>JAZDUA010000823.1:0-497423 GCA_038098605.1 Gryllus longicercus
CGGGCTGCACTCTCCAAGCCATTTGCCAAGAGAACAGGCCACACTGGCTATAGACGTGTGAATAGTATACGCTTTTATATCACTAAAGACGTTTATCTCCCAGTATATCGATGCTTTGATATCAATAGTTTGTTTCGGTATATTAACTTATGTTGTCTATTTGACCCCTTTTTAATTAAAGGGCATCCGATTAAAACTGTTCTAAAATTAGCATTGCGTGACAAATCTTAAATTTCCGTGTGCAGTGACTTTGCCATAGTAAATCTAGAGACAGTATAGCTATAGTGTGTTAGAATTTGTAGTCTAAAAACGTATGGTGTACTGGCCATTTTATTTCTTTTTGTTTGTCTATGAGTTTCACCATCGTGACCTCGAATAAGAACTGTTATATTGCAACACATGTTTTATGAAATATGCCCTGATATTCGTTTTTAGTACATGGCAGTTTCAGTGTATTGGTGTGTTAAACGTGTTGCGGGTGATGGCCGCTGAGCCCTCTCCCTTATGTGCTTACGCAACGCGAGATGGAATCGTTTCTGGTTTCGGGATATATTTATAAATCACACCGTCGACGCAGCCAAGCTGAGATTTCTTTTTTTTGCACCAAGCGGCTTGAATGATTAATGGTATCTCATTACCATTAAGCCTATAAGAGGAACCATTATGTACACCATAGTTGAAGAGAAGATATACTGTTACCTCTTAGAATTTTGACAAGGACAATGATTCTGCAATGTAACTATGAATGATTATGAATGTTGGTACTCGTTTTATTTTTCTCCTAATGAATTCAACTAATTGGTCTTTTTCTTTTGTTTTAGGTAAGTGAGAGATTCAGCGGAGCTATCTACGTAATGTAAGTCTTAGAGTTATTAATGTTACAGCAGTTTGATACGGAAAAATCTATTAACGTAACACAACAGATAGGTATCGTATTAAAAGTGGTATAATTGTTTTTTAAAAAAAGCGAAGAATCAGCGCCTATCGAGATTCTTCATATCAGAAGGCAAATAGGAATGCTGATGTGTTAATCGGCCATAGGACGGTGAAAAGAAATCACAGTGATCAAGGAAGTAGTATGTACAATCGGGTGGGTCCTTTCCGATGTAGTGCTCCAGCATTCGCGCTTGAACAAAAGTTGGCCTCCACAGTTCAAGCCCGCCGACCTGTGTAATTCTCCTCCGGACTTCGGCTGCTTTCCTTCCAAGATGCCTTGCAGCGGTAGTTACGCCCTTCGCCATGGACTCGAACACAGGACCTCCTATGCATGGTGTTTGTTGAGGACATGCTACCACTTACACCGAGTGCAACCACAATGTGTTCTGCAGAGGATCATTCGGCATTATGAAATATTTGGTCTGTGCACATTGGGTTTAGTTATCTAACTGGAGAATAATATTGCTTCGATCCTATTTAATCTGGAACGTATATTGTTCCGTGTGTAGTTCTCCGTATCATTCAAGTTTAAACAATTTACTAATGCGACAATGCTTGTGAACATAAGCATTGTCTCATACTGGTTGGATAGACATGCTTGAATTCATTTTCTTACTCAGTTGAGCAGGTTCCCCAGGAAGATTTATCTCGTACTCTATAACTGGCAACATTAAAGAGATGACCTAAAATTAAATTATGATAAATAGTTTAAGCTCGTCTTGCATTTCGACCCTAAATTACGAAACCTACTACACTACCATAGGAACGAAACCATAAATAGATAATATGGACGGGTCTATTAAAAAAAAAAAAGACTCTAAATATTTTAATTATCTCTTCGATTTCATTTAATTCTGATGTTTTTGTATAAGCCTAATTGAATTAAAATAATTAGCATTTTAATGATTTTGCCGAAAACATTTAATTTGATTTGATTGCACCACACTAAAGGTCATAAAATTTAAATGGAATTCTCTACGTAATTGCATAAAATATAAACTCTTTGATCTTAATTAGATATATGGAGAAATGTAACAAATTACGTTAGGTTCCAGGACGCAATCGCCACAAATTTTATAACAGTCCTTTTTCCTCGACAGCGGTATGACTCTGTTTATGAATACTCCAAATGACTATAGTGGTGACGGTCTACAGTGCAGTTACAGAGGCTGTGCATAGACGATGAAAATAGCAGCAGGGAAAAATATGGAAGGTGTAACAAACCCAGTCAATTAATAATGTGGAAGATCTAAAAGGTTGAGATAATAAATGCGTTCGTTGCGTGACGTCCTTTATTTTCGGTTAAAAAATAGCACAACTTTCAACAATGAAATCCGCAAGAGAGAGATTGTAGGTTTTCATACCACTTCTTAAAAAGCCATTACAAAAAGGATAATTTTAAAATTTATTCTATTCTATAAGTAAAATGAAAAATTGATCGAATGCCCAAACAATGCAGACATTTGGGACGAAATATTGAGCGTTTAAAGTAAACTGAAAATGTAAAGGAGTGCATAAAATGTTTATTATTTTAATTAGTGTATTTAATTTTATATTAACTTGATACGTGTCTGGCGTTGCAATGCTTGATTGAAGATGCGCAATGGGAGCGAGGTGGCGGGGGGGTGGGCGGGGCCGGGCTGCACGCGGAAGCGCTGAGTTCATCTCTTCCAGGAAATTCGCGTGAGGGGGCCGCCGCGTTCGCGTCCGCATTCGCTCGCAGGGGAAGTCCCTCCTCCCTCGCGCGGAGGGGAAATGCGCTCAACTGGCGCACATTGAAGCGGGCGAGGGAGCGGCGCGCCCCTCCCCTCCCCCACTCCGTCCTCGTTAGACTCGCTCCCCTGCCACCAGCCCCAGCTCACCCGTCCCCGTGCTTGGCCCCGCGCCCCGTCCACCGCCCACCGCCCACCGCCCACCGCCCACCGCCCACCGCCCACCGCCCACCGCCTCCCAGCCCACGTGCCACAGGTCCCGCTCTATTGTGTACTGTGCCTTCGTTGTAGCTGCTGTGTCCCAGAAGGGCTCATTGCGACATGTTCTTCAAAACCAGTAATTTTACTGAAGACGTGTTCACTTGTTCTTAATTCTTCACTTAAATAGCTGTCGGAATATATACTCGGTTTTCTGCTTCCCGAGTCTGATTTCGGACAGAGATTATATTTCAATTTATTAGTAGTGGCACTTGACGTGAGTCATCTGTTAGGGTTTTTTGCAAATGCGATAAATTTAATGAGATAAAAATACATTCAGTTTTAAAATTATCCACTTCCACATACCGAAATGGTCCATTGTGACGCATGTTGTTTTACTTCCACCACCTCTAGTAAAGAATTCGTACTATTACTTTAACGCATTCGTTAAAACTTTACTATACGTACAAAACTATAATTTAAAAAAGCAAATAATGCATTTCCACCTGACGTCTTCTCATCGATTCAGATGTGTATAATAGAATGTCTGTCATTCTACATTATCAATCAGAATTCTCTGTGTGTGTTCGGAAGTATTTCTCAAGTGTTTTAATGAAATGAAGACATGAATTGTTTCAGGAGTACCTTCAGATGAAGAAAGTTGTTTCCTCCAAATCAAATTACTATCCCGCCGACCTTATCGCAGAGTCGTATTTGATTGCCCGGTATCGAAGGTTGTAGTTTGTTCAGCCCTGCCCTAGGCCAAATTGAACTCTGAAATTGCCGAGTGGGTGCCGGGGACCGTGCGTGCGCGAGGAACCGGTTCTCGTGAACTGTAATCTGCCGGTTTGATCATTATCAGAATAGAGTCTTTGCAGCATCAGTGACACGTCCATTGGAGCATCGTTTCCGATTCCTTTTTCACATTCGTCTTGAGTGGGTTTTTGTTATCGCAACACATCGAACCATTTATCAACTGTTAAACTCTTGTTTTGACGGGCAGTCGTCAATAAATTTCCCCTCTGAATATCATTAGTGAGCACCTTTAGACATTTCCTTAGTTGACTTAATGACTCTTCTAATGTGATTTGAGAATCTTCCGCTTTCTGCTGGTACTCTTGTGTTTATTTGACACCGAAGTTCTTCACACATAGCTTTTTCTCTGTTTACGTTTCGTGATTGCCCCGACGATTTAGAGATTGAAGGCATTACCAGGAAGGACGAGTCGGAGACGGCGTATACTTTACTTTTGGAGCAGGGGCGTCGGATCCCCCTAGAAACTATCGGAAAGTTATAAAACATAATTTTAAACTATTAATTTAATATGGTAATGAATGATGTGTGTTGTGTATTTAGCGTACAAATTACACACTGACAATATTTTCAGTACATGCTTCGTATTCAAGTTAAATCTATATACTAGAAGTTAATTATATATATATATATATATATATATATATATATATATATATATATATATATATATATAATATTATTGGGATTTAGGCAATTATGCACAATTTTTTAGCTATTATTGCGGTACATGATATGAACTTTGAAATCAATATCCTCCTGACGTTCGTACCTAACTCGCGGCTATTCGCGAGGAATCTCTGGGGCCTTGAGAGTTTCGAGTGCTCGTTGAAGCAAGTGCTTCGTGAAAGTCGTGACGTACAGATTTACGGAAACCGTCCCGACCCCTGCCGCTCGCCGCGTCTATTTTGGCCCTCGACTTTTCCTTCTCCGCTCACAATGCACGCGCCGTGACGCAACTGCACTTCCCGCTCCCTCGGCCCCCGCAAAGTATTGCCTCAGGGCGACCTCTGCGAGCGGAATTACGTGGTTGGGCCCGCCTCTTACCCGCATGGGACGGCCTTAGGTGGTTCGGGGCATCAGCTGGTGTCACAAGGTGGTGCGAGAGTTCGATTCCCGATGGCGGCTGCATTTTCGACCCTAGCTAGATATCTAGGTCGAATTCAGTTGCTCTCTGGAGTAGAATGCTAGCGACCGCCTGCTCTGATCGGTAGTTTTTCCGTGGTTTCTCCGATCAGTACCAGGCGAATGCCTGAGCAGTAACCTAACAAACGGACCACGCTCGATCTTTCCTTTCTCGTTCTTTTCTATCCACATCACTTGTTTTTCAGTACTAGTTACGTCTACATCGCGATATGAAGCGTAGAACCGACGTATGTGGTTGAGTGGGATGTGAAAAATGAGAAAATGCGTGTACTTGAACACGATACTGAGCCGACCAGGGTAAGCCGTTTGAATCGGCGAAGTCTACTACTCGTTGGCAGTGTCGCAGAGCATAAATCAAACGTTTCCATGAAACCAAAGTAACGGGCAAATTCCCTTTCATTTTCGCCGATTGCAGCGGTAATTGCTGGAGCCGGCCGGCCCACGAGGGCCGTAACGATCAAAACGCCGCCACCCCAGCGCCGACGCGTGCGCTTTCGAGTTGGGTGAGCGAGCTATTTACTTAGCCGCACAGTACAGCCATCCGCGGGGCGCGTAATGGCGGGCACGTCCAGGGAGTTTGGCGCAGCTGTCGGGGCTGGTGGAGGGCGTAGGTCGGGGTGAGGTGGAACGATGCCGAGATGGGAGCGGAGTCGGGGAAGTGGGCGGGGTGGGGAAGGGGGGGGGTCATTGCTGGTGGCGCCGCGGACAGTTAACCCCGCGGCGTGCGCGCGCGGGCCGGCGCGTGTGATGCGGTGGCGTTGCGACGCCGGGGGGTAGCGCGAGGGGGGCGGGGCCATTAGCGTGGCGCGGTCGGCCTGCGGCTAATTAGCGCGCGGCGGGGGCGGGCGGCGGGCGGAGCGTCGTATCCGATGTGGCGCCGGGCGTAAGTGAAACCCGTGCGCATGCGCCCGCCTGCGGTCGCGGGTGCGGGTGCGCGCCCTGCCTCGCCCTGCCAGGTGAGCGTCTCGCTGCTCTGTCTGCTGGCCGGTTTCAAACGCCCCCAGAGGCGTCTTGCTTGCGGGGGAGACGGCTGTTTCACCTCATTTCTGGCAGTGACCTCAAAGATCGCTTAGAAAGCATCAAATAATTTACAAGTTATACGAAATTGTACAACACGTTTACATTAGTTTTATTCGCATTTCATAAATTTTAATATTGCTAGCCTAGAGATTGGTGGTTCCCTTCCTTTTTCGGCGATTCACAGAGCAAATTCTGCCTTATATTCTTACAAGCAGAAAGAGTTGCTGTTGTTATTTCTTGATAATGGAAATCAATGAATGTACTGAGTAAGAAAAGAATTTAGAGATCAAAATGTTGAAAAATATTTTATAAATGAATATTACATATAACTTGTGGGGTTGTGACGACCGTACATTTTCTTCATGCCATACTATTTATTTTACAAATAAGACGTTCCTCAATAAATTGTTTCTAACATGTGGAACATTCTACCGCTCCATGAGAGGCTTTTATCCAAGGTAGTATAGCAGTATTTAATCCGATCAAACAGGATTAAAAATAATTAAAAATGGTTTGACCCATTTTTTCTTAGTAATTGTATTCAGTTTATGTCAGTGATCCGAATATTCTGGCCTCTGCGTCCATCTGCACTTGTAAAAGATCCAATATAAAGTTTCATAGAGCGCACAAAATATACCATTCCGTCGATTTCATGTATTAGACATAGCTTTTATTGCTTGACCCAATTATCGAAAAACCCCTCTTTTTCTCCCTCGCTGCTCGTACTTTTACTTTCTTTTTTTTTATCGAACTCTCGAGGTATGTTTACTCCGGCGATGCTCTGCCCCCTATCTCTCATATTTGCGCTTTTCACGGAAACTGGATACTTCTCACGGCCGAACACACTTTCGCCGCCGCGGTCGCGGTCGCCCACTTTCTCTTCAAAAACCGCCGCTCCGTCTCCGCCCCGGCTCCGCCCCTGCCGCAGGCCCAGAGGGCGGTAGAGTGTTTTCCGATGTGCCCTGGGCGGAGCGCGGGGGAGATCGCGAATAAAGCAAACAGGGCGCGCCCGGCGCCGGGGGGGGGGGGGGGGGGCATGCCACGCAAAGCGGAAGCGACCGGCGCCTTCGCCGGCGCCAAGAGCCTTTATTTACAGCTCTGACTAGTCGTGGAAATTTCGGGAGGTGTTCTTGAAACTGTTGGGCGGGAAATAAATTCGTATATGGCCATTAATGTAATTGAAAATCTGGTGTGCTTTTTCGGCGATTAAGAATTATTTGATTGGAATGTGGTTTAAATGCTGTGTCCATATTTTAATGGTTTGATCGCTGCGGAATACGTTAGTAAATAATCCATAGAATTGGGGGTAATTTGAATAATTGTGGTCAATGACAAAACGAATGGATTTAGAATTAGGTCGTTATGGTATGATTTGAAATAGAGATTGGCTATACGTGCGAATATGAGAATCTATGATAAAGTTAATGATTCGTGGTATAAATCTGAAATTCTCACAAAGCTAATATATGATAGTGACCCTTCCAATAATTTGTGCTCTACAATAGCCATACATGTCAAGCTTGACGATGGATCCAATGCAGTAATTCCGAAGATTCAACGCCATTTACTAGAGGAACGTGGCCCCAAATCACACAAGCGCATTAGAAATTGCGAACCAGACGTGGGCCGTGGCGTTTCCAGGGGAGGGCGGTGGCAGGGAGGCCTAGTTTTCATTTGTTACCTTTCTTTATTTGGCAAAATCGATTGAAATATTTATGATAGAATTACGTAATTATTTTTAAAAAATATTGTATATCATATATGCATCACAAAAATAATATACGATATAGTAATAAATGCTTATTAGTTAACAAATATCTATGGTGGTGCCATCGAACGTGATCGGCTGGGCGTGGGCTTTGGGCGAATTCTTTCCCGGCGGGGCGTGGGCGTGGGCGGGGGCGGGGGAGGGCGATAGAGACGTCAGCGCTGGCGTCGCGACGCCTGTGATGAATGCGGCGTCGCGTCCCTCTCCGCCGCATTGTGTGTTTATGGCGCGGCAGTTAGGCTGAATGTGAGAGTTAGTTCCGATATTGCCTGTTTACCATATGATTCACAGCGCGGCAGCTGTTGCTGCTCCCGTAATAGCCTATTAATATCTAGTTAGCGGCGGAAGAGCATTATGCATGCAGATTCCGTCTGTTCTGTCTCTCTGGCGACGGGAGCGCGTGTCCGCGCGTGCTCGTGTGTGTGCGTGTGTGTGTGCGTGAGGGCTGCCTTTGTGTGCGCCTGCCGCCGTGAGTTTCCGTGCGTGTCCGCCCCCGGCGGGGGGATGCGTGATCGCTCAGAGGCGTGCCTCTGTGTGTGTGTGTGTGTGTGTGTGTGTGTGTGTGTGTGTGTGTGTGTGTGTGAGTGAGTGCATTTGTTGTCGGGTCGAAGCCGGCGGTGGCTGCTCAATCAAAGCCCGTGTCGTTTGACGATGATTACAATTATGACATAATTATTGGGGGTTGTCATTAGAATAATAACGCAGATAAAATTGGCGTCCTTCCTTTGCGGCATGGCAATGATGATGATGATGACGACTGTGGTTGTGCTGTGTGACTGGCTTAGGGAATTGATCCAGGGTCGGCAAGGGGTGCATATTGAATTCTCCCATTTATGGAACATATCTCCTCTAGCCGAAACAATCATTCACATCAAAGGAAGGAAGTATTCTGGAAATTGAAACGACTCGTCTGAAATGACGTAATTCTACACTGAGTAATGGACTAATATAATTTTAGTAGTATTATATAAAATAAATTATATTTGGAGGGCCTGTTTCTACAGCTACTGCCTCCACTTCGCTCAAAATTGACCGATGACAACGCCAATCGTCGATTGAAGAGCTTATTCCCTAAGTTACGAATATCTATTTCCTTCGGTTTTCTAAGTAGGAGGTTTCAATACATTCTTAAGACGCTTCTGCATCATGTTGCCGAATTTGTGTAAGAAAACGGGTCTCATAAGTAAAGGGTTCTCATAATTTAAACGATATCGAACAACTTTGAATCCTTTATTGAACTAAAAGGATAAGTGTGAATTACCTTACCTTACTGACAAACTTACATTTCATGGAGATACGTCACTTTAGAAAAGTATCTCCATATCACCAATTTTTTACCGACCTCTGTCGCACATGCTCCATTTCTCCAGTCGTGAATCTACGGCAGTCAATCGCCCTTCAGCGCTCGTCCCTCTTGGTCGCGTCCCTCCAGGGTTCGCCCACCAACGCCTTCTCAGAATCCCGTCCTAACCTTACACCGCCCCCCCCCCCCCGCCACGCGCAAGTCCTCGTCTTTATGCGCCGCGTTCGCTGCACGGGGCGTCGCTCCTGCCGAGAACTTGGGAAGTTGCTGTTAAACCCATTAGTCGAGATAATCCGCAGCGGTGCCGCGGCGCCGACGCCTCCGTCGCGGGGCCGTTATTTATCCTCGCAGCGCCCGGCGAGATCCTCAGTTTGGCTCTCGTTGTCCCCGCCCCGCCGCCGTTCACGTCGCTGTCGCTGAGTTTCGGAATTAGACGCAGTTCGAAGGCTCCGTTGGCTGGCGTTGGCCTTTGTCAAACGTTTATTCACAGTTTCCCAGCCGAGCGACGCCCAGTATTCCTTTCCCAGCCGAGCGACGCCCCTTCCTGGGGGCGCCGCTTTGGGGTCGCTAAGTGATTGTGAGGTAATGTGGTGTTGGTTTATTTGAGCGGTGTTCAGATCTCTCAGTGAAACATTTCTGGATCTTACGATGTTTTGTACTCGTAGAAATATGGTTCAAAGGTTTCAATGAATCTATTCAAATTTGCTCGTTTAACTCAAGTAATAAGTATTTTTAATTTTTATTTTTTTTCATTCAGATTCTATTTGTTAAATGACACGTAACAGTTGTTAAAAATTAAGGATCCTATTACCACTAATTATTACCAAGTACAGTACTCCCTATTACCAAGTAAAGTGTATTTTTCCTAATACACCTTTCTTGATGATACTCTCTTTTTGGTATGTAATTACGAATATTCAAATGTACGAAACGTGGTATGATTAAAATAAGGGATGATTTGGAAATCAAGAATTAGTCGAAGTTTTGTGGAACTATTATTTCGCATTATACAATTTACATAGTTCCACGAACACCTCTGTAGATAAGCAGGTCCGCGTCTTAGTCTATGTTAAATGTTTCTACCGTTTTCAGAGAACTCATCGATCGCTTCCTGACAGAAAGAAGTAGTTCCACTGAAATGTAATTGGAAAATTTGTTGATATACGATGAACAAAATGTTAATAAAGATGTGCCCAAGTTCGCACTACCGAAGTACATCCAGGTTCGAGGATTATGACACAATATGATCCGATTAATAAAATATAACCTATCTTATTTCAAAATGATAGTTCTTCGCTTTCTGAAAATTAAAATATTTGGCGAACATTTATTGAGTATTAATCCGTGTTGAAACTTCTTGTGAAATGACTACGGCATTTTCTCCCTACGCCGGTATCTTGTTTCTTGGCATTCTTTATTATGATACCAGAGCCTAAGCCTTATAAGTGTACCTAGAAAAGGGTGAGTGATTTTGAGTGGGTGATTACGAGCAGCTGTGGTTTGGACATCAATGACGGAGCGAAGGGGTGGAATACTCCGAGACGACCTGCCGCGGACCTGCGTAGTCCACCACAAATCCCACATGGATGGCCAGGGAAGTGGGACGGGAAGTGAGTCGGGCGCCATGTCAAGCGCGCGGCGTGGGGCAGGTGCGGTCGCGTCGCCCGGGCGCGCCGCAACGGTTTGCCGGGGCATCCGCTTGTTTACCTAACAAAAGAGCCGCGCTTCCATTTGCATTGGCGACTCCCGGCGGCTTCCGCGGCCTGCGCCCCCGGCCGCCCACGCGGGCACCGACCGCAATGTGCAACTTTACATAACCAAATGGACTGGACTGGACTCGGTTTTGAAGTTTGTGCTTCTGAAGCAGTTACGATTGCAGTTTTTCGTGCAATAGTGGGAATGTCGCTTGTCGCCCGTTTTACGTGCAGACAGTGTGCTCTATGGAATGAAATTAAATGATGTCATTGTTTTTATTAATGGAAGTACTTTTCGTCCGCGTAGCTGTTAACCGCATTTGCATTCATTTGTGGAGGAAATATTTCTGTTTTATTTCGACTAAAAAATAAACGTTAGCGGGATAATAATTTCATTAAATTAACAAGTAACTAAAAACTTTTAATAAAATCTGCCAAACAAGCGGAAATCTGTTTTGAATAACTTCCATCGCTGTTCGTCTTGTAGTAAGGGCAATGTCATTTTGTTCTAACTTTCCTCCGTTCCTCCGATAGCTGAGATTGGAATAGATAAACGTTTCCAATAAATTAGGGGGAAGAAAAATGGTGGCTGCAGTAGCTTTATTCTACAATACTCTGTAAGTTTCTGGGACGGCGTACGAATTATACGGATGAATTCGTTTTCCTTGAAGATACAATTATTTCTAACGAATACTGGTACAAAACTGTGAAGTTAACGATTGTGTTACATTGCTCTGAGATGAATCAAACGCGTTATGAAGCTCCGGACTGACACCTACGTAAACAGTTTCTGAAAAATGAAGGAATTAAATGTACAAGTACGAAGTATGTTGCAGTGCACTATCGAATCCTGAGTACGCCCGTGGTGAGATTGAGAAGTGGAGCGCAGAAATTGCATATTCGTCCGTGAAGTGCTAAAAATATTCGCTCTGTTCCCCCCGGCTGGAACGGACGACGAGCTAGGGCGGACAGGCAGGTGCCACCCATCCCCGTCCCACCCCTCCCCTCCTCTCCCGCGCCCCTGCCCCACCCCTGCCCCGCCCCTCCCCCGTCCACCGCCTCGGCGCTTGACGCTGCTCTGGAATGCCAATACGCCCGTAAAGTGCAACTCATAAACTCGTTTATTCCAAATTCGTAAATCTCATGCAGGGCGTGTGTGTGTGCGTGCGCGTGTTCACCGGCGGCGTGCCTGGATTTCCAATCATATGAACGTAGTTGGAATGCAATGCATTTTGAAAATGCACAAATTACCGTTTTATTTTGTTTGTTTTATTCGAATGTCTGGTTTTAGTTCTGATGGACACCAATGTTATTCTGGCACGTGAAACAGTGGCTGGACGACAATATGCGTGTACGTGTTTCTGGGTAAATGATTTCTCGTGACCCGATCTTTCATTCCAATACAATGCGGGGTTGTTCGTGGTTTTCGTGAGTGACATTCAGTATCGGTTTGTAACGATTTTGTATTCTAATTGCTGTAAAACGTCAGCAATATTCAAATACATGGCATACAAGTATAAATAAATATATTTCGAACTGCTTTAAATCAGAGTAATCTTACAGAATAAATTATAACATTATTATCAGTTTTTAATCATTTTCTAATTGGTACAAAGATCTGTACACTTCTCGTTTGAAAGTTTACATATCATTGTAGTACTGGAATTGAAACACAAAATCAGATAAGTGGCGTTTGAAACAATATTTAGTTAAATTCAGGGACTGACTCCAGTTCATGAATCGTCAAAGAAACGTGGGAGAAAATATTGAAGACATCTTGTTGACGTCGTCTGAATCGTCATTCTCATGTTCTAGGAATATATTTTGTATAATTCTTAAACGTAAGTTCTCAAATTCCGTACACTTGATTTTGTCATTTGCTGCCTGTACGCCTCAATGTGTACGTCTCCGCAAGGCGGAGCGTAGTTCCTGCGGTGCGATCGGAGCATTTAACTCCCGTGAGCCGAATGCACTCCGCGTTCTGCAAGTGGCATATTCCGGCCCCGGAGCCAATCTCCGCGCGTTAGGCGTCGACAGCTCCTCGAGCGCTGAACACCACGCAAGCAGAGCGGATCGCGGCCCGCGCCGCACGCCCCGTGGCGCCGCGCCGCCTCCTGCTCTTGATCCGCGGCCTCGCGCCGCCTCCCCCTGTCCCTCTGCTGAGGTCCGACTGGCGGCACCTCCGTCTCCAGGGCGACAGCGCGTGCGCCCCGCCGCCGCTCCCGCCTCCTCTCCGGTCTTCCGCTCGCCGTTCCCGCCCCAGCCCTTGCCCCCGCACTCGTCCACGCCCTCGCCCACGCCCTCGCCCACGCCCTCGCCCACGCCCTCACCCCCGCCCTCGCCCACGCCCTCACCCCCGCCCTCTCCCACGCTCTTGCCCCCGCCTTTGCCCACGCCCTCGCCCTCGCCCTCGCCCTCGCCCTCGCCCTCGCCCTCGCCCTCGCCCTCGCCCTCGCCCTCGCCCTCGCCCTCGCCCTCGCCCTCGCCCTCGCCCTCGCCCTTGCCCTCGCCTCGCCAACGCCCTCGCCCACGCTCTCTCTCCTTCGCCTTGCTTCCTGCCTTGGCACCTAGTTCTGGCTCACACACACACTCACTCACTGTCTATCTCTCGCTCCTTCCTTCTCTTCCCTGTCGCACACGCACCCACGCGCTACCCGCCTCCTCTACACCCACCTTGGACGGCCCCCACGGGTCTAGTCGCGTCGTCTCCGCCGCGTCCCCCCCCTCCCCACGCCCATGCGCCGCGCCACCGCTGCCTCATTAGACGGCGCGCGGGCGGCGGCGGCGGCGGCGGTGGACGCGTGCGGTTGACGCGCGTCGCCGGTGGCTGGGGAGAGGTCGCGCCCGTGCCACGCGCCGGAATCGATCTCCGGCTCCCCCAGCCGCCCGGCGCTGCTGACGACCATCATTAGCGCGCTGCACTGCGTCCTCCTCCCTGGAGACCCCGGCCCTGCGTCATGTGCACGGAGGCGCTTCGATGACCCTGCGAAATGGCAGTGTATCTGTTTGGATTCACTTAAAGCGAAATCTCGGCATTTGCCAATCGTGGTGGTGTGAGTATTTAACATCCAGCCAAGTCAGGGGAATTTTTGAAGTCCGCGTTCCTGTAAAGTTATTTGCCTAATTCATTTTTACTCGAGTATCTGAGAGTTACCTAGTAAATATTGCAGGAAATAATTCATTATGGTACAAAATCTGAACATGTACGTAACGTCATCGATAAAACATAATGTGTACGTTGTAATAAAAATTGTACAGAATATCGTCCAAAAAATCAATTTTAGTGTTTCCATTGTAGCTGACTTTTTGTTATACGAATATTATCACTGAATATTTCTTATGACATACTTTTAAATTTATTTAGGTAACATGGCAGCTCTTAATGTTGCGTTACGAGGTCTTTTTTATTCTACATACCGTAACTCGCTAGGTATTTCAGTTAAAGTGTTATTATTTAATATAAATTAACATCTAAATTTATTTGAAAATTTTGTGTAATTGAGCGGAAAGTACGTGGAAATAAGAAAAATGATTATGAACGACGTGAACAAAGTGCTTTCTCAAATGTGATGACGTAAACTTTCTCGACCGGAGTTCACGAATTCGCCCTGAAGAAGGCTATGACAACAAAGGTCGGCAACGATGCCGAGGGCGCAGCTTTCCCGACCAGCCAAATTCCATTACTGCACTTTGCCGAGCCGGGACTCGAGTGGCGGTGAATGACTCGGCCGTTCGCGATGGCGTTTTTCCAGCGGCGGCGGCGGCAAAGGGCTTCGCCTTCGCCCACGGAAACCTGACCGTCCGCGTCGCTTTTCTTCGCTCCATCGGCGGCGCCAAACAATGCGCGGCCGGATCGCGCAGCCTTACGCCCCTCCCCCCCCGGACTCCGTGGCGTCCGCGGCGCGGAGACATGTTCATCAAGCGGCGTGGGGAGAAAGCAGGAAGCCGCCCCCAAGGGTAGCCATGCGTCCAAATTTCGAGCGGGGCGGGGCGGGGCGGACCGGGCCGGAGCGGGGCGTGGCGGACCGGGCCGGAGCGGGGCGGGGCGGAGCGGGACGGGGCGGGGCGGGCCAGGGCGGAGCGGGGCGGAGCTGTGCAGCGAGAAAAGCAACGTCGTGGTTATCGCTCCGGACGCCCTGTTCCGCGCGCGCGAATGGACTGCGTTCGTTGCTTTTCCTTGAACCGCTACACTCCGATGGAGCGCCCACTAGATTATTGGCGCTCTCGAAAGGGGAACTTTGTTATGTATGAAACAGTTCGCGGAAATTAATAGATTGTAGGCTAGATTCTTCCCCGAGGCGCTCGAAGGGTGTAGAACGGTGAACTAAAAATACCTAGCATGCTGTACTGCCTCTTTGTCAGTGTAATGTAGAAATAGTGTGTGAATTCAAATTAAAAACTAATGTGAACATAGTTTGTAACGAATGGTTTCCAATTAAAGATCTCTTCGTATGGACACCTTGAACAATATTTCAACATAGAACACGGCGTAATATTTTAAATTATCAGTGGCTATTCGTGCGTTCCCAGTGGGTGTTGTTAAATGATTGTCTCTACCAAAGGCTCTATCTAGTGTTCGAATGTAAAAACACTCTAACTTAGGGGTTCAAAGTAACGCCGAACTCGCGTCATGTTTTATCAGCTCTCAGCGAGTATTTCCACTCCTTACCGCTTCATTCCGCGAATCCGTTGACCACCTTTCGTTGTTTTTAATGAGACATTCCGTGGACGTGAAAAGGCTGTGATGGGATCGTACTTTCACCTTGGATATTTTTCGAATAGTTTCGAGAAATAGTCGAGACTGGGAAACTGAGCATCTCCTCTTAAGCTCATTCAGGCGATATGATGTCGGGAGCATGCCATTGCTCTTGAGGCGAAACGTCAGGGTTTTGTCTAACCAAGAAATACTCCATCGTCTGTTTTTGCTCTTTTGACTAACATTTTCTGGCGAATCCTAGAGTAGTTGGCACAAAAAAGCAGGCAGCGGACTGTGTCTTTTTCGTGCGGCGATTTCATGGTTTTTCTGCAGGTGCCCGTCTCTGAACGCCGTGAGCAGCGCTTCAAATACAAGACCACGATCCGCTCCTAATTTCACCTCCCAGTCCCTTCTCCTAGAATCCGCGCGATCGGTTCGGCGCGAGACTCCTCGCCTTGTTGCTGTTTTCTCCGGCTCGTGTTCCGCAGTCAATATTTTGTTCCGAGCGCAGCGTCTGTTATTAGAAGCTCCGTCGGTTTCTTTTTCCTTCTCGTTACGGCAGCACAGCGTTAAACGTTCCGACTGTTTGTTTTATGAAAACACGGCAACAAGTGAAACTGCTCGGATTCACCTGCCGTCTCGCGTTCTGTGTAGAGTCTGCCGGGCGCTGCTGTTCGTTTGGTTGAAAGCGATCGCCTTCGCGCACCAGACGGTAACTTCACGTCACTCTCTCTCTCTCTCTTTCGCTTTGGCGCGAGCTTTTCTGTTTCTGCCGAAACTCGCTTCGCCAGCGCCGCCGCCTGGGCTGGCACGAGTGCTGCACGCCTGTGGGCAGGCGCGGCGTGGAATTGGACGCCACGTCGCGGCGCGGCGCCTCTCGAGCCAGCGAGCGAGTCTGGGACGCCCACCCCCTCCCCGCCCCGCCCCGCCCCGTCGCGCCTCGCCCCGCCCTTCCCCGGCGCGTCACACGCCGGTGCGCGTTCCGCAGTGGCGCGGCGTCGCTCCGTGGCCGCCTGCCGCTCGCGCCTCGGTCTTTCGCTCAGCGCTCGTGTGCGTCGCGTCGCGATCATTGGCGAGCCAGCGGGACTCATAGGGGAAGTTTAATCCTTCACAAGACATTACTAGATAAAGAAGAGAAGAATTCAAAAACTGGTCTAATGTGACGTGCATTGTAAGATTATATTAAATTCTTACCGTCACCAGGCCATTAAATGATCGAGTCCTTAATTTGTTGAACGATCAGTTCTCCAATATTGTCCAGTTCATTCTGGTAGATTCCCTTGAATTCTACTGCTTATTAGCTAATGTCTCCGACATAATACGGTATGCTAATATCCCTATCTCCAGTTCTCTCTAATATTTGCGCACCTTATATGAGCATAATCTTAACATTGTCTGCATTTTTGTTATTTTATCTCTGTGTTCTTGTACAGTGTCTTGTCAAAACAGTTGCCAGCTTTCCATAGTTCCTCATCTCATTCTCTGTCTCACGATTTTCTCATTTATCTAAAATGAACGACTTTATATCCTTCAGGTATGAATCTGCTATGACGTACAAGAAATATTTTGAATAGTTTAAGTTCTGTGAAAAACGTTTTCATTTACTTCCTTCTGGAAAGTTCACCATCGTCTAATTCGTTGCTAATTCGAAAGATGTACTGATGCAGTTTTTTAATTCAAATTTTGTCAATGTCTATATCAATTTTATTTTAAAAAGTATTGCCTAGGAAATAATGATTTGAAAAAACCTGTTTTGTTATCTCGTGTTGTGAGTGGGCATTGTATTACGTGGGCACACCTCGTGTGGGTTCCCTCATTACTCGTGCCATCCGCGCGCTGTCCCCAACGCGGCTCGCGCATGGGAACGGCGGCGCCGGCCCCGCCCCCGCAACGCGCGTTTTGGGAGAAATTGGCGGTCCTTTTCTCTTTTATGAATGAGCGTTACGCGCCGTTAGCGTCGCCGGCGCCGCCCAGCGCCGTCCCGCGCGCCCCGCCCCCTCCCGGCCCGAGCGCGCTTAATGAAAGATAACCGCGCGTTGCCAAAGAGAGAGAGAGAGAGAGGGGGGGGGAGAAAGTAATGTTGTGGGCTGGGATCGCCATCTCGCGGCCGCGCCGGATGAGGGGGAGGAGGAGGGAGAATTTCGATCGGAATTAGCGTTCGTGACTGCCCGTCCGTGCCGGCTCGACCGCGTGGGAGCGTCGGTTTTTTTTTGTCGTTTTTCCTTCCTACGAGGGAAGGGGTTCTCTTTCGCCGTCGCTTGCGACATAGACGCCCCATCGCATAATATGGGCAATTTCTCCGATCAGCCGTCCTGTCTTCTCGGCGGGAGCGTTCCAGCGGCCGAGATTTCGTGACGCACCGGCGCGGGGCCGGGCGTAACCGGGCGGACGCGTGGGGTCCGCTGGCATTTCGGGCTCCGTTTAACCTTTCGCGCGAGCCTTCGGCGCGGCTCCCGGTTCGGGTGGATTTCGTTCTTGTTGCCGGTAACTGGGGCGAACGTGGCTTCGGAAACGTGCGGGACTTCTTTGGCGTCTTCGACGAGCCTTATGCTCGGCGATCGAGCGGAAGGCCGTGATTTTTTTTTCTCCATCGCTTGTCTTGCCGGGGCTGAGGTAACCGGGTGCCACAGCGGCGCTCATTTACTCTTGACCTCGTTGCGGGTTGTTGAGTACCTGTGGAAATATCCCCTCCATCGCGTGCAAACCTACGTTGGCGGGGGAGTTTAATTTTTGTCTTATTCCGGAATTACGTCACTATAACGCTACATGCAACTCACTTGAATTTCATCAAAAACGGCGAACGCGTTGCAATGCAAGGGTTATTGTATTTGATTGATTCATAAAGAGCGATTTCTCGTTTAGAATGTACGCATGGCGGTGCTGGAAAATTATTGTGGCACCGACCGAACTTCCGGGATCAGTTACATCACTGTTGAATTTGATCATTTTTTTAATTAAATTCTGTTGAAACGAGACCGAAAGCGGCAACTGCGATCACTTGCCCGAACACGGGATCTGCATTTGCGCATCCGGTGTTGACAAAGCGCGCGGAAAATAAAGCCCGCGAGAATTGATGGGTGGAGGCTGACAGGATGAAACGGACCGGAGCAGGATGAAAAGTATTGAACCGCTGCGGACTAAAACTAAAACCGGAGCAACATCAAGTGGATGGACGAAACGAGATAATAATAATATAAATAATAATAATAATTATTATTATTATAATACAATAATAATAATAATAATAATTCAAAATTACAGATTTGTGCATATTATATGCATTCCTGGCATCCAAGTGAAGACACTCCAGTGGCCGAAGTGTCATTTTCGGGATCACTCCTGTAGCTGATATTATTAAAGGCACAGTTGTCACTTTACTGAAGTTCCACTGAGTTGCGAATTATTATTATTATTATTATTATTATTATTATTATTATTATTATTATTATTATTATTATTATTTCCGTTAATCGGCCGACTAGGACCACGCAAGCATGCATCCTGAATTTACCGTGGCTCAGTTTTTATTTATTATCACGGTCGCAGGTGCTTGCAACAATTCTTAGGGGGGAGCATTTAGCTGGATCCGATTTTTATCCCCCATTGTTGTTAGCCCGGGGTTATGGAAGATGAAGGATGATAGGAATGGATTAGGAGGCGATAGGTGATCGTGGACTTTTGGAACCATCCCAGCATTCGCCTTTATGACCGAGGGAAACCACGAAAATTCCGGTCAGGATGGCCGGCCCAGGAATCGAACCCGGACCTCCCGATTACGAAGTCAGTGCGTTACGCACTGAGCCACTTCGCTCGGTATTGTTATTATTATTATTATTATTATTATTATTATTATTATTATTATTATTATTATTATTTCGTAGCGGCGAGACTCGTACCCCAGATGACGTTTCAGAATTACAATTTCGAATTAATGATAAAACTCTAGGAGAATTGCGTCTTAGACCCGAAATATCAGAAAAAGAACCTACACATCAGATATGGTACGAAATGGTACTTGTAGGAAATAGAAAATGAGTGAGGCGAGATTATGGGGAAGCGGGCGGGTATTGAGCAGCAGACGAACGTACCGTAGAGGGCGTAACGAGTTCATGCAGGGATGTGAGGAGATAGGCAAACAGAAAGAAGAAGAATTAAAACGTGACATAAACATGGAAAGTATCTACAGGTGAGGAACTGAATGTTTAAGATAAATAGGATGAACTGAAAGCATCAAATGATCTGAGCAACTAAATTGATCCGAGAAAATATCACGACGAAGAGTGACAACATTGGAGAAGAAAAGTCATCGATTACCAAACATCGATGCTAAAAACATCGGAGTTTTACGTCGATGTTTAATGCATCGATGTTGAATACATCGGTGTTTAATACATCGATGTTTATTATATCGGTGTTTAATACAACGATGTTTGTACAAAAACATCGCCATCGATGCCGCATCCCTACCGCCGGGCGGGCAGCACAGCGATAGTCGTGCGCCCCGCGGCCGCCGGGGCTGTGGCTGTGTGTCGCTGGGTCAGCGCGCGCGTGACGAGCAGTCCGTTTCCGGGATGCGCCGTGGGCACGGCCTGCAGGCCATGCAGTTCACGTGCAGCGGGGCCGCCGCCGCCGCCGCCGCCGCCGTCTTGCCTCCCCCTGCCTGTGCCATCGCCTCTATCTCCACCACCCCTCCGCCACCTCCCCCCGGGTCGCCCTCTGCACGCCCCGGGTCGTGAGGTTTCATTTCCTGTTTCGCCTTGTTTTCCGACGCGACTTCTCAACTTTTCGTGTGCTTCTTTTTTCGGTCTTTTATTATTTCCGATACTGTACTTTTTCCGATTACTCGTTGTAAGTTAGTCCATCTCGGCTTGTTTCGTCGGGCACGCTTACTTTTTCGTGTTGTATCCTTTTTCTGTCTCCTCTATTCCATTCAGTGGGGTTCTGTTGTTTTTCTTTCGTTCTCCTACTCGCCGTTAGATGGCTTCTCGCACATTCTTAATTATTCAACCATTACAGATTGTCTTTTTCTGACGATTCATATGCTATTCTAACGCCAGTAGTGTTGAAACCGATTAGTCATAATGATGCGGAAGGCACGACGAAGAAAGATTTTCGGTGTATCAAATTATTAATGCCAATAAATGCAATACAATGGAAGAGTTTTTAACCATGCACTGTTAGCAAATAAAAAAAAAATAAAAAAGTTGATGCAACTTATTTTTTGATCCTATTAGTCGGATCATCCCGACCATATATCCCCCAGATTCTTTTGGATGACGGCCTCTCTGAAACTGAGCTTCTTAGGGGAACCATTTGAATAATTGAAGCTGCCATTTGAGTGTACGTGAGGGAAAATTCATTTATGCCCCAAAGATCAATTGTCTGGACATTTCGAAAGTTGATACTTGAATAGTTTGTAGCCTGGATACACATCGTGTATCTGAAAATTTGTTATTTGTCATAACTTTATTGTTTTTCTACATAGGATTTAATCCATAATGGTCTTGCAAGGAAGTTATCTCTCACATGTCTTGGGACAATGTGAACTTGCAAAAGAATATTGAATAAGGTTTCCCGTGCTATGTTTCATACATAAAATAACCAACTTCAGTTTTCTGTTTCACAACACTTCAGATAAGAAATTATACATGCAAGCAGTTGGTAAATAAATACCTCCTCGTGAAGATTGTTTGCCTCACGCTGCTCGCTCGGGCGAGGAAGGTTTCACTTGTGTAGTGAAAAATTACTTACTTAACCGCCGTATCCCACAATCAACCATTTTGTGCATCCAAAGGCACATCATTATCTTGTTAGTGTTGCGGGCTGCGTCGTTCCCGCCGTCGTCGCCTGTGCATTACCATCGGGGGCGTTTTGCCGCTCGGTTTGCGGCGGCGGCGGCGCCGCGACGGCGGCGTCGCGTGGCATCGCGATTTCCTCCCGCGGCGCCTCACCGCTCCGTCGCGCCGGCCGGCGGCGTCGCGACGCAGCCACAGCGCCGCGCCGCGCCACAGCGCCGCGCCGCGCCGCCCGCGCCTCATGGGAACCGGCGCGCCGCCTCCGTCGCACCGGCTGGTGCTCGGCGATGCATCGCTCCGCGGATTTACGACGCTCGGGTAGTCGTTTTGTCACGTGCTGCACCCCACCCACCCCCCATCCGGAGGAGCGGCCCAGCTTTCCCTTCGCTGCCAGGATGAATCAGTCCATCGCAAACTCGACGGGCGATCGTGGCAGTCTGCATATCTAATCTGTCTTTCTATTGGTTTAAAAAGTACAACATGGGTTGTAGAAATGCTTCCCCTGTTAATCGCATACGGACAGGTTTCTGGGAAAACTTTGTTATCCAGAACTATATTAAAATAGTTTAAATAATCGTGTTTCGTACAGATAGTACTGATTGTTTAAAATGTAACTTTTCAAATAATCGTGTATCAGTCATTGGAAGGAAAAAAAGGACACGCGTGGCAGAAATGATATTTCTATATTATTCAGTAATTCATGAACCATTATAATTTAATTAATTTTTTTCACTAATGTAGATGCATTTTAATTCATTGTTATTTAATCATGAAATTTGAAGAAAGGTTTACTCTAAAAAAAAATATTTTCATTTTGCCTTGCTTCTCTACTTTATGTATTGAATTGATGACAATGTCTTCGCGTCACAGCTGAGGTTTAATAAAATGTGAATGTAACCTCCGCAATAAACCGACAAATAAAATTAACTATATACTCCCACCTACCACGAAGAGGAGAAAGTCACAACCTATAGCTCTACGGTCACACAGTCATTGCGCCCAGCAGAGAAAGTAACGAGATGCTCAAAAGAAATGCGATTTAATTTCGCGCCGAAGAAAAACATAATGCCCAACTTTATGTGATATAGTCGCAGCGCGACATGCCCTCCATTCAAATCCGCGACGAGTCGTTTCGTCTCGTCGAAAGGAAAGTTGCGGTCGCTTACTTCGCCGTCGCGTTTGCGCCATGACGCGGGAAGATTGTCCGCGTTCTTGTGATGTACTCGAGGGTCGACGTTTTTGGGATTGGATTCAAGCGGTGATAGAAAGACTCTTCTTCCGCGCGAGGGAGGCTATCGGCGGCGCCTTCCTGACGCGAGAAGAATCGAGTGCACAGCCACCTCATTTCCTCGGGCGAGACGGCGCTTGTGGGCTGGGAGGGGAATTGCGGTGTCCCTCAGGGTTCGCCGCCCGGACCCCCCTTGTTCCCCCCTGGCGCCTCTGCGCAGATCGTTCGCGGTGGCGGGCGTGGGCGGTGGGCGGGGTGGAGCGCGGTGGGCTTTCCGTTGGGGCCTCTCCATATCGCCCAAACGGGCAAATTTTGCGGCGAGTCGTATAATGGAAACGGCCGTCATCACTTGGCGCGATAACATATCGCGCGGCGAGCCATGAAAGAGCGGATATGGCACACGCGGGGTCCGCGGCCGGAAGCTGTCGGCGGTGCAGGGTGGTGAGGAGTGGTGGGGGGGGACATCACTGGTGGCTAGCTCTGTTACGTGCACCCCCCCTCTCGAGCCACCCTACACCCACTCACGTTTCCATCTCGACCGGCTTTTTGAGCGCCCGAAACACAAGGCCCCGAATTAAAATTCACAGAGCGCTTTGTAATACACTGAATTATTGTCTCATAACGCGGTAACGACCCGAAAACGCTGCGTGCGCGCTTTTCCGAAAATTTCGGCTCTTGCGCCGCGCCGCCCCCAGGCCGTTAAGAGGCACCCAGGCTCTACGGCTGCTCTCGGCAGCTCGTTGGAACAATTGAAAGTGCTCCCCGCTAGTTTACCTCTGGCGATGACGATAATGGCGATGTAGGCTTCCGTGGAGTGGAGCATGTTTCCGACCAACAGTGCGTCTGTTTAACTGCAACTGAGTGACGTGCAGCACGTACAGTGTATTGCGGTGCTTTTATCTTATTGCCGCGCGCGATCCTCTCACTCTCGATGTTTCCAATTTATGGTTGTCTTCCACCTGTGATGAATCCTGAACATTCCGTGAACTTGTTGGTTCAGTTGTTTTGATCGGGACTATTCAAGTTTATTGGGCGTCTTTATTGGGACCACTCTCTGAGGACCACTCTTGAATTGTCTGCATAAAGTTCCTTATGTACAGAGTTCATCATTGGTCGATCACCCGTTATGTCATTTACTAAAGACAGTGTTGAAGCTAATGACGTGAATGCTAATACATGCAAAGTATAAGATCAAGTTAATTAGCTGTCAGTGAGAAGCTGATGCTCTAATTAAAGAGAATATGAAGATAAATGGCGCGAGACATTACAACCATACATCAGTGCAGACACATCAAACGCATACGTATAGTTTATTACCTTATGACATCTAATGATTCGTCGGAATACTAATTACAGATACAGCAAACGATCGTTACCGTGTAATGCTAGAATATAATGGTCAAATGTGAATAGCATGTTCTAGTTAGGCTTAATACCCTTCCACTTAGTTTTGAAATTGACATATTCATTATGTGACATAACATTTAGAGCTGCAAGAACTTGGGAAAATTCGTCTCCTGTGAGTCGGTATAATGGCAATCGTACTAATTTGAGGAGGATCTAATCTCGGCAATACTAGAAGGTTTAAGAAGCTTAAGCCCGCACACATAATGACGAATATTTGTTATGACAAGGCAGTGACAATTTTTCACCCAGGCAATATTAAAAGAGAAACTTGGAGCAAAATATTCAAAACCTGGTATTGTTTCTTCTTGTATATCTCTAACCGTACGACCCTCAAGGGTTTTTTGGCCAGACATTCGCGTAATCTCTGTAGTGCTGGATTTTGTTTCTTGGGAAGGGCCTTAGAGCCAGCGTCCTCCACTGCATTATAGGCGTTGTCGGATCGCTCGCCTTCCATCGATGCAACCGAAGTTCGAAGGATCAAATCCCGCTCCAGCCATGTTGAATAGGTGGTGGACTAAGCGCTTTGTCAACAGATTTTCTTCGGTTGCTCCTGTTTCACCTGCCTTCCTGACTTCCAACATTGTTCCGTCATCAATCATATCGTGTCTTAATGATCACATATCCAAAACTATTCACCTAATGTAGGTGCGGTCATTAGTCTCAGGCAATGATATCGTAAAAAAGAACCTAGAACGTCTCGAGTGTCCGAAACTTCAATTGTGGGCTAGCTACGTACGTTGAGACACCAGGCGTAACTTAGTGGAATAGAATACACGGCAATCTTCGTAGGGTTTGCCACCCGACGCCCGTCGCGTTGTCACGTTCCGTGCGGTACAGCGGGAGTCGCTTCGTTTGTCGGGACGAGGTTTTTTTGTGTCTTATTTTGGGAGAGAGCGATTCGGAATTGATTCGCACCTCTTCGCGGCGCTTGTCCGGCGCGGAGGCGGCTGTGTCGCCGCGGCCGTGCTAAGCGGTGCCGGGCGATCGCGCTTTTTTTGAGGCCAGTGGCACCGCGTGGGGAGACACGTCTCGAGAACTGCCTCTCACCTGTCTCCTTGGACAGCCGTGTCGGAGTGTTATTTTCTGAAACGTCTGATTGGGACCGTTGTCGATACATATATCCCTGGGGTATATGTTGCGTTTACGGCTTGCATCTTTTTTGCGTCAGGGACTATTTTTGCATGTTTCAGAGACTAGACGAACCACATGTGCCAATTTCCCCGTATTTGAAAAAACAACAACAAATAAACCAATATCATCCCTGCTGTTTTGACTGGATTGTAAGGCGACTTGCTATCGTGATGCGTTTCCGGATACTAGATTTTAGTTTCGCTTGTGATGTGTAAAGATTGGGTAGTTCATAATGCGTGAATCTTGCAGTTTGGTTTTCTCCATGGTTCATATAATAGAATAACCATTCTTCAAATATTGCTATATGTAATTGACGGCATCGCTTTTCAGCAGATCATTATTAATGGTCACCCTGCAAATTAATAATTGCGCACATTCATTTGCCAGTTGTTCTCTTCATTAATTACTATTTGACACCTACGTAATGCGGGTACAAGGTTTATTAACCTCTACTGTTTTTCTCTCAAGAGAGTATCAAAAGAACTGAGAATGACAGCTGTAGATAGAAGGAAGAAAGATCCTTTCAAACGCAATACACCTCTGTTGTTTCGTGGCCGGTTACGTAAGGAACACGTCGTTTCATGACTTCGAGCGTTTGACGATCTGTCGACATCGCCTTCTGCAGACGCTTCTAAAATTAACAGGAATTACTCATTAAAAAACTGCAAGTCATAAGAATTGCAGTGTTCTGAAGGAGACTTGGTAAATTTGCATGCAAATTGTCAAAATAGTTGCGTGTTTTATTAGTTGTGGGAAAGGAATTTCAAAAGAACAATATTCCACATTTGTAGGTTCTAGAATTTCTTAATTTGATCAGTACGCAAGAAGGTGAATCATATAGCATATTATAGCATAGATAGCATTGCATTCTGTGTGGCGCAAATGGCTTTTAGATCTTGACACAAAAGACAGGTTGCATCTTGGATGAAACTTCACTGGCTTCCAACTGGGCACCGCTATCCCGATGGAAAATCCCGATGCCTCATCCTTTCATCTCTTGTCTGATTTCTCAGCAATTCGCGCTTTCGTCTTTCAACTCGTAATACCACCTGAGCTTCGTTGTTTGTTATGTAACCAGCACGCGGTTTCGTGACGTCCATCGAATGACGATACCGCCACTTTGGTTGCAGGATGTCTTGCAGTAGCGGAAGAACACGCGAGACGAAGGTGATGGCAAGAGGGCAAGCGAGCAAATGGGCGAGCGGGTCGGATGGACGGACGAGTGGGACGGATGGGCGAGCGGGACAGAGGGTCGGACGGACGGGCGAGCGGGACGGTTGGATGCACGGCTGACCGCGTGCACGGATGGACGGGCGAGCGGGTTGGTAGGATTGGCGTGCGGGTCGGAGAGACGGACGGGCGAGCGCGACGGCTAGATGCATGGCCGAGCGAGCGGGACGGATGGACGGGCGAGCGGGACGGATGGATGTGTGAGCGGGACGGATGGATGAGCGAGCGAGACGGATGGAGGGGCGAGCGGGACGGATGGACGGGCGAGCGGGGCGGATGGAGGGGCGAGCGGGGTGGGTGGAGGGGCGAGCGGGGAGGATGGAGGGGCGAGCGGGGCGGGTGGAGGGGCGAGCGGGGCGGATGGACTGGCTAGCGGGACGGATGGAGGGGCGAGCGGGACGGATGGAGGGACGAGCGGGACGGATGGAGGGGCGAGCAGTAGGAGTGGGCAGATGGGCGAGCCAGAAGGGCGACCGGGTGCGCTCGGCGAGCCAACGAGTCAGGCGAACAGGCCGGCGAACGACGCAGCGGCCGTTGGGTGCGTTCCGCAGGGCGCTGACGCGTGACCGACGTCTGGCGCGACGCATCCGAAGTCGTTCGGAAGCGTTTCATATTTCGATTTTTTGATGGCACAATAAACCGGGATTTATTGTTGGAGATTTCCCTGGTCTTCGCAATATGCCGGTTCCAGCCGACGAATTCTCGAGGCCGTTACGCTTCCGAGGGCTATTTACCGGCGTTTTATTGCCCGCGCGGCGTATTGCTCCCGATGGAGCTCGGCCATCGGGCTCACGCACGTCTCAGCCTATCTCCCCCGCTGCGGATGGACAATTTGCTCCCAGATCTAACGCTCGATTCGGTTCGAAAATCGACGATTTGGTTTGATTTATCTGCAGTATAGCCCTCGGAAAACGTTTTACTGTTTTTTGTAAAAAAGTTAATGCTAACTTTAGTGGCAGAGAAAATTATTATTGTTTGTATATAAATAGTTTCAGAAATGTAATTACATTGTTTTTAATTAATGTTTGAATTATTTTTCTTGATAAATTCTCATGCTTGTGTTTATTCTACCTTTAATTATTATTTTTTCTTTCTCCGTTTCATTCCTATGCTGTGTTAAGCGAGATTGTGGCAACAAAGAAAGGAGAATCAGTACTTGCCTTGCCTAGGTAGAGCCCCTAGAAAGAATAAAAGCGTATGTCTTCTGAAACCGGGTCTAGGACGCTTTCCCCTATCGATTTTCTTCCCTAAGTTGTATGTCTGCTTGCTTCAATCATCGACATTTTAATTTTAATTTCTACGAGACGTGTTGTCCAGATGTCTACAGTTAGTGCCTACTACAAGCGAACAATTCTCCAACGTGTCACAGACATTATGCTGTATGTGAGCATACGTGTGACGAGGAAACTTCGTAGCACCTGAAAAGGTATATGACAATTTGCGTGTTGTTCAATGACAATTGAGGCGAAGTTGCTCTCGTGGGACTGTCGAAGCCCTTCAGCTCAAGAAGTACAATTGCCATATGTAGTGAATGTCTGACGCATATAGCGTTTCAATCGTAGAACAATGGCCTGCCAGTAACTTTTGGGAAGTCGGCTTATATTGTTTCTAAGTGACAGCTTGCATACAGACCATTCAGGGCAGTAAACGATTAATCTGACAGCTTGTATAACAGATGAGCGTCGCCTAAGACCGCATCGCTCTCCGCTGAATATTCTTCCGCCAGTCAGCTGAGTTGCATTCACAGCTGGTCGCGGTTGACTGAATTTTGTTGTTCAATGTAATTTTGATCGCGTGGATGTTAGAAACAGTTTTCACGAGAGATTCATTTAATTCCGTATCATTAATGATGAAAAATTATACTAAGTGATTCAAAACATTTCGAAATACTCTTGAGAACATGTGTGATTGATTGAATTAAGTCATTAGATACAAGAATGAAATGGAATATACTGCAAAGCTCCCACGTAGGCCTTATAAAAAACTACTGGAATTCTGCCGGTACTTTTCGATCTTGCGTGTTCAGAAGATTCAAATTAATGTGTGTTGTATAATGTTTTGCAGTTATGATATCTGGTGTTTGTAATTACGATTTCATTTTCACGTTGCTCATCTTATGACTGACAGCCAGTGTATCAATTATTGATCAGTGACTTACAGATATGGTTAGTTAATTGTGAATTTTTGTAATAATACTTAAATGCTATAATTTGTTCTGCGATTGACTGGTAAAATAAGGCTTAATTGACATGTTAGACATGTATAATTAATATAAAACTACCATTAATTTGCTCTTTTCTTAATTCTGGGTTCTCCTGATTATACAATCTTCGAAAATTTTCACACTACATTCAAAGATTTCTGTGGGAAAAACAATACAAGTAGATATTCTCAGAGTACTGTGTGGCAGAATTCTCAGTTAATTCAATTGATCAGTAACTTCAGGTAAATTTCTTAAATATGGAAATCAAGTCGGTTCTTAAAAGTAAGATAAAAAAATGGGTTAAGAAGGGCTATGAATTATTGCACTCACCTGTCATTAAAAGGATATTAAATAATATATTAAAATTTATGAAAGATGAATGGTTTTAATGATCACTTTGCAAATTTTAGCCTAAGAAATAAAAATTGAAACATCTCATACCTTCAATAACTTTATTATCTATAAATAAAAGTCAATTAGAAGATGAGTATGAAGGTTACATAAAAAAACGAAACGTATAAGTGAAAAAACAAATCCCTTTATTTGCATTATTTATTTGAATGATACATTTCCATGAATCCATTTGAAGTTCAATCAATTTTATCCACTTAGATAATTTAAAGTCAAACTATCCAAAATCAAAATGAGTTTCCTGAGTCATTTTAGAAAAAATTCACAACCTACTAACATCTCCAGCCTCAGCCTACCACATTTACCAGGGTGAGGAGTAAAAACTTTTGAAATAAATATTATACATTTGAATTTTAACAAAGGGGATAAAACAATGAACGATGTACGTATTGTATCATCTTATATGACAACACTTTATTGGTTATCAAAGCAGATCTAACAGCCTATTTTGATAATTTTAATCAAGTATTGCATTAAGATGTCTTACAATACGAGAAACTAACATACTTCTCAAAAGATAAAATTTTTCTTTTCATTAAATCTGCACTTCTAATTCCTTTTTATTAAAAGGATTAATTTTCCTATTACTTGAAGTTCATTTTTGATGATTATGAATGAATGTTATTAGAATATATTTTCAACGCATTCATTCACAATTAAAACTTTACTACACAAACTTGATTTACACATCATTTTACATACCTCTTTCATATACATAAAAAATTAACTTCATGTAACTGAAAAACTTCTTTTGAATAAAAAAATTAAAATTGTACAATAATTACTAAAAAGAATTAACAAAGGAAGGTAACACGTGCAGACATAATGAAGTGTCTAGTTATATCTTTTGAGAAGTATACCTAAACAAAAAAACCTACCCATAAGGGAGGGGAAAAGCTACATTACTTCTGGGAAGCAAGCAAAGGACCATCCCGGCATCTGCCTTAAGCGACTAAGGGAAACCCAGATAAAACCTTATCAGGATGGCGGCTTAAGGCCAAACCTATACAAGTGAATAAAACATGTAGTAATAGTAATAATAATAATAATAATAATAATAATAATAATAATAATAATAATAATAATAATAATAATAATAATAATAGAAGATAAAGACTACTTATCATGCGATACATAATAAAAAATACTCCTACATATTCTGTAGAAAAAAGTTAAATTTCTCAGATTGTGTACATGAAATCTACAGTTAGAACTACTAAACATATGTCTCAACACCCCCACTCTACACCTTTAATCACAAGACTAACACATGTTTTGCTACAACTCCCATCACCAACAAACCATTACAATCCCACATGCTTTCTAACTACATCAACTATATGATATTTATTTTCAGAGAGAATTGAGAATACATTCAGTTCAAGTAATACAAATACATACATAGTTACAAGGCATAATAGATAAAAATATGAACACACCCCTTCCCCCCTCTTCAAACACGCACATAAACATAATTTTTGAGTTTTAACAGTGTTCTCAGTTCTAATGCTGTACATTGTTACTTTCTGAGCCCCATAAATATTCACTATTGGAAGAAAGTCACCATATGAAATTCATCTTTTAGTGTTTATCAGGATGTTGAAAGAGAATTTGTTTCTTTGATGTTAAAAATCTGAAATATAAAAATGTACATACATCTCATTTCATAAACATTTGATGAAAATTAAATTCGGATATAATAATTATTAAAGTTTGTACCATTATAGTTAGTACATGGAAGATGCTGAGACATCTGTAAAGTACAAATAGTAGTAGTATTAGTAGTAGAAGTAATAATAATAATAATAATAATAATAATAATAATAATAATAATAATAATAATAATAATAATAATAATAATATATTTCAGTAAGCCAAAATCAGCCTAAAAAAATTAAGATTCACTATTTCACCTGGAATGTAACCACTTACTTGCCCTTGATGGAATAACACAAACTTCCAATTCTGCACCTGAGAAGAACAAAAGTTGTGTCAAATCTTGTTTCAAACCGATGAAACATACAGCATTAAACATGTAAAGATACTGACCATATCTCTATTAAGTAGAGACACCAGAGGGCCCAGGAATGGGAACAGCAAGAGGAACATCATCATCATCATCATCATCATCATCAGAGTCCTCCTGAATATTTACTATGACAGAAATCTCTGAAGCATCGTGCCTAACCTCAACTCTCCAATCTTCTTCTATAATTTTCTCTGTGTGTGCCACATAATTCTTCCAACTAAAGTAATGCACAGAATGAATGAGTACTTTATATTAACAAATTTTTTGCAAAAAAAAACAACACTCTAGACAATATATTGTTTTTCATTTTAATATTCACTTACTTCTCCACTGAAACCTGGTTTAATGCTTGCCTCCATTTTCTTGTCACTGCTTGGTGGTCAAAAGTGGTTCCGCGATGTCTGTTATAATATCTTTTGCACTGGCTCCATACCAACTCGATAGGATTGTAGTGACAATGGTAGGGGGGGAGGCGCAAAACACTATGTCCAGCTTCTTGAATCATTTCATCTACAACATATCTGCACCCACATCAACTGATATGATTTTTCTAATAATGAAAACATTGGCAATCACATTGTGTCAAAATCTTACAAAAAATAAATCTGCCTTATTCTACGATTCATTCAACAAAATGTATGCTTATGCTTAAGAGTACCTTTTCTGAACAACTATTTCAGAAGTTTTCAAAAGAAGACTCTTAAAGGTATGCTCGGGTCTAAAGGGTATATTGTGCTCAGTTAGAAACTGCTGCAGGTCACCCTTCCTCCATTTTGATGAAGGCCGTTTCACTTTCTAAAAAATTGGAAATAACAAAAGGAAGTTTAAATGTTTCAGTTATATTGACAGATAACATGCATTTCTTTTCATTCTCTCTACAAATACATATAAAACATTTTACTGGCAAAGTTGATTTTCTCTAAGAAAAATTGTATTACTGATATAACTAAAATCACTGAACATCATTGAATGTAATCAATATTCTATTCCTCCCTTTTTAGTAATGGAAATAAAAGTTGAAACATTCACTTTCACCACTGTGTACTTTTAATAATCATTTTATAATCAGTTATTTTTATAAAGGAATAAATATATTATTTCAATGAATATTTTTAACATTTCTAAAAGAACAATTGATGCAATGTCGCTCACCAGTACAGAATGAACAGGTGCATTGTCCATTACAATAACTGATGGTTCTGCCAACCGAGGTAATAACATTTCTTTCATCCACTTTTGGAACATCTCTGCTGTCATGGTACCATGATATTCATCTACTTCTTTTGTCTTTGATGGAAACAACAGCTCTGCATCTTCGATGAAGCCATTTGTACCTCCTGCATGCAAGACTATATACCTTTTACCTTCATCTAAATTTTTGCTTGAGCAACTCTCCTTATTTTTATCTTGCCATGAGCGAGAGGCATAGCCTAAAGGATAGATCGTTAAAAACAATTAGTAAAGATGTTCCAAAATAAAATCATATTAAACCACTATGTAGGTGCTTCAAACTGGACAAACAATATTCTTCATACACATAAGTCATTACACACACTGCTATTTCTCAAAAGATGCATTTCATTACATGCAAATCATGCCTTCTACATTCACTTATATCTAGAATTTCACAATTTTCAACACTACAAAATTTAGTAGATTTTTCGCTTGCCTTTTGAATAAAACCAAGTCTCATCCAAAAACACAAATTCATAACCTTCAGCCTTCAGTTTCATATATTCCATCAAAAAATCAGATCTTGCAATAACAATATCATTTCTTTCCATTAGTGACCTACGATTATCCGTCTTTTTCCATTCAAACCCCATGGCACGAAGCAGATAAGACAAAGTAGTTCTCCCCCCTGTAAACCCTATATCACTATCATGTTTAACTGCAGTTAAAATTGAGTCCAGAGTAACACTTTGTCCTGTGAAAATTGTTGTAATATACAAAACAGAAGAACTCACTTACATGCAAATATAAATAAATTACTTACCATTCTCATACATTGAATAAATAATGCGCCTAATCAAACCCTGTCCAAAATCATCCACTACACATGTTTTATTCCCTTCTATTCCTCGGCACTTCCTTTTTGGAGTCTGAGCAGTATCAGGGTCTTGCTTCCAATATCTGTAAATATAAATTCAACATTATCCAAAACAATTTCACCTGACATATTTATTTTATTAATTAATTTATTATTATAATTTTACTTACTTTTGAACAATATGAGTTTTTAGCCTCAATGCATACGCAGTTTTATCAATAACTGAAGAAGTTTCTATGTTGCCTTGCATCATCAGCTCTTCTACAAATCTTGCAATAAAAAAGATGTCTTCTTGGCGCTGATGCTACGTCACTTCTCCCTTCTGCGGTGGACTCATTGCTAAAGTTGCTTAAAAACTATTAATATTTATCATAAACTACATTAAATATTATTACAAGAATAAATATCTACTACAAGAAATAAAGTAATTAAAATGCAAGTAATTACAAATTAAATATTATATAAATAGCTATTATTAATGCTATTAAATTGTTAATTTAACTTATTAGTATATTAATGTTAAATCTAATATTTCAATGAATTAAATATAATATAAATATTAAATAAATAATGGAAATTCTCCGAAATATGTGGAGTGAAATCGTTCACGTCTGCAGTCTCCTGTGTCGACGATCACACAAAATCTTCGACGAGGGCTCGGCCAGCTCCCCTCTCTGGGGGTAGCAGGCAAAAAAATCACACACAAAACAGTCATAAACACGCAGGGGTCCTTGGGTCCAGGGGCTAAGGGTCCTTGAAACTCGAACAAAAAGCCCGCCCTGTGCCCGTCAACAAAAGAGAAGTCCCGTTAGCAGAACCTCTTTTCTGCAGTGAACTCTTCAAATTTTAAACTGAACACAGTACACGTAAATTTTTAACTATTAAAAATAGTTATCTTAAATATAGTTTCAGAATTCTTCAACAACATTTTATCACTATAATAAAATATTTTTCATTGAACTTTCTCCTTTGTCGGAATGACAATACATTATGTATGCGCCACGGCGCCACTACACGTTAGCCAACGTTCGTGAAATGAAATCGAATCATTTCTGCATGTTAAATCACTGGGCCACGCCTCCAGGCATGATCCATGTGGTATGGCATCAGTGGCTGTCAAAAAAACCGGTCACATGACTGAATGAACTGTATTTCAAGGAGAAAGACAGTTACGACCTTGAGGCACGTAATAGCTACGAGCATTTTTATGCTGTCGTAATCGCGCAATGTTGCCACACAACGAAAGAAAAATAAACATGGAATGAATTCCTGAACAACGAAGTTTCCACCTTCGTTGTCAACAGTAACTCCCTTATCAAGATTGTTATCCATGGTTGTAATGTGTGCAACTCACAACGGAAAAACCACATCATTTATTCTTTCACTAGTATCAGGTTCGCTTCACTAGTATCACGTTCGTTAATTGCTGAGGTTAGACCACGTACCACAAAATCGACCACGGAGCGATATCAGAATTAATGAGCGCAAGATAACCAGGCGGGGAATAAATATTTTGTCGATGTTCAGTTTTAGACCGGTGCAGTGCTATCCGACAGGTATTCACCGTCGAGAGTTACATGTAACTGTTATCAACCGAGAGCGTTTTCCAGGATTTCGGTGTAGCTTTCTGTAGTGTGTTGAAAACCACTGGAGATAACTTATATCAAACTTGATAAACCTTGCGATAAGAGGCTAGATGATTTTTGACGAGTGACGTTAGGACGCCAACGTCTAACAGCTTTATGAGCTTACATTGGGGGAAAAAAAAGAATATTGCCATGCAAAAAAGGAAAGAAAATAATGAAACAAAATGCGACAGAACGTCAAATTATCCTGTGTCGCACGTAACAGCGTGAAGAATAATTTTGTTTGAACTCTCTGGCGAGGAAATACGTTCCAAAGTTCTGATTTTAATGCGTAGTTTATAATTATTTTGAAATTAAAATAGGAATGGCGTCTATTTATGTAATCGATTGTTGAAAACATTGTTACTTCCCGGAAATGCGTCCTTTGAATTCTATATTTTATGCCAATATTATAAATTGTTGAAGACACTACTGTGAGGAATCTAGGACATAAAATACATTCTTCCCAGACGTTCGTTTGATGTTTGTACCGAACCTACCACAGTTTTTTCTCCTTTGAATAATTTTTTTTATGAAATGTGTTTAGTTACTGTACGATAAAGTTTCTACCAGTTCTCGCCGTAAAATTTTGACTAGTTAACACTAGTTACAAGCAGCTTCATTTCACATTAGATATCTGGATCTTTTTTTCTCTCAGACCATGTCAGAATCAATTATCATTCGCAATGTTTTCGTGAATTATTGAAGTTCTATGATTATGAGTAAAGTTCATTTGAAGCGTTGAAGGGATATTTTTAATTTATTGTTGTAACTGTCTAATAAATATCTTCTTCTTCTTCTTCTTCTTCTTCTTCTTCTTCTTCTTCTTATTATTATTATTATTATTATCATCATCATCAAATTATCCCTTTAAATTTATAACTGTTTTATACATATTTCATTATAATCAAATTATCTCTTTAAATTAATAACTGTCTAATGATATTTTAAATGATTTATTTTAAATAACATTTGACTAATAATGGATATTTTTACATATATTCTCCCCTCCCTCCAGTGATTTGAGCTCATCAAGATAAGAAATACAGTGTAGATGATCAGGTTGTCTACTTGTAAACATTTTTTACTGCAAGCGGTTGGCAGGTTACTGGGTGAATAGAGTTGTGGCACGGTGTGAGAACCTGTAGCCTCTAGGCGAGTGGGTGGGTGGCGACGGCACAAGCGCTTGTGTACGCGGCGCGGCGCGGCGTGTTGCTGCGCGATGCCGCGGCGTCGGGAATGGTGCGCTCCCCTCTTCCCGCCCCCGCCCCCTCCCCGCCCCCACCCCCTCGCGGTTTCGCAAGCGCCCTATTACTCTAATGACAGCGCCTCGCCGCCGTTTACAAGACGGCGATCCGCCCGCGCCAGGCTTTTTCCCAGGCCAATTTACCCGCGCGGACGCCCCGACGCCCCCGCTGCCTCTCTCGGCCGCCGCCCGCCCCGCCCCGCCCCGCGCTCGTGCTGCGGCCGGCGGCACAACGCCGGACTAACCCATTTCCCCACAAAGAGGACAGGGCTCTGCTTCAGATTCAGACAACGCGAATCTTAGCGTTCGGTGAAAATCGGGTTCCAATCTTCTGGAATCTGGAAGAAGTTTCCAATGGACGATTTGTAGCATACAAAATGTATTAATGGAGGAACTGCTTCAAATACAAGCCATTTGGGAATAATACTGAGAAATATTGCTTATTGGTTGTTTGCGACAGGAATTGTATTTCGTAATTATGCTATGTGTTTAACTATGAGTTAATATATTTAATTAATGCATAAGGGAATTTGTGGGACTTTCATGATGTTGCGGATTGTGGAGCGTATTTCATTTCAATATTCGTTTTTGGGTTACTTCTTGTTACTCTTCCGTGTGTGTTACTTAATCTCTAAACTGAAGGCATGAGGTAGCCTGCGTGGCTCCTCTCCCCTCTGGAGTAGTGAACTAATTACATACTCCTTTCAATTAAGATAGTTTTGACTTTAATTTTAAAACACTTTTGCGGGGTTATTTTTCTGATAACAAAGCAGAACAGGTGGAACTAAATATAACGGATTCGTGGAAAGCAGCCTAGAGAGGCCAACTGTTCCATGAAACGTAAGCTTGCAAACACGGATATGTTTTCCTCGCAGTGTGTTTTATGCCTAAGCGCATATAATTCTACAATAAATTTCCCTCGTGCCTGCCTCTTTCCCAGAATTTGCCCAGCGCAGTGGCGTTAGTGCGTTGAATGTCCATAAACCTCGGGCCACCCCGCGGGCGGCCGCCGCACCGGAGGCACTGCGCGGGTGACAGTATTACGCGGAGTCGGCGTAATCCTTGAGTGACTTGCGAAACGCAGCGCGCCAACAACCCCCACCCCCGCCCAAACAAGCGAGCGCATTAGCAATTAGCGCGCGTGGCGGCGGCGCCGCCGCCGCGTGTCCGCCGGGCGCGTGACGCGCGTGTTAGCGGCGGGCAGTCACCGGCGCCCGAAAGTTGCGCGCTGCGGACGCGCACCGGGGCCCTCGCCCCCGGGGCGAAGGCGGCTCTGTACACGCTTGCAGACGTTGCGATGAATGGAACCACCTACTCTAATTGGATATTGGATGTGATATTTCAAGGAAGACTTCCGGCGATACGTAATAATTAATGTACAGTGCGAAAATGAAGTATGTAGGCGCAGATGGAAAAGAGTAATATACTTTGAAAGTAAGTACTTCGTTGAAAAAAAATTACCGTGTCTTATAAACTGCGTGATTACCCTGTTTGCATTCTCGTAATTTATTTTGGGACGAGTTAAATGACATTTGTGGGTACGTTTATCCAGTGCACTCCACCAATATGAATACTTAAAACAAAAATTATGGAAATGCTGGAGATGAACTATTAGTCGAAGTATTTTTAAAAAAATCTCTTTGATGTATTAAAGTTCTTTTATTTTTCACTGTTTGCCTGAATAATGCAGTATACTTCGTAAAGGTTAATCTGATTTCTGTACAATGAATTAATTATTATTGAATTTGTAAAAGTATGCAACAAGAATTGATAAAATACAATGCAGTTTTAAAAGGTCCATCCCAGGAAATAAATAATGGTTCATTTTCCAAGCTTCACTACAGTAATATTTACAGTAATCTGCAACGCAATTCACCTCCGTCAATAAACCCAAAACATGATAATGAAACCGACATTTTCTCTAGTATTTGCTCAGTTTCTTCTCGTGGCCCCAAATTAAATGCAACTCCTCTGCAACGAAGGGCGAAGGCGCGTTGTTATCCAGGTGGAGCGCGCCTGCCTCCGCGGCGTCACTGTGCGCGCACGGACCTGAAACGCAGGGGGGCGGTGGCCCCCCTCGCCCGCCCGCCCGCCCGCCAGGAAGAGAAACCGGCGCGGGGTCGTCGCAGATGGCGTAGTTGAAAGTTAAGTGCGGGGTTTTATATCCCGTGTTTATGCGGCGAGACGAACCCGTGCCGAAGGTCAGGCCGTAATTCGCGGATAAACATTGTGCGCGCCGCGGCGGCGGCGGCCGCAGTGGGAGGGTGGGGGAGGGGAGGGGAGGGGAGGGGAAGCGGGGGGCGTGGGGACGAGCGACTCCCGCGCCCTCTGCTCGCCAGGCCACTGGGCCAGCGGGCGTCGCCGGCACTTGCTCCGCGCCGGGAACACGTCCGTCTGCGCAAACGGAGGTGGTCGCTGACCTCAACCCTACGACGTATGATGCTCTGGTTATCTCGAAAGGGGATGCTTACACCGATGTATGTATTATATTTCGATTTAAACGTAGGGTCTGTTGACGTAAATCAGCTGTTGCGGGGCCATCCAATCGGGAGCTTGGATGACACCTACAGTAGGGAAGTTTAAGCTTCCCATTGGATGACACCGTAACAGCTGATCAAACGTTAACGGCCTCTGTAAATAAGTAATACCTACTTGGTAGGTAGATGGGCAGCGGACTATGCGGAAAACAATAAAGATTTCTTTGAGAGATATTAACTGAATTATAAGTCCAGTCCATGTGCCGAACTGCATGGCTGACGTGCTTAGGGCGGCACGTTCACACTCAGCGCCTCCGTCTGGAGGGTCGGAAGTTCGAATCCCGATCGGGAATTAATGTTGGTTCTTTAACGTCGTGTGTGGTCTCAAACTCTCATGTCTTCGAACCCGAGATGCTCGCAAGTGTACTTGTGTTTAACGAAGAAGAAATCGAGGTTCACATTTGTCGAGTTGGTAGGGAAAATTTGGGTGTTTAGGATACGTAGTCTATTTAAGACAATTTACTGTTTACGTTATTAGATATCCCTGATCTCTGAGATGCTTTTTCAAGAAATTTTGCGTATCTGTTTGGATAGCACATGAGTTTCATGCCTCCTAGAACTGAAAAATATGTGATTGATTGTACTTGTAATTTGCCTAGGGTAGAAAAACTATTCGCACCTTTAACTATTTCCTAATAAGCATCCACTAAATTTTCCCAAGCTTGGTTCTAAAAGCATTGGCTACGTTCTCATAATTTATAGTCATTACTTTGTATGCGTATGAACTGTTAGATGGTAGTCTTGCCAAGAGCAGTGCACTGTCCCTTGCATGGACGTACACTTTGCATACGAATGGACTCTCTCCTAACCATCAGGCTATTGGTATGCCTTATTGCATTCTGGTCTCATAACAAGCTTGCCCCATGTCCGCGGCACACTTCTTCAGTCGGAGCTCATTATATGGCCCGGTGTTCGTCCGATCACCTTCACTCTCGAGGGCGATTTCACTCTTTAGCGATCGTATTTGGCACAAGAATCAGTCGCAACTATTACGACGTTATAACCGTTTTTACTGCATATATAGTACACGAAAAACAGTACAAGACAGACTCGAATAATCGAATTCGCGTCCTACAATGTAGCACCTATTCGTTTACCACGCGAATGCTGCCGAGGACTTTGGAAATCTCCTCCCCTCGCCTTTCTCCTCCGCCCCACGCACATTTTCCCTTCTTCGTGGGAACGGCTCTCCCGGGAGCTTCTTTGTAAATATTGCCGCCGTTTGGGGGGTCGTAAAACATTATGGTATTTGGAGTTACCGCGACGCGACTCAAGATGCTTGTCTTCGTGTGGAAGCATCGGGACGAGATAAACCCGCGGCGCGGCGAAAGCTGTTGGGGGCCGCGGGGGACGCGCGGCTTCGAAACGTCGCCTTCGGCCGCCGCGCGCGCTCGTTGCGCGACACGACGCGGCTGTCGCGCCGGCCGATCGCTTCCACATGCGCCCGGGCCTCGCTCGAACAGCGTGCGCCGGCCGGAGAAACGCACGAACGTTTTCTCGGGGAATTTGAATCTCGCGGTGTCTCGTGAAAGCTGAGAGAAAATGCTGAATGAGCGGAGTTGGAATGGTGCAAATATTTGTATTAAAATTATATTTTCAGCGTACGCGCCGTCTACTTGGTGTGCCAGAATACTTTACGTGTTACGTAGAAAGAGTTATTTATGCGACTTTTTTTCTTATTTGTGTTTCCTCTGCTTACGCTTTCGTGATGTTTCTCATTTAATTGTTATTTATTATTTTATGTTTAAAACAAACTTCAGCAACATATTCTGATGGTTCTGCTTTGTTTTTCTTGGGCAAATTCGACATTTACATTCTGGTTTCTTGGTATTAGCTTGTAAATTGTTTTGTCCATTGTGACTTTTTTGAACTTCTCAGAAGCTTATTTTTTTCTCAATAGAATATGGTCGAAGACTGTTCATAGGGCTGCTAAGATTTGATCAAACCCATATTTTTCAAATTAATTACTTTCTTCTTGATCTCGGTTTCCCTGTGTTAGTACCTTACCTGATTTAATCGAAATCTCTATTTGCTTTTCTTCTCAAAAGTTACAAACAACATTGAAAAGTAATAACACATAAAATAATGATTACGTAAACCAAATGAATTGTATTACATTAATTCATTGCAGTGTGCACTTGCGTGAGAGGAATTGTGGTTCCGTTACAATAACAATTTGTCATTCTCGTTTTCGAAAGTCGACTAGGAACGTCCCTCGCGGCCCGTTCCCATCCCGGGGCGTGCGTGCAGTTGCGGGCAACGGGGCGTCTCCAGCGCTGGGCTCTGGGCCCCGGGCGCCGCGCCGCAAGGAAACGACGGGTGCTGGGCCGTCGCGTCGCGTCCCCGGGTTATTGTGCCTCGCGGTGCTCGTCGTTCCCGGCGGCCCCCGCCGTTACGACGCGCGCCGCCCGCTGCTATTTGAATCACGCGGGGACGTTGAACGGGGATGAGGCTCGCGGGGGATACCATCCGACTGGAAACGTTTCGGAAAACCGGTACTCTGTGAACGGAATTGTACCTATGGATACGTTTGGTCCCCTCTAATAATACTGGTTTGGGACCTCTATTTTGGATTTTGAACAAAAATACAAAATATGGTTGTGATTGTATTTGTTATAGATAGCTTTACAAAAACCGAAAACAAGGGATTGGAAGAAAAATGTGACAATAATAAGAATTAAGCGAAAACTAGCGTACCCGTGGTAAACGGGTATATTTCAATAACCCTGGCCTAGTGTTGCGGGTTGTCTTTGACATGAATATTGAGATGAGAGTTTTTCAAAAACCCTTTCATGTTTTTGAAGATAGAGAGCAATTTGTCAAGTCTCCGTGGAATTCTTTTTCTTTAGGGACCTTATTGTTAAAGAGTGATTGGGTGAGAGAACCGCAAAATTCGTCTTCATTATAGAAACAATACAATAGAGGAAACGCTACTAAACTGTTCGTTGAATTTGTCCCATTTTGTAGCTCCACTGGTTTCCATTTCTTATGCAAAATCTTCACTTTCTTGGCAATCACTTTAGTCTGATGAAAGTAAAAGGACAGATTCCATTTACCATTAATAGATACTCCTCGATGGAATCTGGGCGTTGGCATCTTTTATCCTATAAAACAGCAAATAAATTTTGTAATGATCGGAGAGTCACATAATTATATCTTAGAAACGTGTTCATAAAAGTATTGATGTGTTTTGAAATAATAAGAAAACAAAAGTTAAACGAGAGGCGTAATGCGCAATGAGGAAGCTAGACACTACGTTGTTTCGTAGTAATCTCTTACAACTTCCTAAGTTCTCCTTCTTAGCTATCCCTTACTGGTTTCTTATTTATTCAGTTAATGGTTAGGACAGCGAGGCATGTAAAGCGCTGGAACCCGCCCATTCACACTGTCAGCGAAACTTGCAGCTTGCATAAAGAACGTGGAAACGGGTTACTTGTTTTCGAAAGAAGTAAAAGCAAAGTTATAAAACGAGTGTTGACGATGATCGTCTTGGTCTTTAAGCGGATATTTTACATTTCGTCAGAAATCCCCTTTTCTCCGCCGACGCTCATAACCGCGCGGCGGTTTTCGCGGAAGGGAATCAGGCGGAGGGGGCGGGGCGGGGCGGAGAGAACGCAGTCTTCTTGCCCGCGGCCGCGCTTCCGGGTCGCCGGCCGATCACCGCTTCCCCATTGTTGCGGGGCGACTTTTCTTTTCGGTTTCGGTTATTTATCGACGGCGTCGCGGTCGTGGGCGGCGGCCGCCCCCGCCGAGGTCACGGACGGCCGTTACTCAGGGCCCGCCCGCCCGCTCGCCCTTCGCCCACGCCGCTGGCGCCGCCCGCTCGCCCGGATAATTTTCGGGTCGCCCGCCTCTCCCCGCCTCACCGCGCCCCGCCGCGCCCCACGTCGCCCCGCCCAGCCCCACCCGCCCCGCCCCGCCGCGCTCGCCCAGCCGCGCCCCGCTTTGCCCCGCTGCGCCCTGCCGCGCCACGCCGCGCCCCGCCTCACCTCGCCCCGCCCCGCCCGCATCGCCACGCCCCGCGGCGCCCCGCCGCGCCCCCCTGCGCCCCGCCGCGCCCCCCTGCGCCCCGCCGCGCCCCCCTGCGCCCCGCCGCGCCCTGCCCCGCCGCGCTCTGCCCCGCCGCGCCCCGCCACGCCGCTCCCCGCCTCACCTCGCCCCGCCCTTCCCACATCGCCGCGCCCCGCCACGCTCCGCTAGCGCGAGTTTCCGTTCGTTGCGCCCCGCGCAATGCGGAATGAGGCGTTGGTCGCGCCGCTGCCAGCGGCTAGAGCCGAGGTGCGGGCGTGGGGTTTGCAGGTTGCGGGCGCGGGCGTGTGGCGGTCGGGTGATTTACGCGGCCCCCGCTGGGCGCCGCTCGTGGCTTCCGGCGCCGCCGAGGTCCAGAGGGACGTTTGCCAATGGCGACGCCGCGGGCCCCTTTCGGGCGCTTTCCGTTGCCTGCAGCACGCTTCTTGTCGTGTCTGCGGGCTAACACCAGGCTGTGCAATGCTCTGCGTCATTCTGCACCTCTACGAGAATGGCATTGTCTAGGGAAGGAATCGTAATATAGGGCGGCGTCCATAACGTTCTCTAGATCTTGCTTCTGTTTTCTGTTTTTCACTCTGGGTATGTGTTTTCAGTCATAATTCGTCGTTTTCCCTCTATTTTTATCGTGTTTTTTTATTAAAATAATCTGGTGTTAAATTTTGACCGAATTAAAGTCATCATTTATAATACTTTATTCAATACATAATTAAAAATCCAACTATGAGATTATATTTGCCATCTATTATAATTGGGTGCCAACGTCTTGTCAAGAAGGTGAAGGTGGGGGGATTTATCCATCCTTGAAAGTGAAAATGATCTATTATTATCTCCACATCTTTTATCTTCTTATTCCGTATTTTTAATTTATTTTTACCCCCATTTCAGCTCTGTAGTTTTGAGTGTTTGGCGCACTTGTTGGCGCGAGTCTCTCCGCCGCTGTCGGCCGTGCAGAGACCAGCGGGGAGGCGGGCGTTCGGTTGGGCGGGCTGCGCGGCGCGACGCGAGGGCCCCGGTCTTTCCCGCGGCCTTGCGACTTCCGGCGGCGCGCGTTCCCGCTCGTAATTGTGTCATAGTCGGCGCGCGCTTCCGCCCCGGCGCGGCGGGGGCGGGGGTGTGGGCGGGGACCGGGATTGGGACGGGAAAAGGGATCCAACTTGTCGACGAAGTAAGGCCTCGAGGGAGCTTTGGCAGTTTCTGGGTTCACAAAATTCCCATTCATGCATTCGTTGAATCTAAGTGCGTAAAAAGTGTTTGTAGTTTGATTTAAATGGATGACCTAGTGGAAATGTTAGTCGATATACGCGGACTAAATTCTCTCTACTTGGCATGTGGTAACGAAATACTTTCACACAATATGAGCGCTGATTACAATTCCGGTCATTGTTGATCGAAGGCTTACATCTTCCAAAGTTTCACTAGGATCAAATGCAGTTGAAAAGTTTATGACATGAGGTGATGACTGGATTAAATAGAAATTAGAATTATCCTTGTTTTGAACAAACAAAAATCCTCAATTTTGAATTTTATATGCAAATGTATAGAAATTTCATTAATGTAGAAAGAATTTACCATAAAATATTACAGAGATTCGTATTTTCAATAGCCGTGAATTAATTTTCGGCAAATTATTGGCGTTCATGCATTCAATAGAGGGCGGGGTGGGTCTGTTTTCTGGTAAGAGGGGAGCAGGCGGAATGGCCCGCCTCGGAGGGGGGGGGGACAACTCGCACGGCGGAGTCCGGACCGCCTCTGGGCCTTCGCAAGTTGCGCCGCGCGCTGATTTGTAGTGGGCTGCGGTCACTGGCGGGTGGGCCGGCGGCGGTGCGGTCCGGGGACTGGAAGTTTCCTGTCCGGGCTCCTGCCTCGGCCGTCGCTCCTGCGCCTTCGGGTCAAACTCGTGGCTGGGGACATTCGTGGGGGATACAGCTTGTATGTTTGAACGACGTCTATGTGGGGAAAATATTAGTTTCTTATCGGTGGAGGGATTAGGATGTACGAGTATTTAAGTCGAAGATAATTTTGATTTTTACTGTGTAAAGATTACTGTGTACTGATCTTATGACAACCATATACAAATTCTTTTGGACTCCGTAGGGGCCGAGGATCTGAGCGTCAGCAATTATTATCGTCCATGATCTAATTGAATTATGAAGATTTTTAACATTTTGAGGAAAGAAAAAAAAAGAATTTAGATTTTTAAGAGGTTAGATGATGCATTTTAGTCGAGATCTTACATTTGTTGATCACTTGAGTTTCACTGTTTCTCCGCCAATACACACATTTCGTTTTTATAGTTTGAATAATATTTCTGTCTACTTGACAGCTGCTGACTGGGGAGAGGGGGTTACGTTATCCAATCATACGCTCCAAATGTTGCTGAAGACGCAGCGGAGTTCCTGATACTTATTAAGAAAAAAAAATGAAATCTTACTGCACGAAACAAATGGAATTTGAAGAGCGCCATTACTTCTTTGGTTATGCATCTTGTGTGCGGTTTTGGGCCGTGTACTGTTCTGTGCTCTTATTACGATTTGCTTCTTGCTACTGTCGTGATCTGGTGGAAAAACGACCATAAGACCAATTGTGTGCTGCTCGTATCGGTCTACCTCCACCCCAGCTGACAAGTAGATAGACATATTATTCGGACAATAGTGGATCTATGGCCAGAAATGAAAATTGCATATTAGAGAACCCCGTATGAACGCACCGTTATGTGACATTTCTCCTCGGTATTGACGGCGATTCGAAGCCCACTTGACGGCAGATGTCGAAATATCCCACGAGCAACCCCGCTGGCGACAAGGGGCCCCGAAGCGGTGACGCGACCGTGAACAGCCTGTCGCCGGCGGCGGCGGCGTGGGCGGCGGCGGAGGCGGCGCAAGGCCAGCGACGGTCGCACGGGTGCGCAAGCGTTATGTCACAGCGTTATGGGCGCGCGCGGGAGCGGCGGGGCGGGGCGGGGGCGGGGCGCGGAGGGCGGGACGTGGGAGAGCGGTGCGGGGCGTGACGGCTCGCGCTTCCGGGCCGCGACTCCGCCCCCGCCGCCGCCCCTTCCCGCCCAAGCGTGCTCCGCCCCCTCGCGCCATGTAGGGTCTCGTAACAGTCGATGCGCGCGGGGAAGCACCGGCTCGCTCGCACGCTCCGGAATCAAACGCAACTGCCCGACGCGACGCACGTACAACGTTCGCTTTCTACCTGCGCGAGCACAGGAGGCAATGTGGCAGGCATCGCGATACATTAATGGGCTGAACGCGCTTGTGGGGTTGGGTTCGTTGTTTACGTTACTGGTTGTTAAGAATTGTTACGTCAGTCGCGTATTGAATTATGGTTCATCATTAAAAGGAAATAAATTACATCACAGTTTGTGTTTTGGGGCGCTAATACGTTATCTTAGTTCGTGAATTCATTTGAAAATCTGGTTAGTCTTTCGGTAATTGGGTTCATGTAAATATGCTCTCCCTTTTTCCGTTTCATAGGGCTATATATCTTGAAATCAGTCTGAAGGGAAATATTTTCGTCTGTTTTATCACAACTATTAAATTCAGTGTACTGAAGATATTTGCAACTTCCTATTTAAAGATGATACCTGAAAATCACATTCAAGAATAGTTCATCTAATGAATGAACGGACGCTTCATCATGTGCTTGTCCACACTGCTGTGTCTTTTCATCGCTGTTTGCATTTTTCATTCAGAAGTGTTGTGGGTACACGGAAAATACATTACTAACGTGAATCTTCATTGTAAACTGGCGTTGGAGCTTTGCTTCCATTCGTTCATGTATTTTCTCTCATTCATTGTTTGCAGCTACCTCTGTTTAAGTATACGACTCTATTAATATTCATGAGGTTTTTTTCTCTCTAGGAAATACCACTCGATAATATATTTTTTGTGTACGAAGTGGATTGTCAGCGAAGTGCCTGTCTCTAAAGGTGAAGTTGAGTGAAAGCAAGATGCTCACGTAACGAGGGGACTTGTCGCACTTCTCGACTGATGAACACGAGGAACACCAGAGATTCATTAAGTGCCTTTAAAAAGTAACGAAGTCTGAGAGTGCGATGGGGATTTTAACGAAAAGGGGAAAACTATGCCACAACGCGGAGGAATGTGCATGATAAAGCCCTCCTTGTTTGAGCTGAGGAAAGAGTCACCCGAGGAGAGGAACAAAAGCGCGAGGACGTTTCCTCGGGAACGCGAGGATAAGGGTGAGGATGAAGACGACAGAGGGCGTCCTCCCCGGTCCCCCGGATGGCGGTTGCCTTTGACACACAGCCCTTCCCTTCGTCCCCATACCCTCATCCCTCATCCTACGCTCCGTGTGCGCACCGGCTCAGGGCAGGGCGAGTTTTATGGCGGCCCAATATTGACCCTCGTGCGTCGTATCCCCTCCTCCCACCTCCAGCCCTCCCTCTGCGCCCGCTGCCACGCGCCGAACCGTCCTCCCCTCTCCCGCTCTCGCCCTCTACCTGGTGCTCGTGCGTAGGGCCTTTACGGTCTCCCTCCGACCCGTTTTACTATTCTATGATTCACCTCCGGTCTTACTACCTCACCTGCCTCGGCCATTTTCACAGTTCTTCGGATCCTTTTTCTTTCTTTCTTTTCCGCTAAATCAATTGCCGCATCCTCAATGCATTGAACCTCTTCTCATATACTGCCAGTTATACCGTCATCCTGCCCTTCGTTGTGTTCCATCGTCTTCTCATGGGGTTTTCGGGCTCGCCACGTCCGTCAGTGCTCTTTCGTCTCATTCGTAAGCCCTCCGGTACTTCTGCGACCGCTCTTGTCCACTGTCGTTCATCCGTTCACTGCTTCCCACCACCCTCTTCGCCGCTGGCCCTCGATCTTGCCGCCGCCGCCCCTTTGGCACCTCGCCTTTCTCCGCCGGCTGGCGAACACAGAACTTCTCGGGCCGTCGCGGCGAATTATAAGCTAATGCAATTCGGAGCGCTGTTTAATTACTCGTCTGCAATGCTTAATTCCGCGCGCTTCGTTCCCGGCGGGCCGCCGTAATTTATGACCGCTACGGGAGAGTTATGCGGCGGGGGCGCTGGCGGCGGCGGCGGCGGCGGCGGACAGCGGTGTCCGCCCACCCACCCGCCTGGCGCGGCCGGCTCCGCCCCCTCGCTCCACCGCCGCCGCCGCCGCTCGTGGCACGCGCCGCCCCGCGCCTACACGCTGTAATTGCTGGAACGTCGTTCGCACGTAGCCTAGTCAGTCACTCGGCAAATGCCGCTCTCCGTTAAGACTGCGCGACGCGAGTTGCCCAACAAGAGGTGATGCCCGTTTAAGACTAAGACATTGCCGAGAAGTTTTAGATATTTTGTTTTCGCCGGTTGCTGCGTACTTTGGATGGTGTACGATAGCGAACAGGAACATTTGTGAATCTGGAATATGTTTCTATAGAATAATGATATTTCACAATCGCTATATCTATTGTAATGATGCTCGTAGATCATTGTCACGTTGAATATTGGTTATTCGTTTTATTGTTTTTACTCACTTCTCTCAAACTGCAGGGAAATGGGCAAATTTTTTTCAATTTATTTGTTAATTTTTTTAAAAATATTAAAAGCTATATATTTAAAGGCAGTTTAAAAATGACATTTGGCAAACAATTGAAAATATTCGCTCATATTACAGATCTAGTTCATATTCTCGGATTGAATGCAAGAATCTTCCTTCTGTGCTGGTGTATAGTTATACATCATATTTCGAAAGAGGAGGAGGCTGGTACACTCTCAACTAACACAGTAAACTGGTGAGATCTCATAAACATTTTTTTCACGTTTGAAACTCTTAACCCCATATTTTCTTTCGCTTCCTACGCGTAAGTACTCCGTCTACCTTCAGGAGCGCGCGTGATGGAGATGTGACATAATACTGACGCCGCGGTCAACAGCAAACTCGTGACTCCTGTCCAAAGGGGTCTCGTAATTACTTCGGAAGACGCGACGGCCTATTTGAGTTCTCGCCAGTGGAGACTCTTGAGTAGATACTGGACATAACTTCCAACGCAAATGGATACACTGACACTTCCATCGCCATCTTCACCTGCCGTTCATCACTGGCCTCAGGCTGTTGTCAACAGGCCGTCGCTGCGGTCCCCGTCACCCTCGCCATTACCACCACTACCGCCTCCGCCGCCACCTCCCTCACCTGTGCTTCTTCGTCGGTTGCTACGTCCCGTCTCCCGCCACCGTCAGCACGGTCTGCGTTCGCCACCGCTATCCGTGCTGTCTTTTGCCAGCCCTCCTACGCTCACCACACTCGGCCGTGTACGCTCGCCATGCTCCGCCTGCTGCCCGTGCCACTCCCCCACTACTCCCCCACCCGACTGCCGTTAGGCGCCTTCACCTTCAGCCCATCCCCGCCAGCATTACTCACTCTACTCATCCGCCCGCACCAGCTCCAGCAACACATCAATACGACCCTGCATACGCACGAGCGCGTCCGCCGTCACCAGCGCTTCCACGACTGCCGTCGCCTTCTCCGCGCTGTCGCCTCGCCGTCACTGGGATTAGAAGCCGCGAAGCAAACAGCGCTCGCTCGGCACCGCTGGCTCTTCCGCGCATCTCGTCTTTTTAGGAAAGCAAACAAACCCACCGCCGCCGCCGCCGCCGCCGGCGCCGGCGACTGACTTGCGCTTTCCCAGGTGTGACCGGGGACCCGCTGCCGCGCCTGTGCTCTGCCGCCTATTGTACCCGCCTCGCGCTTCCTTGGCTCCCTAATGAGTGAGATGGCTGACGTGTTTCTTGCCAGCTGGGATCACTGACGAGACGTGCACTTCTACTGTCGACAACGGGCAATTTTTTTTTTTACTGAGTGTGTGTTGCATTATATGACGTTCACGGCTTTTGACGATGTTGGAGTTGAATAATTGTCCTTCTCACGTTTGTTGTTTGTATAAGGCGCGTTAAGAAACTGTCTGTCTTCATAAGAGATGTAGGAACGCCTGTGATAGTCTGAGTATGGTTATCCTTCTATCTAAATGAGTGTTTTTTTAAAACTACGACTTCATCTCTAGCATTTTTTGTTCCTCGAGGATTTTCCTCATAAAACATGCATTACGAATTGCAAAGATTTTGTTCGTGTTCTTTGACAAGATGTTGAGATGATACTATGTTGAATGGGTCTTTGTTGTTTACGAGTCCAATGGTAACATTGTTAAAACATTTTCTCTGAATAAATAATGTTCCTCCTTGGCGCCAGGCCTGGAGTTTGCGGGTCGCTGCAGCGGGTGGCTCAGAAGCGGTCGTGCTAGTCCCCTCGCGATTGCAACAAAGTTTCCAGAGAGAGAATTAAATTCTCAGTGCCGTGGAGGCAACACCGTTGCATTCGACAGCCGTGTCGCGGTCGTCGCCGTCGTCGTCGCCGCCGCCGCCGCCGCCTGCGCAGCTGTCGAACAAGACGAAGGAAACTCTTTCTCAGGCGTCGAATCTTCTCGCGATCGTCTTTCGTTTTCCTTTTTCGCCCGAGCAGCAACCCGTTCTTCTCCCGGCGGCGCCGCGCCCGCGCTCGCAGACGTCAGACGCCGCCGCGGCGGTGCTACGGGAGGCTCTCCCCTTGGCCGAGGACGGAGTTACCTCCCGGGATTGTGGTTTCGTTTTGATCTTTGTCTAGGGTGTTATGTACACTCATTGATGGAATGTGAAGAAGAAAAAAAATCGACAAATCTAAATCGTAAAAATTAGTCAGTGAGGTCATCACAAAATGAGGTAATGCGTTATCGTTGTCAAGGATTGTGTGGCTTTTGTACACATTAAGTTTCTATTTTTTATAATTATTGATTTTTTTCACTTCCATTTTCCATTTCAAAATTTATAAATTATGCGTTTAGTTGTATAGTAATCTCACTCCTCCATAAATTTATTTCTGTGTTGTAGGGTGTAGATTGACAGAAACTCGTTGTTGAAGTTATCCTGTAATACTGCGAGTTGCAAGTCACACCGTGGCACTTCGGTCTCCACCTTCTGCGTGTTCATATCCCGAACCAAACGTAGGCATTAAATGTATCAACGATAATCTGTAGAATGAATACGCATTCACAGGAGAAAAAGCGTGTCCCGTAAGCAAGATTGAAAGGGGCGGTAGTGCTTGGCCCTAAGGTGGCGAAGGAACTGCCTCCCGGCGGGGCTGTCGCCTGCCTGATTCACCGCCAGCGTCGTGTCGTGTCGTGTCGTCGCGTCGCATCGCGTCGCATCGCGTCGTCGCCCGCGCGGGGGCCTTTCGCTTTCACTGCGTCGGCGTGGCGCGGCCGCTGGCTGTTTGGGAGGGGAGGGGAAGGGACTGCCGTCGCGTATGCGCCGTGTGCGCTTGCGTCCGGCCGTCGGCAGGCGCCTTACTCGGTGCGTGCGCGAGGGGCATCCGTGATGCGGCAAGCGGGAGCACGGCCGCCGCACACGTCCTAATCGGGGAGGCGCTCTAGCGCACGATACTTCTATTTTTCTACTGTGGCCAATGACATTAGGTCGTTGTTACAATTCCTGCCTTGTAATCTGAATATTTTTAATTAATTCGCGAACGTCCTTCTCAACAGGGCTAGTGGCCTCAGAATTGGGCTTAGCGCTGTAAAAAGATTCATTTTATGAGGCAGGACTAGTTGAAGGTGGCCTCATAGTAGTGGTTAGCAATGACAATGTCATACAGAAAAATCGAAGTTATAGCATGCGTTGTGGCTTGCATCGATACGTTGTTGTCACGCTAAGGAGATTGTAGAGAGCGCTGTGTCGTTCTCGACTTAAAACGGGAGTATTAAAAACTGTTCATACTTGTATAAATAATTTTTACAAAATGGGATGGCAGACCTTACTAGTCAGTTATAATGACCACTCTTAGTGATAATGTACCTATATATCTAATTATTTACTGTTATAAATTAAAAACAATTTGTTGGAGACTAACGTGTTTAATTTTAGTAGTAGAGCATAAATGGGTGGGTGCAGTACTTTAATGGGTGAGGGGGGTGTATTTCGCTTGAGCAGTATTTCAGTTACAATGCGTGAGTGCACTATTTCAAGAACACAGTTAAGTGTGTTTCATTTACCCTATTATGTTTGTTAAGCGAAAGAGTAGTTTTCCAAATAAAAAATAAAGTGAAACCCATTCCAAAGATGTCGAATTTCTGAACCTGAAGAGAGCAATATGCAACTAAAATTGTGGCATTGTGGATACAGCTTATTTGCTACGCCCTAATTATAAAAAAATAGTTTTGATTTAATTTTTCATAATAGTCGTATTCTACAGAGCTGTGCTAACGACCACAGATTGTTCAGATTAATTACTCTGTATTTTGACTGTGTGGTGACAGAATAGTGTATTTGTAGGTTGGAAGTTCCAACTCTAAAGGAATATTTTTTTTAGGTTTTGTTTCCTAATACACATTTTTCTGCCTTTCTTCCTTGAGACTTCCCTGTTAAAATGTTAAAGCAATTCAGTGAAATATGTCTTGTTGAAATGCAAGTACTTTAGCGTTCCTAATATCCAATAAGAAATTACTGTATAGACATTTTTTCCGGTTCGAATATTCTCCCGTCTCGCCCGCTGTCTTTAAATGAGGTTTCTGCAACGTGTATACAGCAAATTCAACTGAATACAATATTATCTAACTGGTAATAAATCAAGCTTCCCGCATTCCCGCATCTAGATAACACCGGTCGACTCCTTTGTTCGGTTGAAGCTGGCCCGGTTTCGCATTTGCAATCACTCGGGTTTAAACGCGTCCTATTGCACGGGCGGCTGACGCGCGCATCAAGTCGCGAGTGCGACGCGCGTCAGCCTGTGGCACCCGCCACGTCAGCGTTTCCGCCGCGGGGGACCGCCCCGAGGCTCGACCCGCGTGCCCCCGCGCGCCCGCGCCCGTCCGCGTAATTGGCAATTACGCCGCGTGTTGGCGCGCGCGTTTAATTCCGGTAATCAGAGTTTCATCGCCGCCACGCAAACGCTGACCTGGTGCCGGCGAAATCGTAACCGGCCGGTGAGTGACGATGGATATGGATGGTGAACAAACTTGGTTACCGTGTGCGCGCGCGCGTGTGTGTATGTGTGTGTGTGTGTGAGAGAGAGAGAGAGAGAGAGAGAAAGAGAGAGAGAGAGAGAGAGGGGGGGGAGTAAGGATAATGCTGTTGTAGGTTTTTCGAAGAGGACCGTGAACATGCTGAAAGATGTCGAGAACACTTTACAAGAAATCTGGGCAAATTTCGCCCGTTTTTGGCCTCGTTGCACAATGAGTGTTTCTCGAAAGGTTCGAGGTATGATCGCTGTATTGCCGGAACATGAATGCGCTACGGGAGATGAATACGACGTGCTTACTATATGGTATCTGTTGTGAAGGACGTTCTGGACCGAATGAAGAAAGATTTGCACGTGAACCTAGTTTGAGTGCTAAGCAATGTATAAGTGTCTATTGAAAATGATGGGCAAAACAACGGAAATTACCTACAAGAGAATAGACCCAAATAGTTTTAGTCTCCAATTTATTAGTGCTGAAGTTTTTGTATTAAGAATTGTAGAGTTATTCTCATAAGCTTTTGTCTCAATTGATACGCATGTTGCATATGTACAAGTAATATATGAAAATAAGAAAACAACTTGTGAGAGACTGTGTAAGGACTTGCTGTTGCTGACATGAAAGTTATTTTTGTTTTCGTTTTATTCTAATTCACATTACTACGACGTGGCTTGAACTGGGTGGTGTGGACTGACGAGCGGGACAATGGAGGGGTATTAGAAAAGGCACAGTATTCAAGTTGGAATAGACGAAGAGCGATGAATGTTCTCTAGGCGAGCGTAGAGTCGGCGGGCGGCGAGGAGAGCGGAGGGCGGGTTGAAACGTGAGGTAGCGAAATGCGCGAGTGCTCCGTCAGGCAGCGCGCCTGAGCGCGGGGGCGGGAGCGGGGGCGGCGCCGGGGGTGGGAACAGCGCGGCTTTGTCCGCGGCGCCGCACCCGCAGCCGCAACCTGTCGCCCGCAGCGGCGGCGGCGGAGGCGGTGGGGGCGGTGGGGGTGGCGCACCTCCTTCCGCGTGGGGCGCGGGGGATTGGCGGCGCACGTCGCCGCTTGAAAGGGGTCGGAGGTTGACCCGCCCCGCCGCCGCCGCCGCCGCCGCCGCCGCCGCTGTCGGCGACGGCTACCTCGCTGCCGCACCTCTATAGCTGCCGGCACTCTCGCGCCCAAAGTTGCTTGCCGCCCGCCCGCCCGCCCGCGCGCCGCCTCAATTTGGGTACGAACACGCGCCTCCCCGCTCCGCCGTTGTTCGTAAATTGGCGCTCTCTCTCTCGCTTTGGGCGGCGAAGTAGCCTTTTCTCTGGCGCGTTGCAGTCGCTGAGCTCTATCCTGTTTGAAAGAGGCGTTCAGCGTGAATCAACAATGAGGCAATTCGCGTTGCTAATTCTATGAATGATTCACTTACCTCGAAGGAAAGGTACGAGTACGTTAACCAATAGTTTAAATACTGCCAACATCCTTTGCCCATTTTAAAACAAGTAGGGGCGCAAAATAGCTGGGACGAAGATACTGATATGCAAGTTTCAAAAGCCGAGCATGTTGCGTGGAACTTCGTGGGATGGTGCAATATCCACCCACGTGGCTGTTAAAAATATCACCTCCTACTGCTGTTCTTTTAGCACGAAAGGACGAGTTAATATACTTTTGTTAGGCCAGTAACCCAAGGATTATTTAAATTCTTTTCATTTTCTTCGTGGTTAACGTTAACGGTCTGAAAAAACACTCCCTCATTGTCCTCCAACCAGCCTTCTGCTTGACTGGCCAAATCATTCACGGTTGCTTGTGTTCAGTCACCCTCTTTTAACTTGGAGCTGCATGCATGCTTGCAGTGGTTGAAGAGACTGCCCCGCATTCCGGATCCGAGTGCATGAAGATTTTTTCCGCGCAACGGCATTGCAGCCTCAAAGCCGGTGTTCAATGATGCTGGACCGTCCGCAAGCCTTCAGCCGCTGCGGTCTCCTTCACACGGCCACCCTCTCGCCCGGTTTATCCTGCCTCCGCCGCCGCCGCCGCCGCTCCGCCGCCCTTCGCTGGCCGTTTGGCTTGGCACGCGCTGCTGCCCTCCCCCTTTTAAAACCCCGTCGCCTCTCCTTTCGACTCCAGCGCCCAGCGCCCCCTTCCCGCGGACCGGAGGGCGCGTGGGCTGCGGTGATCGATGCCTCGCGCCCATGACGTCACCGCGCGACTCGCAGGTTCATTGAGATGCAGCGCGCACGCGGCTGCCGGAGCAGCCCCCCCCCCCCCCCCCTCCAGCGCCCTGCCGTCGCTCCCGTCTCTAGCGCTGGCGTTCTGAGAGCGGCCTTCGTCCATGCGGATTCCATCATCACTTCGGAAAAATCAATAATTTGGATATGTGCAAAGATAAACATTTTATATTCTATCGAGGGGATTTAATTTTTTAGGTAACCATTTTCACGTACACTGTTCATTTACTGGTTGCGTATTAAATATTATTTTTTTATAGTTGTAGAATTAACTGTTGTGAAGATTAACGCCCATGGAACTGCCGCAGCTTCATCATCATCCGTAACCGTCGTCATTGGCCTCGGTCACCAGTTCCTCGTCCACCGCCGCCTCGTCCTTTACGACCGCATCCCCCTTGTCCGAGCCGCTCCCCTGCACCCGCCCCTCCGCTGGCCGCGCGCCGGGGGGGGGGGGTGAGCTGTGCGCGGGAGGGGAGGGCGCGCGGGGCTGCGTCAGCTGATGGGCGGGAGGCGCGCCACGTGCCCGGCGATAAGGCCTCCGAGGCAGGCAGAGCGGTGAAGTAGGTGACCGGGCCGCGCGCCCTGACGCCAGGGGCGTGGCCGCTACGCCGCGTCCAAGCACGCCCGCTCGCTCACTGCTCCTACTGAGAATTGCGTCGGAACGCGAAGATGGGTCGCTGCAATTCTGCACGTCGGACGTTGAGCAATGGAATACTGCTGCATTTTTTGTACTTGCGAGAAAATAGCCTTGATTGTCTAGTTTTTTGTATCAGCTACTAGTCGAAGGATGTGGAAACGCTACCCATTCCCAGCTATATTGAGGAGATATCCCTAGTGTTCCGAAGAGATGGTGGTTATTTAGAGTAAATGGACTATGATAAAACAACGTTGTATATTGACATGAGATGAAATGATTTACTTTCGACTCTAATAATTAAATCCATGTCCGTTTTGGTCCTGCAAGGATATTATTGCTCATCTGGGCTTTGCAGTGACCGAATAGAAGGAATTTCTAAGTTTACATTTTTCGCAATTCTAGTCTCTTATTCATCATTCCCCTCTTTCTTTCGCAATATCACCTGTCAGCTATTCGTTTTTTTCATCTCTGTAATATTTTTACGTGCGCGCTACGGAGTAAGAACTTGGAGGCGCTGGATCTAAGAAGTGTCGAACCGCTCCCGCTCGTAAGTCGTGCAATCTCCACTCCCCTACGCGAGCGAACCTCGCGCACCGGGGTGCCTCTGCGCCCTGGTGTGCGGCTGAACCCGACTGTTCCCAGCGCTGCCGGAGAAAGAAACGTAAGCGGACGGAGAGTGGGCTGAGGTGGTGCCGAGTCGAAGAAAGGGTAGAGGCGGGGCTGGGAAGGAGAAGCGATGCCGTCGGCCGGCACGTGGACGGTGCGGGGGAGGAGAGGGCAGCGGAAGGCGTTGGGGCCAGCGGGGGGAGGGGGAGGCGGACGGCCGAGGGGCAGGGCTGAGAGAAAAAGCGGGCGAGGGCGAGGCTGAGATGGAGTGGCGAGGCGGCCGACGATCGGTCCTCGCCCTCCGTAACGCGATCGAGGGGCGCCCTCCGGACAGCGGCGATCGCTTTTACGGCCATGCAGATGGGCGCGCGGCCGTTACCGGGCAGGCGCCCCGTTCATCCCTCCCCCTCCCCTCCCCTCCCTGCCCCACCCCCCTCCACCATCCGCGTCGCTCCGCGGAGAATCGGCTGCCCTCGCCTCGCCGCTCGCCGGCACTTCTCGCGTGAACTTTGCACCGCCGGCGATGGCGGTTCGTAACGGCGTGTTCTGCTACTCTGGACATGAAAGATCGCCCAACTGGGGGCGACACCTCAAACTGTACATTTTGTATTTGTATCACTGCTCTTTAATGTTCGGATTTTTATGGAAAACAAGTTGAAACAGATTTTTTCGCCTTGCTGGTTTAACTTTTTTTTTTTTTTTTTTAATTCTCCGATTTACGTCCCCTTTCAGTGTTTAACCAACCACTGTACGTGGAATTAATGTAGTAATTAATTGGGTTCGATTTGAAAACGGGGGGGTAGTTTTAATAAAGCTTCAATATTTGTTCCCGTTTGTTGACGGTTTATTGGCAATTCGAAACTCGAAAAAAAAAAAAGAAAAAAAGTATCTCTCCTTCGCAAACTGTATAGGTAACAGTTACGTTAGTTTTTTGATTTAATTAATTATTCGTATCTTAATCGACCATGTTATTTGATTGAAATTGTTCTACATAATGATTGTTTTTCTTTTTTTATAAAGAAGTAGGTTGAAGACACCGGATCCGCAATCTGCTGGTGCGCCATTTGTCGGGAGGGCGAACAGAGGGCTTTCAGGGAGCGTTGCAGGTGGGGCGCGGCAGGCGGCCTGCGACCCCGCACCGCCATCACTGGGGCGCGGAGCAGCGCTTCGCGGAGCTCAGAGCCCCCCCTCGGGGTTAATCGCCTCTGTTCTCCGGCGATCTTTGCACCGCGCAGCAATTAGACGCAGGCGGAGGCGGCGTCGGGCGAGGGCGAGGGCGCGATCGGGGCGGCGCGGCGAAGCGCTAGATAGACTGGCGTTCCTCGGCGGTTGGTTATCTTGCCGCCGCCGCCACCCCCACGGCCCCGCATCCGCCACTACCCTCCCCCCCACCCCCACCGCCCCCGGCTGCGGCTTCAAATTGTGTTCTGTTACTACAGTTACTCTTGATTGACCCCCCCGTAATGACTTTGCCACGAAGTACTCTGTTATAATTGCGAGGAATGGAGCGGGGACTACCACTGTCAGGAGGAGGTGGGATCCTGTGACTGATGGGTTACAACCGGAGAAGTCGGCTTGTGTTGTGTAATCACGAGTACCCGCGTAGTTGAGAGCAATAGGAAGAACGTGCGAGAATGTCCGTTCAGTCACCAGTTTCATTACGCAAACAAACTGCACTAAGCGGAAGGTACCGATGCAAATCACTTAAGTTACCACGTATAACACAATTGTGGAATTTAAATATTTATATACTAACTTATCGAGATATCCAAATTCTCGTAAAGCATTTTCACAACTGCACTTATCTTTAAAAAAACTTATCGATGTGAATAGTTTATAAGAGAAATGGATGGGATTCATTGAATTCGAATTGTTAATTTTATCCTCCATTTCTGTTTACTCTTTCGTGTTAGTTGAACGTTCTTAGAACAAGAAAAACCACCGCAAATATTCTTTTTCTTGCACGTATCGTGTGGTACAATTTGGTAAGTTAATGTTGGAAATCGTAACTAGTGTATGGAAATACAATGCAAAGAATTATTGCCTTGGTTGAGTATTGCAGCTGTTTGCCAATCCGGCATTCAGTCCTGGAGGAGTACCACAGCGTCTTCGACTCAACGCGGAAGCGCATCTAATTGAATTGAATTGAATTTGCCTTATTTTACGTGGCGAGACTCAGGCCATTAGGCCTGCTCTTCAGTCTGACCACGCAAATTTCGCTACGGTCCTTTCACCAACTAGCAGAGAAAGGAGGTATTTCTTGGGCGAGAAACAGGCGAGTTGAATTTAGCTCAGAGGCGTCATTTAGGCTTGAGGGTCTTTTACATGCAAGTAAATCTACTAAGATGGGACAGCCGGCTTTACTTCCCCTCCGAAGGAAGGCGTACGAAGGATTTTCTCGCCCTTAAAAATCCACGGCTTCGATCGGATTTGAACCCGCGAACTTGGGTACAACAGTCCGGTACGCTAACCGTTACACCATCGCCGCATCTGCTACCCTCATCCCCACCCATTCTTGTCCCGCTCCCCTCCCCTCCCCTCCCCTCCCCTCCCTCCCGCATCCCAACGCGCGGCCCTCCGACGGCTTTTCACGTACTTGCGCCGGCGAGGTTAAACTCCTCCCAAGACCCGCGAATGGGTTCGGCATTATCACGGCCTCCCCGCCCCGCCCAGCCCGCCGTTCTTCGCCGCGAGGATTTGGCCCCGATTACAAGTGGTGATAGCGCGGGGTCGGATTCCGCGACCCCGCGACGCCGGGCGAGGCGAAGGGCGGAGGGGAGGGCGGCTTCCCAGGCCGCAACGGCCGCGCGCGGGGGGGAGGGGAGATATGTGCCATCGACGCCGTACGATTCGCGAGACTGGGCACATGCTTCGCGTCTTTCGCAGGAGAGCGTCTGTTATTCGGCCCTTCCTTCTTTCTAGTTGGCCGCTGTAGCTGAGGTTCTTAAAGGTATATTGTGTCAGAAGGAAAGAACTACTTTTTCAAGAACGTAAGAAGAACGAAAGCACCTAATCCATGTAGAATAGAAGAGTCAATTGTTGTATTGCATATCACATTTATAATTATATATTATTATTATTTTTATTATTATTATTATTATTATTATTATTATTATTATTATTGTTATTACTATTATTATTGTTATTATTACTATTTACTTGGCATTAGTAACAAACGTTAACACTAAAACAATTTACCTCACTACAGATCATTATGGTTACATACGTATATAAACTAATATGATCAAAGGAAAGATAGGTGACTTGATGTGACACATCGGTGCTTTGTTCTGTGTCAAATTGCATGATAGGGAGCAAATAAATGGAATGCTTTAAAATAGACTTACATGGCATATACGATATTATAAAAACATCATCCCGCATTTAAGAGATGGCATTTGCCAGTTCGGATGCCATGTACGAAGCAAACCGGAGGAAGTCTTGATATGTGCATAGCCTCGGCTTGTGACGCAGCCTCGACACCGGGGATGATGCCAATGTTTCCGGCCCGGCGCTGTTATCCCATTCCTCCTCCTCCTCTTCCTCATCTTCCCGCTCTTTTCCCACGGCGCCGCCCGGTGCTGTCACCGCATCGCCCTTTGTATTTTTCAAAACGCAAACGATATTCATAGAAAATATGTTGACGCTCCGCCATAGCGCATGCATGAGCTCGCCTCCGCCGCGTGCGCCAGCCCGCCCGCTCCTCAGCCACACACACACTCACACGCGTATGCTCTCACGCGCCCGCTCTCTCCCTCCATAAATTCGGCCTCGAAATTCGTCGCTGAGTGAGAGAGAGAGAGTTCGGGACCCGAACGGGAGTCCTCTGCCAGTCGTTTGCCAGGCGAAAGTGGGCGCGGGCCTTGCGTGGCGTCGGCGGCAGGGGGCGGAGTCGGGGGCGGGGGCGGAGGCGGTTGCGGTGAAGGGCCCCCGCGACGCTGCCAGGCGTTCGCCCAGGAAATCGTGATTCGGTTTTCGGCGCTTTTCTTTGCCACACTCACTTCCTGTTTCGGTGATCGGGTCCTTTGTCTGTGGTTACACGTAACGATTTGCTAAAAAAGATACGCGCTTGCTGTTGTGCAAACGGCAAGAAGCCCTATACATAGGTTGACTGGAAAAAAAATTACTGTGGTAATGTATTCGTTTTCTTTGACATGACATGAAAATAATGATACTGAATGGTAACAAATAATTTCTTATGTAATTAGAATTGTTTTTCATCTGAGAGCAACTCAGCTGAATGATTTATTTAAGAAATCCCTTTACTCAAAATAGTAGGAAATCATTTAAAACCCCAAAATGAGCTCTCTATAAGAAACGTGTTGTGAATGAGAGCGCTTCCGTACTATTCTGAGTTTATGCTCTTTTCTTCTGCGTCTAGTAGTCTTTGCTTTAGTTCTTCCGTGTTATTTTTGTATTTGGACATCTTGCATTCGTCCCATTACAATTGAAATTGAAGCAACGAATTTGTAAAGTTAAAGTTGTTGTTTCATGCTATTTAGACCAGCAACCATAAAACCAACATTTTGATCTCGGTCTAATTGGGCAGAAGACGTCACTTGTGGGTTCCACCCCCCCCTCGTTTCGCCAGCGCTCACAAAGGCCCGCTTAACCGCTGGCCACAAACAGTAACGAGCTTGCAAACATGTGTACGTCAGTTGGCGGCGTCATTAGAAACCGCTCACAGGGCAAGGATGTCGCGCGCAAGAGCAAAGAAAAATATTTTTTCAATAAAGTGCAAACAGCGTGCTCGGCGGCGGCGGTGGCGCCTGGCGCGGGCGTTGAGCAATGGATGGCGCGCGATGACCAAGCCAGCGGAGACACACGCTCGCTCACTCACTCTCAAATACACACACACACACACACACACATACACACACACACACATACACACAGGTTCTGAATGGGTAAAAACGCGCTCGAAGAAAAAATAGAAACGCGACATTGTTAAAATGTGATAAACTCAATTCCCCGAAACTTCACAGTGAAGATTTTTAACTTTGGTTCTCTCGTCTCATATAGTGCGGCGAAAGTGTCCACAATACTCGACAGATTGCAATCTTCGAAGCTTGTTCATTTTCTTTATCAATAACAATCTAGAACTAGCTCGTCACGCGGCTATGAGGATGGGAGTGAAGACTAGATGGGGAAAGCAAAGATCGCGTGAGGTTCGTTGTTTAGATACTTGCGCTAGCGTTTATCTGGAATTGGTATACGGAATCCATGGAAAGGAACGATCAAGGTAAACGTTTTTTGTCCAGTCAGGCCGCTTCAGCGCAGCTAGTATTTAGCTGCTGTCAAAAAATCGGCCGCACACAACATCGTAGAAAACAGTAAAACAAAATATACATTTGTTCATGAGGCAAGTAAAACAACCACACAGGGAAACTAGAAAAAGGAATGAGATATTTTGTAATTTGCTTCCTGTCTGAAATAAAAAAGAATACTGAAAAAAAGGAGGAATAAATATTTGAAACTAAAGAATTACAGAAATGTTTTATTTAGTGCATTAATATTTATACAACTACATATTAAAAAAAATATATATTGCTTCTTAAAAAATACACTGAAAATGTATGCGATTATTATTGTCTAACCATTGCTATCGACATTTTTTGAACTTTGAGCGACTTCAGAAGAATTCTGTACTATTTTATCTTGTATAAATAACAGTGGTATCCCCTAAATCACTCAGTGCCGCATTCTGTATCCCAAAACGCCGCTACTTTGAAGTGACACTTTTCTTAGTTGACGGGCGTTAAGGTCATTGGACCCACTGCTCGCGGCCGCCCACGCGCTGTCGGCGACGCGTTTATAGCGCGCGTTATCCCCCGCCGCGCTTTGGAGGCCCGTCACGCGCCGCGCGTTGTCATCTTCATCTCTTGGCGGCCACGTGGGGCGCGTCGATCGCAAAACGGCGCGTATGCGCGCGTACTAACGACGCAACGCCCCCCCCCCCCCCCCGCCTGCACCGCTGCGCTCCAGCGCCCCTGCACGTCCTTTACGTCGTGCGAAGCTAATTTCTCTAGTAATGTTTCCTAGTTGGAACTGGATATGCTGTCAGATTTGTTGCATGGTGTGAACGCTCAAGCAAAAGTGACTTAATGGAATTCATTTGTTGACTGTTGTGATGTTTTCCTCGTAAGAGAAATAAAAGACCTGGATGTAATTTATCTACGACATTAGTTTAGAGTGTAAAATTCCCGTAACATTCGTCAGCAATATAACCGATCTACCCTGTGTGTGTGTGTGTTTACTTGTGTGTTTACGGTATTCTCTAGCCCTTCCACTAATTTGAATGTTATATTTTGGGTTTGCAAAAGATGGCTTGCGCACTGTTGTCAGTACTACATGCAAATTAAGAGCAAGTTCTCCATTTAACATCATTTCTACATCTTTTACTTAGTTCCCTTGATCGAATATGCCATTTAATATCAAATGTGTGCATTGCGAAGGGCAGGGAGAAAAATATCGCAACGATACTTACCATAAATGAAGTAGATGTGTATGAAATCATGTTATTTACCGGCTTCGGTCAAAGAAAATGCATGAAATGAGGGACTATTTGATCTTCAGATCCTCGGAGGTATAAAGCAAAGTTTTTAGTTGTTTCAACACCGTCTGAAATCTGTGAAAGCAAGCGATAAAAGTGAATACCTTAGCTTTTCGCGTAGCAGGTAGCGAGAATGTAAGATAAAATGAACACGGCACCGGTTTCTAACTTTCACAATGTAATAGGCCTTGTCTATAATCTAAAGTCGCACATAAAAAAACAACTCATTGTATTAACGTCACTGTGTTTTCCCTCGTTACACCATTCGCAAATGTTGCATCGTTCGATTTTTCCTTAGCTATTAATAGACTTTAATAAGAGGTTTCCTGTTCATTTGAGGTGGTCTCTTCTGTGTTCTACAACGTTCATGAAGGTCATCAGCGTTACGGAGGTAGTTTATAGGCGCTTTGTGGAATTACCACTATCTCGATAATTCAGTGAATGGAGCATTACCGCGGTAACGCCGAGGAGTCTGCTGCATTTATTTTTTAGTGCTTCCACCTCCCCGGAGACGAGTATGATTCGGGGAATATCTCCTACTTTCATCGGCGGTGAGTCGCTGTTCTCTTCGTGAGGCCTCTCAAAGCGGTGGGAGAGGTGTCTTGTTCTACTGCCGCTGCCGCCACGTCGCCCGCTCACCCATCGCAGCCGCCCACGGCTCGCCGCCGGCATTTTTTTACCTCCTGCCGAGGATCCTCCCCGACCTACCTCACTCCCCGCGTCTTTGCCACTTCTTTTCCTGCACGACGGCAGCCTGCTGTTAAGCCGCATTATGTATACGAGTCTCGTGAATGTTCTGCATCGGATTAACTTTCAAAGTACTGGTTCATTGAATGATGTATTGTTTAAGGTTTCGTTTATTAATTTACGTACCCATACGAGTAGGCAGAATCCGGAATCATGATTCAGTTGATGCAAAAATAAAATAATATACTCCATTTCTCATCCTCAAACGTCAAAAACATACCAATTAATGCGTCTCCACAGTACCGGGAAATGATCTATTCTGTGAATGCATAGCATGTATCTCAGAATCAAGCAACGTACGATATTCATTAAGAATATTCCGTGAGTGAGTAAAAAATTTACTTAATTATATTACTTAATTATTAAAATATACCCAAGACCATACATAAATAATACCCAAAACATTATCGGTATTAGACAAGATAATGTGAAGATTATGCAGCTGTTCCACCAATAATACAAACATCGGTGAAACCTTTGTGATCAAATCACGTGAATAATTCACCGGATTGTTTTCGTTTCGAACAATCGCCTCTAATCGAGAGAAATTTTGTACTTTTAAACCCAATACTTGTTATTTCTCTGGACTGTCAAAACATAAACGATTTCGCCGACATGTTCCTCAACCGGCCGACGTTGCGAATGTGCTTGAACCCTTGGCCGTTTTCCGTCCGCCGCGGCGTTTACGGCGCCTGCCGCAAGCGTCCCCGCTCACCACCCCGCCGTCGTTGCACAAGCTGTCGGCGCGGAGGCAGCCTCGCGGGGGCGGTGTTTCCCAATCCTTCCATCCCTCCCGTCCCCTCCCACCTCTGGGAGCCTCTTCGCCTTCCCCGCCGGCGCGATAATCGCTTCCCAGGGAGTTTCTTGGAATTCGCTTCTCGCAACGCAGCGCATCGCCGAGCCGCCCCGCGTGCACCAGCCGAAATGGGCCAGCGGCCGGGCGCGGCAGGGAGGAGGGGGCACAGAGAGGTTGGAGGGGGATGGAAATCAATAGAGGAAAAAAAAACTTGCAGTACCGCCTGGCAACAAATAGTATATCGTCCGAGCACAAGAAAACTGACACTACTGAGATATTGTTGATTTGTGGGAGAAAGAGTTTATCTTGGGTGGAGCCTTTTTTCGTCTAAAGGCAAAGTGTTTTACTGCATATATCGGCAGCCTTGTGAAGTATCCCTATGAAATATTCGCTAGTAGTATTTTGCTGTATTAAAAATGACGATGTTTTAGATGTGTCAATTTCCTTGTGCAGAGACGTTGTGGAGAACCAGAGGGATCATCTATACTTTGAATGACAAGTATAACTACGCAATAACTTCTTGAATCCGCCAACATAATTCTGAGGATCGTCCTCTTTAAGATGTCAATTAAAGTAACCGATCGAAAATTAAGGCAGTTAAGAATAATAAAATGTGTGGTAGGTACTGTACGAAATATATGTAACAAGAAAATTGCGCTTACGAATGAAATAGCTGGGTGAGTTTTGTATCTTATTAACTTGAAGAATGATAGATATCTTGGTACTGATTTTATTTTATGGCACTTTTCGATCGCGTGTCGGTCATTCTCAGGATTGGCCAGTAACCATTTGCGCAGAAATACCTTTCTCAGATTGCGTAACATCGTCGTTTATTGATGTATCCTACAAATCTGCGGTTGTTGGATAACAGAAATGTTGGTCTAGGAGGGGAAGTGGCAGAGTACAGGCTGCGACACCACGAAACGCGCGTTTGCTGCAATTTCGGTTCTGTGAGCGGCTCGCCTCGTCCCTCCGCTGCGAAGGCTACTGCAAATTGCCCGTTTGTTCTCCCGGTGTTTATCACGGCCCCTCTTCAATGCAGAGAGTAGCAATTGTGTTCAAATTTTGGGAGAGGAAGCGAAGAGGCATTGCGCAGAATACGCGAGGTTGAAATGTTGGGAAACATGTCGAAGGATGGGAATGTGGCAGAGGTCGCCCAGCCAAGGCTAAAGCGGTAGCAAAAATAAGTCAAGAGTCAAGTCCTGGCGCGGAGTTATGTGCTTGTAGCCTTAAGCCTCTCGGCTTGATAAACGGAGCTATTATGTGGACTAAAGTTCTAAAAGCCACCTTCTCTACGAAGGTGTTGCTTTCTTGCAATTATTCGTTTATTGAAGGAGGATATTACACAACTAATTACGTACGATCATTCCTTCGCCTGTACTCCGCACCTCCTGACGGAGAAGCAGCTTTTCGGTGTGTAATTACACATGGGGAACACAAGGGAACGGGAGTACTTCTCGCAGCGTTAAGCCTCGCCCGACAGTAATGAGTAGCGATTGTGTTCAGATTCGGGAGGGAAACAAAGTCCTGTTGCCTAGGTACGCGAGGGTCGAGTTATCCGCGGGAAGTCAGTCGGATGAGTCGAGTGGGAGTGAGCTTGCCTTGCCCGACAAGGCTGCATTGTGGCGCGAAAGCCGGTCAAACCCGCTCCGCGCACTTGCTCTGAGCGCCTTGTAAACAGCTGTTTTCTATGACTGAATAAACAGCCAACTCCGCGTGAACGAGCAGCTTCTGCTCATGCTAAACATTTACTGCCTTCTAAAGGACTCGGTTAACCTGTCGAAGAGCCTGATTCTGAATAGAAATTTCGCGGTACTTGAATATTTAAACGTGGTATTTACTCGGTTTGTAGGAGCAACGCTACATCATCTACCGCCTAAAATGGGCGTGCGATGCAACGAACAATTACGGCGTTGTACCCGCACAGTAGTCCTCTCTCTCTTACGCTGGTTTGTAAGCATACAAGTATGTATGAACTTTCATATTATCTCACAACAGTGCCTTTAATAAGCTACAGTTTTTAGTATGAGGTTCCAAGGCTTAGCGAAAGGAATAAAAAAGAGGAAATGTAGGAGATGTGTTAGAAAAAAAATGCTTTGCCTTACTTTCTCGTGAACAGTAAGCTTCTTTATGAATTGGCACTGAAAGAACGCACGGTGAAAAATCAACAAACGGTCGAAAATACGCTGCTGGCAGACGATTACTTGCAATATGAGAAATTCTACAAGAAATTAATAATAGAAAAGGTATTGAAGTTAACTGGTTTGTATTTCAAAACGCTTTTACTTTTAAAGAGTATTTAAAGTTGGTGGTAATAAATCTGAGATTGTCATCAAAAGATAACTGGAGGAATGGCGTGCCTAGTCTGACAAGATTTGCGAATTTCTTATTTCTTATTGATCGTTTCTTTTATGTTTGAGGATTACGAAGGGCGGGCCTGTCATGTCTTGTAGTTCCGGGGCCCGTCAATTTGTTAACCAACCATTATGAATGTCATGACATCGTGATCGTAGCGTGAAACCATCTAATCTGAAACGCACGGTCATCCCGTCGGATTCCTCTTGACGGGAGCTGGTACATTTCCACAGCAGCCGCCGCCGGGAATCCCGTTGCCCGGGGGCTTCTCTTGAAGCGGCCAGCGCCGACTCGTTTACCGCCGCGGATACGCGATCCCCCCTCCCCCTCCCTCCAAACCCTCTCCTCGCGCTTCCACCCACGCCGCGTTATTTTAAAAGCGGCTTCGTGCCATTGTTTTTCCCTCTTTCTTTTTTCGTCCTCTTTCTTCCGTGCCGCCACGCGGGGCCGCCGCTCGCCGGGCATTACGTGAGCCGTATTGTTATTGCCATCGCCATCGGCATGCCGCCGCGGCCGCCGCCGCCGCGCCTCCTTCCCCCGGAAAAGCCCCATCGCGCGTGCCGGCGGGGAGAGAGCGTTCGCGGCGCGGAGGCGTTCGGCGCAGAAAGGGTGTCCCCCAGGGGCCAGGAAACGGACTTTTCGAGCGAAGCCGAAACTGAAAGCGCGACCGGGAAGAAAAGCCGCCGGAGAATTCGCGAGGCGGGATGGGGGGGAGAGCGTGGAATAGCGTGGAGCCGGCGCGCGTGTAATCACGCGTTGCGGCGGGGAACGCGTGGGCCGCGGAGCCGCCTCGCCCGTGCTTTTTGGAGCGCGCGGGCGCGCGCGCCGGAGGGCGGAGGGGCCGCGCGGCGGAGCGGCGCGCGCTGCGGTTCCCACGGGCCGCGGGCGCGTGAACGATTCGCGGAAATCGATTCGTATCTCCGGTTGATTGATCCGCGGCTGGCGGAGCCAGCGGCGCGTGATGCCGATGCACGCATCGTGATCAGATTTTGGTCTCGTGTATTCTTCGTTTGGTGGTTTTTCTGTTTCGGATTCACAAGAGCCGGAATTCAGACGTCAGTCAATCGCCTATGATTTTACAATTAACTTAATAAATACATAATTTCATTTCTTGTCATGCATCGATGTAATTAGGTCAGTTTTATTCGAATAACTGGAAAATATGGCATTCATAGAGCACGTCACTATCGACATGATTTTTTATTTGTATGTAGAAGGGAAGGTAAATTTGACGTGTGATTTTGTTGGTCTTGTCTTACTTCTGGGCAATAGGAAAAGCGGGAACCATGACGGAAAGGTTCTTCAGAAACAAAACTAATATAATTTTCTAGTTATTAACAAATGAAATGTTCCGTGACGAGACAATAGCATTTCGATTGTTTGGCATCGTAGTGCTTTGAGTTTATTGGACCCGCTGACTTCCTTGAGAATTATCGAGCTAACTTCTTTTGACTCGAGGAACATTCTCTCTCGTGGACAGTTGGGCCTGCTGCGCGCGGGGCGTCTGCCGTGCGGCCGTTCTCTTCGGCCGCGCCTTCGCGAGCGGGGAGTCCCCCGGAGAGTGGTGTTGCTGGCGGAAGCGAAAGCCGCGGCTGCGCAGGCGAAGGCCGGGCGGACTTCCGGCGCCGCCGCTGCCGCGCCTTAGCGCATTAGCAGCAACGTAATCGCGCCCGCCCGTGATTCACCGTTGTTTCAGCCGGCGAGCGGCCTATTCTTTGGTCTCGCGAGCGCATGAATGGGCCGTTGCCAGCTGCCGCTGCCGCTGCCGCATCGGCCGCAGAGGCCAGCGTCCTTCTGACGCCCGAGCACAGTGCGGGGTTTTCAGAATCTTGTGGGGCAGACGCAATTTCGTTAATCCACGTGATAAAAAATAGATCGCGTCGAATTTATTAGTAAAGTTTGTTAATTTGCACGGGTGTTAATCAATACAGAGCTCATTTTAATAGTATCTTGATTGTGGTTTGTTCTCTCAGTTTTGATATTTTTATTCAATTCATTCTTGGAAGAACGACACGTTGGTTTGCAGTGCGCATTTGGAACAAATATTTCCTATTTAGAATTTCAACTTTATTGTGGATTGAACCTCCTGTTCTTTATTGCGTGGGATATTATTCTTTGTGTGTTTCGGGAAAATTAATTACTCGGTGAATTCTTACTACCGTTATGAAAACGTCAATAGTATTTTCTGATTGAACACCAAACCATTGTTTTTCCTGAGTCCAATTCATAATCTGTTAACCTAAATGTATTTGGTTATTTAATCTGCATTATTCTCTTCCAAAACAATCAATTTGCCTAGGCTCACTCATTTCCTTCACCGACATTACTAGCAGACATTCAGAAAGCTTCAGAACTACGTAATAATCGACATCTGCCCATCTTTGAGAAGAGTAAACTTGTAAATTTTCATATCCGAGATGTTTGCGCAATTTCCATGAATTGATTGAAGGGGCGGTATCTCGAAGCGCGTGAACACTAAGGAAATTTGGGCTTTTCGTCCTCAGAGGGGTCGGATGTTGCCCACCGCGCAGTGTTGCGGCGGCGGCCGCCGAACCGGTCCTCGCCCCTGCAGCGCGCGTGACCGGCTGCCATTTGGAGCTGTTGCAACCAAACAGTAGTCCCAGTGGAAATGCCAGTGGGGCCTTTCTCTCTCTCTCTTTCCCTCTCTTTCCCCTCTCCTCCCCCTCTTTCTCTTTCCTTCACCTCGACGAAACCAGAAACAGCGGTGACACCTGTGTCGGAGGCAGACGCGCGACGCAAACGAACGCGAGAGGGGAAGGGGGAGAGGGCGCGGGCGTCGCGACGCCACCTGCACGCGGCGTCGCGGTGGCCGAGGCTGCCGCCGGCGCCGGTCGCGTCGGGTCGCGAGGTCGCGGGGTCACCGCGGGTGACCGGTCGCCGCCTGCGACGGGCGACTCCTTCAGTGGGGCCTGCGGGTTTACGGGTGACTCAAGACGTCTGGACGTGGGTCGGGTTGGGCTTGTCTGGTGAAGGCTCTTCAGTTTCACTGTTGCTATTTATTGTCTTTTGGGGAAGGATCGGGTTGTCCCGCGGTGCACAGATGGTGGCTGTGGTTGTTGCCTTCTACAGAATATCAGAGGTTGCTGCTTCGAGTCGGGAGCGTTCCAAGTTATGAATGGGAGATGTGTGCCGCTGGCTGCTCTCAAGATTAAGTAATTAGTTTACTGCAGTCACCTCCAAATAATTTATTTATTGTCGAATCAGCATAAATAGTGAAGTTTTGAATATTATTTGATTGTTGTTTTCTGCCTAAAATGATTTGTTGCAATTGTTTTGTTTTAATTCCTTCGTAACATTTCTCTTTTGCATAACCGATACTCCTAAATCATATTTCGTTCCTACTCTTATTGTTTTGTGCTGCTAAGAAAGTCGTTGACGCATACAGCAAATTAGAAACGTAGTTCCCAATTAAGATGAAGATACAGTCACTGAGATACCACTATTAATGAGGAAAGAAACTTGTCATCTATAATTGCGAATTCTATTTCTTTCGTGTTATGAATGACCGGGTGTACTATTGGAAAACACAGTTAATGGCAGAACATTGGTGAGATTTATGTTACTGGGGAACTACGCGATGTAAAAACAAAAGTAATGGCTAAGGTTTACGTCTTATTTACATTTACACTTATGGGCTTTTTATTCTCTACATTAAGCTTGAAATGGTCGTGAGAAGTATTTTCTCACAAATTTGCAATCTTTAGTTTGTAATTTATCTAATATTAATTATCTTAATTAAATGATTTCTTTCCTTGTTTCAGGTAAGTGTCCATGTGTACCTGTTGGTCAGCGTACTGTAAGTTATTGCCTTATACTCTCTTTCCTTTCACTATTTCCATGGGAAAAGGAATTCATTATTCTGCCTCATTTCAACGAGTCTTTTCGTATTACTCAAGCGGACCGCGCCCAGTCACATGTAGCATGTTTACGTTATGGAAGTAAAGCAATTCGTGCCTCGTAATTCGTTGTTGCGACACTCACCTGTGCAGTAAATCGCACACAACAGTATTCTTAATTTCTATTTCATTTTCTCACTGATATACCTCGCCTTTATTAGGCAGTAGTAAGTAGTACCTTATAGCTTTATCCACATTGGACTTTTTTTTGTTTTTCGTTTGTAAATAGTGGGGCACAAAACTAATTGTGTTTCGGAATGTAGATTAATTTTCTAAAACTTTCTACAAATTTCCTTGTATTAATCTTTAACAGATAAAATTGTGTGTCATTTAATCTGATTAAAGAATTCAATCCGTGAGCGTCGAGATGTCATTGCAGTAGAAGTCGTCGGCAAATACTGAGGACGTCGACTTCATTTCAGTCGTCAATCAAATCGACTACTGAGGAAGTACAATTAAGACGATAAGATTTTATTGTAATGGATATTTTTAATAGAACATGTTGTAGATTAATTCTAATAAAGGGATGTCCAGTTTATTTCGACTTTATTTCCAGTTTATTTTTTGGTTCAAATTGCGTGTAAAATGAACCTACTGAATTTGCTTAGATACAACGCTCGAGTTTGGTCAGACCGTCTTACGATGCAAGACTCGACTCTCAGGGATGAATAATTACGGTTGTAAAATTTGTTATCGCTTCAAGTGTGTCTGGCCCACCTGATTTAGGATAGAGTGTTCGCATCTCTTCGCCAGGGCGTCAAGTGTTGCCACTGCTCTCGCGGCGCTCCGTGACGAGCGGCGGATGAGCAGGCCTGGGGGCGATACGTGCCAAGGTCCTGCGGCTGTTAGCGCCACCTCGCTCGCATGCGCGCTAACCGCCTCGAGTGGCTCCTCGCGTTCGGAACGGCGTTATGACACCTTGTTGATTCACACATGCAACCGCTACGGCGCTATCGACACTCGTTGCATACGGGGCGGCACTTCAGAATCGGCTAGACTTACAAATCGTCTTGTTCGTTTTGCGAGCTCCCGAATAAGAATACCGGCATCTTCTCGTGTGGTTATTCCCCGACATTCGTGTTTTCTGTTCGAGATTCACTGCGCGCCTTATGTAATACAAAGAGCCCATTGCTTAATTTATTAGTATTTTAATGTGCGCCCCAAATAATATGTCTTTTTCGAACGTTCTTGGTGTTTCATCTAATTCTCTGTAAGTATACTTTTAATAATTTAAAAACTAACACAAATAATATTTTCAATACATTTTTATTGTTAGAAGAGTTTCCGGAGTAACATGTCTAGTTTTTGATGAAGTTTTTAATTTGTTGTATGGTTCTGAACGGTTAAGTTTTCCCGTACGAATACGAGTTTGCGTAGGTGCCCGTTTTTCAACTTTTCGGGTAGTGCGACGCCGCAGGTGGGAGGTTGCAGCGGTCGCCTCTTGACCTCCTGCCTCATCCTTCCTGCGTAGGTGCTACCGTTGATTAGCGAAAGCGCGCGAAAAGGGCAGGATCCCTGTCGCCGAGTCTAGTAAAGTGTAGAGGAAGGACGGAACGGTTGACGCGGTTATTCTGGGGTTGCGATCGTCTCGTCAGCAGCGCTCGACCTCCAGTAGCTTCAATACGACCGTCGTGACTCCCCGCGACGTAAAGCCGCCGGAGCCCGGGGTATTATTTGTATTAGTTATATTATTTATATTAAGTTTTTAAATTATTAAAAGTATACTTACAGATAATTAGATGAAGCACCAAAAACATTCCAAAAAGAAAAAAAATTAAATAAAACATTTATAAAGTTATATTATTTGGGGCGCACATTAATATACTAATAAATTAAGAAATGGGCCCTTTGTATTACATAAGGTGCGCAGTGAATCTCGAACAGAACCAACGAATGTCGGGGAATAACCACACGGGTAGATGCTGGTATTCTTATTCTCAAAACGGCTCTCAAAACGAACAAGGCGATTTGTAAGTCTATCCGATTCTGATGTTGCGAGACGGCGCGGGCGAGGCCGGCCCGTGTCTCGTGCGCCTCTTCGTGTTTGGCGAGGCAGGTTCCCGCACGGCCGGCGAAGCGCCTGGCCGGCGTTGTATGTACACTCGCGTGCATACATTTACCTGGCTATCGCGTACAGCTTTGCGAAAGAGCCCGTGTGACGAAAGAATGTCTCTTGAAAGTACTACGCGGCATCGTTAAAAATTAGCGACGTTGGTGAAGTTTGTAATCTTTGACATTTAGCGGAAAAATGGACTGCGGGTGTCAGGTTACCGTTTCGGTGTGGAAATCTCTCTCTCTCACTCTCCACGGTTCTGTAGAAAGCGAGATCAGTATCTCGGCGCTGGTTTCGTGCGCTTTTGCCTCCCGCGCAAGTTTGATTAATGCACGTATTGACCACCCTCGTTAAAATATGGAAATATGACCGACTGGCCGCTTGCTCAAGCCAGGTCCCCGGAGGCTCCGGCGGACAATAATCGTGCCCTCTTCCTTCGGCCGGTGCAGCTGCAACCTTCACCTTCGTCCCCTGCTGCAGTCCGCGTTCCGTGGTTGCCTGCGGGCGCGGGCGGGCACGTACAGCGAGCGCTACGCACGCTGTCATTATCCTCAACGGGGCTCGTTGCCTTTCGGGAGAACCCACTCCATTAGCCAGAAGAGGAGGCGGCGGCGGGGGAGGGGCTGGCTGCGTCTTGCTTCGAGCCCCTTGTAGAAAGAATGTTTTGATTTCAGTGTATGGAATTATTGTAATTGGTGGCAGGGAGTTCTCTGATGTTGAGTAAGAAGGATATAGAAATGATGAAACTGATTTCTCCGTGACTGCTTTCTTGACGGACGTTGGAAGTGAGCATTTTTAATTTTTTGTCCTTTGTTGAAATTCCTTCTGTACCCCAGAAATACTTATGCAGTGCTTCAATTTAAAAAAAAATAATTTTCAAACTGGAGATACAAATATGTCTACTCGAATCCGTTTAATCTCTTCACATGCATTCTTTTAATTTTTCTTTTAAAGAATTATGTTTATTATTGCGGCAGTGCGGTTACACAAGTATCCCAGAGAAGACACTCTTGAGGACATCGACAGACCCGTCACGAGGAGCTTCTAGAAGCGACGCGTGCTATCTGCGGCTCTCATCCGCTCTCGGATCGCGCCTCGCCGCTCCAGAAGAACGTGCTCCGGAGGCCTTGGCAGCGCCGTGGCGAAACCTCAACGCCCCCGCACCGCTCGCTTCCCGCCCCCGGCATCGTCCTCACCTCCGCCCGTCCTCACCTCCTTGCCCCCCCCCCCCCCGCTGCCGCATACGCTTCTCACCACCACCCCGATCACCGCCGCCCCCGGCGCCGCTGTCACCACCGCCATAGCCCTCGGGAAGATGAGCTGTATTCAGCTTTGCCGTGGACGAGCGGCCACGCAGACAGGTGGGCGAGCGGGCGAACGGGAGGGCGAGCGGGCGAGCGAGCGGGTGGGCGAGCGAGCGGGTGGGCGAGCGAGCGGGTGGGCGAGCGAGCGGGTGGGCGAGCGGGTGGGTGGGCGAGAGGAAGGGCGGGCGGGCGAGTGGGTGGGTGTGCGAGCGGTAGGGCGGGTGGGCGAGCGGGTGGGTGTGCGAGCGGGTGGGTGTGCGAGCGGGAGGGCGGGCGAGCGGGAGGGCGGGCGAGCGGGAGGGCGGGCGGGCGAGCAGGCGGACGAGCGGGCCGACGAGCTGGCGGGCGAGCCGGCGGGCGAGCGAGTGGGCGGGCGGGCGGACGGGCGGGTGGGCAAGTGGGCGGGCGGGCGGACGGGCGGGTGGGCAAGCAGGGAGCGGGCGGGCGGGCGAGTAGACGGGCGGCTGAGGGGGCGGGCGATCGGGCGAGCGGGCGATCGGGCGAGCGGGCGAGCGGACGAGCGAGCGAGCGGGCGAGCGGGCGAGCGGGTGAGCGGGCGAGCGGGTGAGCGGGCGAGCGGGTGGATGGGCGAGTGGGAGGGCGGGCGGGCGAGGAATCAGGGAGACGCGCGGGGGCGGCTGTTGCGCCAGCGGCAGCCAAGGTGGCCGTTTCTGTGCGATGGAGAAGTTTCTCCGGCGGCCGCCATCCAACCATCTCGTCATCGCCTGCGCCGTTATCGCCAGCGGCTCCGGTTTGGCAGCGTCCGGCTGCAATGCGCGCCGGCTGCGTGGCTACTGTGCGCCTTCTTGTTAGACGACCAGAAAAAGCGAGTACTGGCATAAAACCGACGCTTTGCTTCGTCTCCTCTCCTTCCTTGAGTTCGAGGACCTCGTGTTGGGCTGCAAACCCCCGCGTCCGAGGCCAAAAACAATTAACATTTGCTCGAGCGAGTAGGTAGAGCCACATCCTATGTCAATCACGAAATTTTTGTCAAGGCTCTCTTCGTATACATCGCTCAATGCGTGCATGCGTCGTGTCTGTTTTTAATGTACTACAAAAGTTCCACCATCGTCAATTCCTAGTCTCTAATATATGCAACGAAAGTTCCTTTCTTTTTAATAATTTAGTATTGTGTCATCAAAGTGATTTTTTGGAAAATGTGTTGCTATATTTAAAATGGAATAAGTGAAAAATTATGCGGAATCCAAGGAATTCATAATATAAAAGGAAATCCATGTCTTTGCTGACGGAGGAGACCGCCCGCCCAACCAGGCGACGCTGCAGGTTTTGCTTGTGTCGTCTCGAACCCTCTTACTAACTCCTCTGCTGCTAGTAAATATTCTCTCTTCTTAGAAGAACGTAGCCTCCGACGCCGTTTTCTGTTACCGCTTAAAACGCAGTCGCGATGGCTGCCGCTCGTCGCCGCGCCCGCAACCCTGGGCTGGCGCTCGGAAGCTCATTACTCGCGAGCGCCAAGGCGCGGTTTAAGTGGAGGCGACGGCGCGGGCGCGGGCGCAGGCGCGGCCCGCCGCCCGGTGCCAATTATTACCGCTGCCGGCTGCGACAGGCGAACCCTCTCGTGGGAACCGGAACGCGCGCCGTGTCGCGAGGCCGCCGCGGGGCTGGAGCAGGAGACGGAGGCGGCGAGGGCGACTCGGGGGCAGAGACCGTGGCCGCGGGGGTGACATGATGGAGGCGGAGGCGGCGGGGAGTACGCGGGCGCGGTGCGGTGGGCGGCGGCGTAACGGCCGGGTTGAGTGCCGGGCCCTGGGGGCGGCCTCCGCCGCCACCGCCGCCGCCGTGGCTTTATTGCCGCCGCGCGACGCCGGGGCGACGCCGTCGCATAGCCCTAGGGGACGCCCGCGCCGCCCGCGCCGCCCGCGCCGCCCTCCCTCGAAGACGACCGCCGACCGCGCCGCGGCCCCGTGGGCAATCCGCTTTCCTTCGTTATTGCCACGTGGAGGCCGCCGCCCCCTCGCCCTCTAGCTCCCGCCGCCGCCGCTCGACGCGGCCAGCGACGTCCGCGCTTCTGCGTCCTCCTTGCCGTGCCTACCTCCTATCCTCCTCTTTCCCCTCTGCTCTTTCACCTCTGATCCGTGTCACCTTGGCGTTTAACTCGCTTCCCTCTCATGTCCGTCTCGTGCTGCTCGGCCTTTGCGTTTTTCACTTCCCTCTTTCGCCCCAGTTTTTCCTTCCGTTTCGTCACCATTTTCTCGTTCCGTTTCGCTGCCTGCCTCTCTCTTCATCTCTTTTCTTTGTTTAAAACTTGCTTCCATCTCTTGTATTCGCATCAGTTTTGGTTTTCTCAACTCTTTCCAAAATTCTACGTCCCGAGCACAACTCCTTTCAGCGGTTCCATTTTCTCTCTTTCTCTCTCCTGCACCCATGGGGCGATTGCGTGCACCCGCGGATTAGCTCCCCTTCCCTCCCCCCCGCCCACCCTCTCAGTTCGGCTCCGTCGGCTTCTTCCCCCGGTCGGCTGAAATTGTGATGAAAACGGATTTCTTCGCCGGAGTTGTTTTTCATTCCTCGGGAGATGAGTCGCGGGAGCGGGCGAGGGCGGGGGCGGGCGGTGTAAAAGCGGGCGGCTCGCAGGGCGGGAGGCGAGGCCTGGGGGGGGGGGGGGGTCCTCCAAGAAAAATGGCGACGCCTCCCCGAGGACGCAAGAACTGTCGCGCGGCGTCCCCTTAAGATTTTCTCGTCGGCCGTGTTTACGGCTGCAGGTAGCGCGCCGGCGTGCGACGTGGGGCGGCGCGTGAGGACCGCGTGCGTGCCCGGGGACGCAACGCGACGAGCGTCACATTATGCAAATTTTCCGGCAAATGGATGCGTGCGTGTTGTCGTATTGTACGGTTAGGTGTGATGGTTATGGTGGTGCGACACTCGCAGGCATATTTTTGCGACTTTTATGGAGAGTGATGTCGCTGTTTTTATGTCATGCGTGTAACGAAGCGTGCGGAATGAACGGCTGCCAATGGATGTGGTGCGAAACATTCGTGAGGTATTTTAGGTTCAATGTGCTTTGTATTTGTTAATTATTATAATAATAAAATATGAACACGGCCATCTACGCACATAAGGTTTGTCGACCACTAAAATATTCTAGACATTCTAGTGATATAGGAAGTATCACTGTGAAGATCAATGTGTTGTTTCTGATCGCCGCCCACTTCTTATGTTTTATCTATGTATCATATTTGTATACATACATATATTTTCTTATAGTCAGCCTTTCCAAACCTACTCTTAGAAACTTCGTAAAGTTGCGTAGGACTCGCGACAACATATTGAAAGAAGAGAATATCTACTAGCGATGTATTTCACAGTTAAGGCACTCCCCAACTTTATTTCCATATACAGTAAAGTAATCTATAGGTAGTATATATTCATTATTCTTTTAACAGTGTATTGGGACCATTTATATTCCTATTGCATATTTACCTTCTCTGAGGAACAACATTTCCCTCTTAGGAGATATGGATGAAAGGTAGCGAGTGCATCGCACTCCCGAACCTTTTCTATATCCATTTGCAACGCTGCGCCCCCCCCCCCCTCGCCAAGCGGGTCTTCGGCCGCTGTTTACCGCAGCGCGCGCGCGCGCGCTCACGCCCGGCCGCGTGATGTATTCGGCGCCATTGTGATTCACCGCACGCGCGCCTCGGTTCGCTCCCGCGGGGCGACGCACGCGCTGACACGCGCCGCCGCAATTCGCGTGCGTGAGCGTGCGAGCGCCCACGCGCCCTCCCGCCCGCCTGCCCGCTTTCGCGGTGGGCGCGCGACCGCGTTTGCGGATGCGCGCGAAATCGATTCGCTCGCTCGATGGATCGATCGTTCGGTCGACGGTCGGAGTGCGTGCGCTTCTTTCGCGTGTAATGATACCACACGCGTTGCGTACGCGCAGTGGCGCTGATGCGTTGAACGCAGTCGTGCGTAGTTGTGTAATACACAGCTCATACATAATCGCGTGTTGTTTCGTGAGAATGACGTGCGAAATGATCATGCTAAGTGATTGTTTTCTCTGAATCAACAAACTCAATTTTATAAAAGGAACAGATGTGTGTGTTGTTATTTCATTTTATTAAACAGCGGATCTCCTTATGAAGTATACATAAACTGTAACAAGTCTACGTAAATGGTAAAAGTATAATATATTATTTCATTTTTAATTGAACGAAAAAGTAACTTTCCACTACTATCAAGACGTTAACTTAAATGAGATGAATTAAATGAATGGATCATGCAAAAGCATCTCATTTATTGGATACGTTAACTTATTATTTGCGGTGCTTTGAGGGGGAATAGGTCAGAAAGGTTCCTCAAGATTTTGGAATTCTGTTATCGATTTTGGTCATGTGCGAACCTAATTTCTTGTTCAAATTGTGTTTTCTTTTCTAATATCGGAAGATATTATTTTAGTCTACCTTCGTAAAGATTGCAGTTTCAACACAACAGCTCGTACTTAACACTGAGACTTACCTACTTAACGATTCTACCCGTACGTACAAGGAAGCGTCGTGTTGATTAAAATACAGGAACATCTACTGGGACTGCAAATAAAGTAATATTTTATATTTGCAACACTTAACAGCTTCATACCCTCGTATTGGGGTGTAAGTCACGAACCGTCTAGGAAGAGGCTTGGCCATAATAGGAAGAAGCCATAATGCAAAGATTATATGTACATCGTTGAGAGGCTTTGAAACTACGACTCATGTAAGAATTTTGCAATGTGTGTACCCAATAAGAAGGGGCAAGGAATCTACAAGAAACGATGTAGGAATTGATGCAAGGGAAACCCCTGATAATAGCAACATACCACGCTCCAGCGGTGAACCGGTGAAGCTGTAGAAATACCTTTCTCTGCACGTAACTGGGCACGTTACAACGTTGCACAACTGCTGTAATTCTTCGATCATAGCGATTAGACCTTCCCTTCTTTTGCCACTTTTCTTTTCTCGCCATTTACATGAAATCTCCTTCCTTTTATCAGCAGTAAAGAAAAAGTGCAAGTGGACACATCTGATGATAATGAGGGAAGACAATAGTGAACTGATGAAAATCTCTATCAGGGGATTTGTAAAAAAATGGAGGTTTAGTTAATTAGCTTCAACGATTATTTTTTGTAATTGTTCTTTATACAATTGAGATTATTTTCGTGAACTATTGTTTACTCTACAATACAATATTTTTAATACTTACAACACACTCCGAATTCTTGTCAGTATTTTTATGAGAAAAGCGAACCGATGTTCATGGCATTTTGGTGAGGCAAAATTTTATCAGATTGGTGACATTCCAATTTTCTTTGGCATATTATAGTAAAAATTGGAATACAAAAAATCCTGTCTGAGAGGATTGACTTAGTGTAGGGTTCATTCCATATTCTAGAAACTCATGATTTTACTCCTATTGACAACAGCATTTAGTCATTGCGAGGCCGCTCGAAAGACATCTCTCACGATCTTGCATCGTCATCAGTGAAGGGCTGCTATTGCAGATGATTATTTCATGAGTGACGGCTGGAACTTGTAAATCAGGAAAGGTAAAGTGAGTGAGAATATTCACCGTTCACCAGAGAAATGAAACGAATTATATATCCAGTATTTCCTTTGGAATTGTGGTAAAATGTGGGATTTTCTCTTAGTTGCTCTTGATCGTGAAATTAAAGAGGTTCATAGTTGTTTGGATACATTGAAGGCGGTTGTATAAAGTTATTAGGGAAACATGCTGTTTTCAGTACAAACTTGCTGATGTACTTTATGTTGCATGGGTATTTATTACTCCTAATCGTCCATTAGGGAAAGAAATGGATTGTGTTTACGATATCTCCCCGCCGTACCCTTCATTAGCAGCAAACCCTGTCCCATGCGCCATCCTCCCTCTCCTAATCCTGCCGCGCCCCGCTTCGCCCTGCCTAAAGTTGGCCCGCCCGGGCGTATACCGACTTCATTCCGGCGGTCAACCTTTCCTAGGCCGTTTACCTACCTCCCGAAAAACGCAAGCCTGACTGCATCCCGTTCTGTTTTCGTCCTTAGTAAAGGATTCATTTCTACGCTTTCCGTAAACTCCGTAGAATCACGTGGGTCGATGGTAATTTATCCGCTTCTGTTTTCAAGAAACATTTGCATGTCCTTGTGGTGCACAGCTCACGTTAAAAACTACCGCTTAAAATTTGTGGAAAGAAAACATGAAATCACTTATCATGTGCGTCTTCATATACACATATACACATCGCTGGGATGAGTGGATGGATTTAAAAGGACAATTATTAGGTCTGTTATTGGACACAGTGATTTCTCTCCGTATTTACAGCCTCTCGTTGCAATGGGTGACATCTACAACGTATTAATTAAGAACACATATTCGTTACGTTTCATGAACATACTACATTAATACGTAATACATTAAATAGTATATTAATTATTTGTCCTTAATATGCGCGCGTGACTTTCAGGAAGTACTCGATTAAGAGCTTTATTTCGAGACTGTGAGGAAGGAGGTTTATGACATGCCACCAACAAAAAACAGGAGTTATCTTCTGTTTGCATAGTTTAGTAAGGGAGTGTGATAACGCTCTACGTCCAATAAATTAATCGTTTTCTGAATAATGAGGCTCTTACGGCGGTCTTTGACCATGTGCATCATTTATCTTTTGCGGTGTATCTGATGCACTTTAACTTCTCCCCTAGACGTGTTTTACGCGTTTGGTATTTCAGCATCCAAGAAAGTTCACGGTCGCGGAAGTGTCTTGATCATATCGAGCGTTCTCACCTCTAACCACAGACGTCGCGCGCCGCCTGCGTGCGGCCTATAGTTTGCAGCCGTCCCTTTCACTTTCCAGATGCCACTCGTAGCGCATTTCCATAATACCATGATTTCCCAAGGTAGCCCTTGGGACCAGATGCAGGTCGCGGTTCACACATAACACACCTCACAGTGAGTCATCGTCTGTTTCGTTGATGCGTTTTGACCAAAGAGTGCAATCTTTAAGTTAATAGGAATCGAGACGATCTCCTGGTCTTCGTTCACGCAATTGCGATGTTTAGTTAATATTAAGATCGGTTTCTTTAGCCTTACTGGGTCTATTCTCTTGATGTCTGACTTAACCTGCCGAAATGGTTCATGCTTAGTGTATTTTATTGTGTGGATTTCGTCGTTTAATCTTGTAAAGAGTTATTCTGCTCGTTCCATCTGGGCATCGTTAGGAAAATGAAGGCCAGCTCCGAACTCCGTTTTATCGAGCATGCCCAGACCATATCCAGACGGCAGCCACTGTGTCCTTGGACTTTACCCTAGACCGATTCCATACCGATTTAGTTCGCGATTCCTAGCCACGCGGGGGCGGAGGCGCCATGCGTATCCTTCGCGTATTGTGTCGAGCTGCAACTGACCACCGGCTCAGCCGGGCGTAGAGCACGGAGCAGGCTTCAAGGCGTGCGGTCCGCTGCACCGAGCACGCCGGGCGGTCCGTCCCGTGAATGGAGGCCGGCTCCCACGCCGTGGCGTAACGCCGCCGCCTTGGCAGGCACTGGGTCGACGCCGCCGCCGCCGCCACTACCGCCGCCGCCGCCAACGACGACGACGACGCGGACTCGCGGGCGTCCGCCTGTGACGCGGCAGCGCGACCTTGGGCCGGCCAGTCGGGCGACCGACCGACCGACCGACCGACCGACCGTCCGTCCGTCCGTCCGTCCGTCCGACCGACCGACCGACCGACCGACCGACCGACCGACCGACCGACCGACCGACCGACCGACCGACCGACCGTCCGTCCGTCCGTCCGTCCGACCGATTGACCGACCGACCGACCGACCGATTGACCGACCGACCGACCGACCGATTGACCGACCGACCGACCGTCCGTCCGACCGACCGTCCGACCGACCGACCGTCCGACCGTCCGACCGTCCGACCGTCCGACCGACCGTCCGCGGCGCCCGCCGTCACCACCGCCACCGCCACCACCGCCACTACCGCCGCCGCCGTTGCCATCCCCTTATGTAACGCCTGCGCCTACTCCGCCGCCGCTCGCGCGGTGCCTCGGGCGCGCACGTGCTCGAGTGACGTAGTACCGCGGGATTGCCCCTCTCCGACGCCACGAGACGATTCGCCGAACGCTCGAGAAATAGTGCCAGGAGCTGGATGGCACGGCTGCAGCGCGAAGAGGAATTTAATGTTGCGTTGGTGAGAGTCGGCCCCGCACTAAGCGGCGGCGGAAAGATGCTTGACACAGAATTTTATTACTTGTAGACGTAAGGTTGCATCTCTTAATCGTTGTAATAACTTATACACGTATAATCTCCCGACGTCAGGCGATTTCTAACCTACTGTTTTGTTGACGAACGCTGTTGTTGGCGAACGTAACAGTTTCTCGAAGAAACCTTTTATTGATATTTCACATGTTTTTACGTAATAATAATAATAGTAATAATAATAGTAATAATAGTAATAATAATAATAATAATAATAATAATAATAATAATAATAATAATAATAATAATAATAATTGTGATAACATATGCTTCTAGAAATGATAGGATCTATACACATCACGAGGAAGTAGGTCTGTATGTGTAGTATGCCAAGTATGCGTAGAAATTAATATGTAACATAGCGTTTATTGTTATAATATGTCTCATACCGTTGCCTTATTAATGTTTCATAATGTTGAGAAGATTATCATTGTTGTATTCATAGGATCTTAATTGTATTGAATCTAAATTCCATAGCACCGTAGCGAGATTTTCGTGAAACTTCATTCTTGAGCAGTTCATTGACATGCATTTGTTACAACACCAATTTTACGACGTTAAGTTTGGGAACAACTGTGCATACGACAGTAAATTCTAGGGTAATTTACGCAAAATGTAGAAACGTCTTCCCCAAATGTTTCACAGTGTGCTCGTGTTTGTAGTTACAAAAAACGCCTCATCGCGCAAACAAAACAAACACAGGAAACACAAACCGACTCCTTGGCGTCACGGACGAGAGAACAGGCCGCGTCAGCAGAGAATGCTTGCGACAGCGACTTCTGCTTTCGTATGCAAGACGTCCTCGCGGTAACGGAAAACACTACCGAAATAACGCGAAGGACAATCACGCTTTGCCTTTTTTGCGCGGGCATTGTGTGGCTATTATGTAGCGTGAACTACTTTCCGTGCTTACTCTTCGCAACGCTGCAGTGAGTTCAGCGGCGGAGTGTCTTCCCACAGAGCAGACAGCGAGTTGGTTGTTTCTTCCGGCAACTTCCACAAACCTGGACACGCTTCTCCGGGGAAGGTCCTTTTGTGCGCAAAAGCTGGGGTACGCTGTCTAGGCGGCGACGGATAATACCAGTTTCGATTTCCGAGAAAAAAGAAACTCTCCGTCCGTGAACCTTAATTTTAGACATTAAGCAGCTGTCGTCTCCGAGTAGCGTATCAACGATTTGCGAAACGCTCATAGATATTTACCAACCGCGAGGCGTGTTTCTGGAAAGGCGTACCCCGGCTCTCCCACCCGACCAGGATGTGTTATTCCTTCACGAGCTCCATTGGAAAACGCAAGCGCGCCGGGGCTGGTAGGACGTAATATGTACACGTAGGCTTCCGCGGCTCGAGTTCATTGCTTCTAGGCTGTCCGGGTGACGCCGCGTCGTTGGCAGATAGGCCGACGTGTCTTTACTGTGTCACTACCCTGAAGAAGCCTGCGACATGACAGGCGAAACGTCGGCCAATCTGCCAACGACGCGGCGTCACCCGGACAGCCTAGAAGTAAGGACGTAATACGACGCAGCGCCGAGTACAGCCGTGGATTGCCAGGCTCACAATGCAGGGGAAGCACCGAAGCGACCAGCCTCGCCGTTCCGTCGCGTCGCCGGTCTGTGCGGCGCTTTCCTCGGCCGAGGGAGAAAAGGCGCGTCTTTTGTAGCCGCGCGTGCGCAGCGGTCCAGGGATTGTCCCCGGCGCGTGCCGTTTCCGCGTTTGTGTCCCCGGACCCTCCCCCCTCCTCCGCCCGGCCCGCGTAGTATCTTATGATGGGATATTTTGAGCTGCTTTAATCTCTCTTAAAGAATCGTTTTAGGTGCTAACGACGTGCTGTCGTCTTGTGTACACACGAGGGTATTAGATTCAGCGCTTCGGGCTCCAGAGGGGTCTTCTTCGTGGTGTTATTTTTTGGATCGTGTTAAGAATTGTTACTTGGGGAATATACTGGTAATTGCGTTCATTATAGAATACTCGGACGTTTCAAAGAATTTTAATGTACAATTAATTTACGAATACGGTCACTATGTTTCTTCTTTTTGCAGATAAAAAAACGGTTCTCAAAGCTTACGACAGTTGAAAAGTGTTGGTATGTTTAATAACTTGTTTGCTAACCACACATGTTCAGTTTTCAAACGGTAATGGAATGTATTCACAATCTACATTTTATTTTCAACGAATGTTGGTTATAGAACGCAAGGCACGTGCTAAAAGTTCGCTGCTCTTGTTGCATGGAATTTTGATATCTACGAGTGCCCTGGGTCCAGCGTTCAGCCACCTGTACGCAGCTGGTTAGTTCAATGCAGAGGGGTCGTATCGACGATTTCTTTTCAACTTTGGTGCACAGGTCGATTCCCAAGCCCTTTAAAGTACATGTAGCCGAACGCTCAATTTAGACTTGATTCTTAATAGCGATAAAAGTAGCCAAATGAGGCCAGCTGGTGATTAAATCTAATTTCGGAACAATTATTGATCGCTTTTATGAGATTAGCAGTATAACTGTGAGCAATTCAATTTGAATTAACGAACAAAATAGAACAGACATACACTAGTTTCAAATCCAATTAAAGTGAAGTATGACTGTTTCAAGTGCATCGGTACTGAAGTCAACCTGTTTAGCTAATTCCGCATAAATTAGTCGCAATGTCATGAAAAACGCGAGGAGAAATATACACGCGATACACTTGTTCTTATGAGTTAAGAGTGTTACAGTACACTTAGTCATAATAGTAAATTTCTCAGTTTTTTCTGTAGATCTTGATTTAATAACGAATCCATTAAAACACTACTCTCCCCAGAAGGTGCTATGTTTTTTTTCCAATTTTATCTGACTTGGATAATATGCCTGTAATGTATTGTTTTCGTTCGAATAAACGGGCTTGTGTGTGTGTGGGGGGGGGAGCGCCTTCAGTCCCGCTGCGGGGCGGAGCGACGCCCGCGCCCGTGGTCGGCGGAGCGGAGCGTGACTGCGCGCTTTGGAGCCGCCCGGCGGCGGCGGCGGCGGCGGCTGTGACAATCGCTGATTAATATTTAACGAGGCTAAATGGATTCGAGGGGACTTCTTGGCCGGCGCGGGGCGGGGTGGGGTGGGATGGGGGTGGGGGGAGGCAATCGTGACGTCCATCACGGGTCAGCGCTGTGAATGGGCTCTTGATTGTAAACACGTGGTCTCCATCCGACGCCCCGGCGGTCTTTGAACGATCCTACCTCAAAGTCCATCGGCCCGCGTGGCTGCCGCGCTGTTCGGGTTTGTCACGGCTTGTGACGAGAGCGCCTGCGGTTTGGACATTCGACTGCCGGCTCACGATCATTTGTCGATCTCGCAAGTTTCGAGTGGCCCTGTTTCAATTTCGATGTGCTCTAATTGTTATACGAGAGTTTCCATGGTTTATTGGCTTCAAAATTGGATTTCCAATCGTTCACTCTAATTTTCACTCAATTTGCTGCGTGTTTTTAATAGTTTAAAGCAGTGCCCTACATTTGTTAATTCATGGTAGTGATTTAATGTTTCGATTTATGGTTGTTGCTTCGAATATGTTGTCAGCCAAGGTTGATTTCACTTTGTGATTGTAGCGCGGAAAGCAAAATCAGTTCATGAATTCCACAGTACGGTCTAAATTTGCTTTCACTTCATAAATGTCTTGGAAAGCAAAGTGTCCGTTGTCTGTTCTTTGTCACCACGGTCACGTTACAGATACAGCCCAAGAAGAACAACACTAAGTAAAACTGTTGATGTTCAAAGCAATTTGCAATTGTGTGGGTAACTTTCATTTTACCTGTAAAAATAATAAAAAATTTCCGAGCACGTTGTATGGTGATTTGTTTCTTATTTTTCTTAATATTCCGATTTCATCACAGGTGTGCTGATGATTTGAGCATTAACATTTTGCCGTTCAGCCAAGCGCATAGACGTTTTCAGTCTGTTCTCCGTGGTGCAGGATCCCCGAGACCAATGATTTTAGAAGACGTTCAGCGAGCTCTGGACTTCAAAGGTTGTGAATACGAAGGTACATGATGACTCGGTGATTCGAATCGTACAATACGGTGTCGTGCATAGAAAGTTCGCTAACCTGAAGCTCTGAGAAAGCTAATTTACGTGTGTCCTATTCAAACTACGGTATCAACCTGGCAGTACGTCCATATTACAATTTCTAGCCTTTCTAAAGACTTGGCAACGTGTTATATGCAGAAAAGAAGTACAGGGGACGAGTGCTCTAGGCGGGTCTGTATCAGACCTTCTGCTGAGCAAAAAACCTTTAAATTATCATCATTTTAGATAAATACTTTCGTTTTCTTTTTGAATATGCTTTCTTCGTTTGGATGACTTGCCACATGCGGTGAAGAACTTTTTCATTTGAACTGATGTTCAGGTCTGTCGTGTCACTGAAAGCGGAGAACTAAACAACCCGGATGATACAAATGTCACAAGGGAAACCTTTTCTCTCAAGTGCCCAAAGAAAAAGTACAAGTAGGAATGATCTGTTTTCGCAACACCCTCATGTATTTGAAAATTCGAATAGCGTAGTGTATTATGATTATATCTGCGCAAGTCCGTTGGCATTAGTTGCGGCGCTACCCACATTCATTGAAGCCTTTATTATTATTATTATTATTATTATTATTATTATTATTATTATTATTATTATATGCATTATTAGCCAAAGGACGTAAGATTTCGGTATAACCTTTTCCACTACTACTCTAGTTTTCTTCGAACAATACTGTAGGTGTCCACATTCACGGACTTCTGAATGGATTTGTACACATCAGAGGTCAAGTCTAAAATGTCAATACTGCTGTACAATGTGATCGGGATTTCTAATGTAGCGCCAATAACAAGCAGTACCATTATATCTTGGCTTATGAAAACCCCCACATAGATTTCATTTGCCAATGGCAGGTAATTGTTAATTTTTTCAGTATGTGTTTTCTTCAGATTGGCTGGTATAGGGACTGCTATATCGATGATGTAAGATTTACTTTCAGTCTTCAAAACCAGTACAATATTCGGAATGTTGATCAGTTTATTTCTTATTATTGAGCGATTGCATTAAAGTTTGCTGTTCTCGTCTTCTCTTATTGGTGGTGGTCCATACGATTATTATTATTATTATTATTATTATTATTATTATTATTATTATTATTATTATTATTATTAATTATTATTGTTGTTGTTGTTGATGCTATTCTGACATTATAAAATAGAGGGGAGGAAACGCTGCTATTCGGAGCAACACAGGTGTGGTAAATCCGCCTGTCTGCGCCCGAAGCGCGTCTGTCGAAGTGCAGAGCGATGTGCGCAGGCGCGCGTGCGTGCGGCGCTGGCGTCTGCGCGCGGGGTTATCTGCGCGGCGCGTGCCGGCGCAGAGCGGCGCCGCCTTATCGAGCGCAGAAAGGATACGCGGCGCAGCCGCTGCGCCGGCTCGAAGGCAATCTGGACACGACGGGCGCTTGTCAGGCGCCGAAACGCGACTTCGCGAAATGGGTACTCTGCCTCGCTGTGATCCAGGGCCAACATTTGGGTTCACAGTCAGTTAGAACGTAAGAGGGTTATAAAAATTGAAAACACATTGATATTCAAAATTCATGAAAAAAAATGGTCGGTGAAGAATCGTAGAGAGGAATGAAGTGGCACGGTTAGTGACTTATGCTGTCTGGTCGACGTAACTGGCTTTTGTAAGATGTGAACAATTTTTGGAATATTTGCAAGGAAGAACGCACAATCGGGCGTGTTTGTAATATTGGACGCGTTTTGACGTGTTTAGTCGAAGATAAGGAGCGATTCGTAAAGTGAATCATTTGCTTCATTTATCAGCGCAATAGAATTTTCTTCGGGGAAGAGATAAGTTGTCACCGATGTGTAATAGGATGTTGTTCATTGTGAGATAATGAGCCACGCATCTTTTTGCATCCTCTTCTCAACTCCTAATTATTTACTTCGTAGTTAATGGAATGTTTACTTTGGCTTATGAAAAACGACTCTTAACTAACGGGAAGAAACAGTTTCGTGTGTATTAGTTTCGCTGCTGTAAATTCGACTGTTTGTGTCGTTTATCATGACGAGAAGATGTATACGTAAAGGTATAATGCGACTTGCGCAGTCTCAATTCTCCAGCAAAATAACTCTTATGCTTATCTCCCAGAAGTTCCTCCTGATCATTTTTGTGTCATTTCCACTCCGATCACCTGGCAGTCATCCAATTGTCTTCCCCATGTTTCTCCTTGTGTCTTCTTCCTTTCTCTCCTCCGTCGGCTGTGGCCGGGCTGAGCGTTCATTAAAAGGCATCAGCAGCGAGGCTGGAGGGGGTGGGGCCGGGCTTGGCGAGGGGGGCTGCGGGGGGGGGGGGACGCGGCCTCGTCCGTAGCCTTGGAGGTCCTCGCCCTCATTCGCGGTCGCCCGCGCGCCGCCTGCGGGGCCGTTTTACGATGATCCGCGTTGTTTTACAGCGCGCTCTCGCCCCCCTTCGAGGCCCCTCCCCTGGCCCTCGCCCACCCCCACTCCACCCCACGCCCACCCCCGGCCCCGGTGCCCCCTAGCGGCGCCGCAGGCCCCCGGGCACCGCCGAGCCATCCGCCCCGCTTTATGCTTCCTTCCCATCGCGCAGCTTTATGTCCCAGTTTTCTTCTTTCTCCCCCCCCCCCCCGCCCGCCCCCTCTCCCTTCCGAGGCGTAATTTTTTATTCCTTTAATTTCCTTTCTCTGTACAAAGTTCATTCTGCCTGTAGCATTCTTTGTCTCGGTTTCTAGTTAATTTTCTTCCCAGCGCCCTCCCGCCCCGCTCCTGTTACTGCGTCTCGCTCGCGCCCGCTTTCAAAATTATTCGTCCCTTTCATTTAACTATATTTCCTCTAAATTACATATTTTGCCCGCTTTGTTGCTTTGTGCGTGCGCTGCCAAGCCCCCGGCGTGTCTCTCTCCGTGACTCCTGACTCCCCGCAGCCTTTGCGGGGAAGTCGCCCTCGTCGGGGCGAAGAGCCGAAAGGGGCGCGTGTGGGGGCGAGCGGTGCGTGGGCCGACGCGTGTGCTCTCTCCCTCGCATTGTACTTCGATGTCGGATGTCGTAATTTTCTCTCTCGTTTCTTCATTAGTCTTTTCTGTTTCTTTTCGCTCGTTCAGCTTTTTGCTGTCATTGTGGTTTTTTAATTTAGTTCGTGTACCTCGGCGTAATCGTTGTGCGGTTGTGCATGTGTATTTTGTTTTTGTTTTTAATGTAACGCTTTCTCTGAGTTGAGTTGCTTTATTATTTTTGGAGATCCTGTGGTCATAGAAGTATGTTGGCTTTTCACTCTTAATGTTCATAATTCGTTTTCCCGTTTCCGGTTTGTGGGAGAGCTTTTAATAAGAATATTCTGCTACAGTGAGTCATTGTCTAGAAGACAATTTAGAAGACTTATTTCAAGAACACTACTAGTTAGTTATCAAGTACCTCTACTACTACACAATGTTACATCTCCTAATTTCAACTTACCTGAAGGACACCCGACCTCACATATTCAAGAATCAATATTCTCAAAAAGCGGATTGTTTTATTGATCCAAGACATTGATAAAAATACGCCTGTTATATTGAAAGCAATTCATTTTTCGAAGTTCGTGTTAGAGCACGTTTCACATCGCAGTTCGGTGTAGACAAACTGTACTAGGGGGTAGTGAAAGTAAAACCTGTGCGGAAGAGGTAAAGCGATAAGCCGCGCCTTCCGCGGCGATCGACCAACGAGCTAAGAAGCGGGAAGTCGCATTTAACGCAGCGATAATCCCGCAGCGCACGTTGGGCAACTGTTGCGCGAGTGCTCAACTCCACTCGTAGATCAGCGGCTCGCCCAGAGCGCGCCTAGGAATTCGCGTGTGTGTGTGCGTTGGCGGTGGGGCCGTGTGTCTGTGTGAAGGCGGAGCGCACCGCTAGCTCGTCCGCCCGCCCGGCCGCGCGCGTAAATCACCGTGATGCAGCGCGATGGCGCCTCTCGCGGCGCAGGTGTCGCCCGCGCCCCTCGCCGTGCGGGGGGGGGGGGAGGGGGGCAGCGCCCGGCCGCGGGGCCTCCTTCCGGATCTGCTTCGCCGGGTCGAGCACGGTCGCCCCAAAATACATGCGGGGGTTGCCCCTTATTAATTGCCCGTCGTTTGCGAAAACCAATCCCCCCACCCGCCCAAAAAAATTTAATCAAAGCGTTTATTTGCGTTTCAATTCAAGAAATTGTACTTCAATTGAGGTCCAACTAAGTCAATGAGATTGAATTGGCGTTGGTTTTCAATGCGTTTCGTTTTGAAAAGCAAGTTGTTTCAGATCAGTTTATATTATTTGACTTTAAGGGGGATATTTTTGGGTTTGTGAAGAATTAATTGTAATTTTGGTCTTTTCAGTGTCAATACTACGATAATTTAGAACAATCGTTCCAAATGATAACCCGCTCTCTACTTAAAACTGAAACGGTTATCTTTGGAAAATTATTTAATATAACTTTAACATTTGTGCAGTATTTCGATTCTTGCTCAAAAAGTTCAGAAAAAGAATCATTCCAAAACTATTTAGAGAATTATGGAAGTGAATCAGCATGTTCTTGTACAGAACGTAACTCGTAGAACATTTCACTTGTTTCATTTGAGACGGCAAGTGAGTTAAAGAAGTGTATCCCACACCTATAATCGTGTTTCTGGGATGTACCACTGTAAGTACTACGTGATTTGCTTCCTAGAATACTAGTCGTATCACGAAGCAAGTTCTTCTTCAACACGTGGCGTTTTCGCTGCGTTGCAAGGAGGATGTGGCAACGCGGCTCGCCCGTCGCGTCACTTGTGCCGCTTGTTAGTCCCAGCCAAATAGTAGTTCTTAGAACGGGCAAATAATTGTAATTTCGCCGCGTCGGCAGCTGTGGGCGCTGCGAGGCTGAGGGTGCCCGCGTGCACTGGTGTCGGCAAACCACTGTAGAAATCACTAAAAGTGCGCGCTTGTACTTTGAAAGTGCGCGCATGTACATTGATGCTTCATGTGCGGTTTTCGTCTAGTTGGAATTTGTGTTGATTACGCACTTTCCGTACTATATTTTCTAAAAATAAAATTTCAAAAAGGTCAAGTTACGTAACAAGTGTGTAAATCACCTCGCCCAAGTGTTACGTAACATGCGTGTTTTGCACACCCTTCGTAATGTTTTGCACATTATTTTAATTTTAAAAAATTGCCATTCGCTTATGAAAAAAAAGCTCGAAAAATTGTGTTTCACGCACGGCGGAATAAATTTAAAAACAAAAACTCGTGTACCAGCTTGATGCCATTTGACTTGAAGGTGAATTGTAGTCACTAAGCGGTGGTGTCGAAGGTTCTAGCGTAATTTTTTCGGTTGATTTCAACACTGACCATCACAAATCTTTATATCAAAGCAAAGCTGAATTCTAAAAGCCTGGTTAATTGAAGTAAAATTTAAAATCTTGTTCGGATCGCGCGGAACTTTCAGAAGTACGTGTACAAAATGTAAATGAATGCCGGAGGTAAAATGTCAATGTTCATAATCAAAATTTCCAAGTATGAGAGGCATGGACTTCGTTCATATGGTAGACAATGTTAATAGTCGGAATGCCAATGGTTCATAAGATGCCACGAAAGAAGATATATGAAAATACTGGTAGAATAATTGACTATGACATTCTAGAAACATGAAAAACCTAAGGGGTTGAGCCATTTCATGTTTAAGTTTTAATCTACAACGTAGAGAGGGTGAAGCCAATGAGACACTCTGGTTGCCTCTATGATTGTTTTTCCTTCCTTCCAACCTTTCTTAAATATTATTGAGTTTTGCAAATTCATTCTGATTCAATGCTGTTGGTCTTATGGATTCGTCACGCTTCTCCGTTCGTATTCCTCGCAATACAGTACCTCGTTCATGCCGATCGCAGTTCTTCGGATTTCGTCATTCTCATTTAGCTGCCTATTGAAAGAAGAGGTTTTCAGCGAAGGCCACCGAGGCACCTGATTCGTTCACCTGATTCGTTCTGCAGAGCCGATGACGCTCGCGACCCCCAGTTGCAATAATGCAGAGGAAGAGGCGCCGCCACCGCTGCCGCCCTCTTGCCTTTCACATCGCTCTGGCATCGGAGCCAACACACGATGGTCCGAATGTGGGAAGAACCGGACATACATGCCTTACTTCAATAAACTGAAACCGCAGCGCAACCGTAGCTTCGTAGACTGGAGGCTCCTAGATTCAGGTCCCCGCTGTTTTGGAGTTTCCACACCATCTAAAAATCTCACTGCAGCCGCGTGGATGGCAATTGTAGAGGCTTGCATCTGAGGTGAGCTCCCATCAATTCCAGGCCGATCCTTGAGTAATAATTCTAAACAACAGTCCATGGACCGAGCGCAATTCCCCCTTTCTCATTATCACAATCAAGAAATCGGAATTAATGTTAAAGTTACGCAATAAACGGGACGGGGAATTGAAACCTTCCCAACCACCGTATTCTTGAGTCTTTTTTTTCCTATTAGTAAATTTAATCCTATACGACACATGTGTATATTTAGTAATACGTGAAAATGTTAGTGTAAATGTGTGTCTTCTAGCAGATGTAAGTGTAAAAATACTCATAATTAATATATAAATGCTTAGTATAATTTTTATAAAAAATTATCATAGCAAGAATGTAAATAATAAGTAGATAAAAATGCAAGTTCATTGATTTCCAAAATCAAATGAATTTATGAAGGATGGCTTGCCAAAAACGACACAAATTTGTGGACCTTCTACATAATAATAGCCCGTCAAAAATATGAAAAGACATTTTCCTCTTCTTATGCTCTTGAACCACGAAAACTCGACACGTTCTAAAAAAAGAAAATAATTTCGTCCTTGACGGGAGCCCATCAAACCACCGAGTGCCCCGTCGTTCGATAGATGTCGTCCCGGGAGGCTTGCAGCAAGCAAGCGGCGGCCGAGGTCATCGCGAGGGCGACTGCACACAGTGGGTGCGGGGTTGCTCAATCACCCGGGCGATCCCCTCTGCCCCTCCCATCCTCCTCACACCAGAGGCAGGGACATGGCTAGAATTTGCCTTCAAGTCTCCTGCGTGTCGCCCTACAAACAGACCGAATGAAAGAGCAAACTACTTAAATTACCCAACACGTGAATTGGATAGCTACTGCTTCGATTAATGCGGCGTTTTCTATGTTCAAGTTATTTGTCTGGTTATTCCTGTTTTAAAAAGAACTCGCATAATATTTCTTATCTCCCACTGAACGTTGTGAGCTAATTAAAAATATATTCCACATTTTGTATTTGCTTTAAAGTTAAATGAAACGTTACGCACAAACACCGACTCAAATGAAGTCGCTGATTCAGTAAGAATGTAATATGTGCGGAACTTTCACATAGGTTTTATTCATTTAAAACTCACAAATACAGACACACACACGCACACTGTATACACACGTACTAATGGTAATTGTTAGGACTAGAGTATAGGGAAAGTACCAAATTACAAAGATAAAAAATCAAGGAAATTGTATGCATTTGCAAGTATCGGCTATCGTTGTTGAGATCAATCATGTTGGGTGTTTTGTTATCGTTTCATTATCGCATTTGGTGCGAACCTGCGCCCTGGAAAAATCCGACTCGTAACCGACTTACAAGGCGGCTCGCCATTTCGCTCGGTTTGTGTGTGTGTGTGTGTGTGTGTGTGTGTGTGTGTGGTGGGGGGAGGGGGGCGCTGACGGAGCGCTCGCGTAAGGCGTTTTGCGCAATCGCGTTTGCGGCGCGCGAAGACCCGGACGCGCGAAGCCGTAGGAGCGGCCGCGACGCCGATCCGCGGATCATCCGCCTGCCGACGACGGAGTGTAGGACTGGGCTCGGCTGCTGACTGCGTGCCGCGCGTGGACGCACGCGGCTCGGCTCGGATTAGCGGGGGCGTCTGCGGGCGGCTACTGAATGCGCGCGATCCACGCCCAGTCACTGATGTCGCATGGGGCTTCTTCGCATTTATTATCGCAACTTTTTGTCTTTCTTTTTCCCCCCAATAAATAATGTATTAAATCAATAAATTTTCAATATATTGATTTTGATGTTGTCAAAATCTTTATCTGTGCTTACGTTGACAAATAAAAAAAAAGAAAAATAAGTGATGAGGTATTTATTTTTTCTTAATTTGAAGAATACATGGCTTCGTCGCAGCATCTATTGATTTCGATAAAAAGTTCTTGCGGTAGAATTGTTAGGTTCAACGTGTGACGGCTGGATCCACCTTTCGTCTGTAGGCCTTCCTCTATTTGCTACTAGCCCTGATGATCGTCATGTTGACTGAAAAAAAGCATTCCGATCGGAAAGGTGCTTGTGTAATGGGTCGTCTTCATTTTAAAAAATATCGTTATAAAATGTAAAATTACTTCCCTCTTCGACACGTTTGCAGCTTTGCCTCACCTGCAATTGTCTGTCCGAGCATGCCCTAGCACTCAGCCATACATTTAATGTCCAGAACTACTGTCGCGTCGGCACTAGATGCATAAAATCGTAATTAACTATTCCGTTTCATAAAATAGTAGGCGTATGCAGGCAGCTATCTGACCAGCACGAGGTTCATATGTCCTACAGATAGTATCAATTGGGAAACTCGGTACGTACTTTCTAATTATTTTCCATCTAACAAGGCGAAACATCAGATGTTGTTCAAAAAGTTTCGAACGACCACAAATCATCACGTATTCTTCCGATTTCACTTTTCTCAATCGTTTTCACTGGAGGTGTTTCGAAACTCGGCAGTAATCTTTCCCCTCCCTCCGACAATTGTTTATCGGGATGAGCGTCTCGCGACGGCCTCCCGGAAGAGAGCGGCGGCGGAGCCTTCACATTTGCGCAGCTCTGGGCTGCGCCGCGCCGCGCCCGCCGGCCGCCGCCGCTTTGTCCACGTCGGCGCGCGTTTCGCGGCGCATTTGTTCGGCCGCTGGGCCCGCGCCGGCCCTCGCCTCTCCCACCCCAGCCTCTCGCTAAGACGTTGTAGACGCTTCTATCCGTGTATATCTCTTCTTTCTCCTCTCTTCCCTTTTCTCATTTCCTTCTTTTCTTCTCTCTTTCTCTCCCTCTCTCCATCTCTTTCTCTCTCTCTCTATTCCTCTCTCTATCTCACTCTCTCGATATCTTTCATTCTTTCTTTCTATTTCTCTCTCCATTTCTCTCTTTCTTTCTTGCACATATTTCCAATTCCTTTCTTCCAATCCATTTCTATTTCTAGTTTTTTAAATTTTCCTTCTTTTGCCTTTTTGTTTCCTTTCTTGCTCCGATCGATTCCGCGGTTTACTAAATTTTTAATCGTGTCTATGAAAATATCTGTTTTTATTCCTTTCTTTGATTTTGTTTTTGTTTCTTCGATCAATGTTGCTAGGTAGACAAAATACTTTTTGTATGTTGGATACACAAATGTGTATAGCATTCTTACACTTTTATAATTCGCAAAACTTTTTCGCTTTTAAAAGCAAAAGCAATAAACTGGGTACATCGTTCCCTAATAAAATTAAATAAGTAAAAAATAATGGGAAATTCTAGGAAAAGTATCATGGAAATTCGACTTATGAATTAATCAGGCATAGTTTTCTGTTTCCCCCTCTTTTCTATTTGATTCTTTCCTCATTCTGAATCAACAGTATACTGTTTTACTGTCTCTCTCAGTCTCTCCCTTTTGCTCCTTCCTTGATCCCTCTCTGTTCCTCTCTTTTGCCCTTCCCTCATCCCTCTCTGTTCCTCTCTCACTCCCTTGCTCTCGCCCCTTTCCTCTCCCTGTCTCCCTCCGCCCTCGCCTCCGTGTCTCCCTCTCTCTGTTCCCCTCTTTTCCTTCCTTCATCGCTCTCTGTTCCTCTCTCACTCCCTTGCTCTCTCCCCTTTCCTCTCCCTGTCTCCCTCCGCCCTCGCCTCCGTGTCTCCCTCTCTCTGTTCCTCTCTTTTCCTTCCTTCATCCCGCTTTATCCCTCTCTCTTCCCTTCCTTGATCCCTCTTCTTTCTTCTCCCTGTCTCCCTCTGCCTTCGCCTCCGTGTCTCCCTCTCTCTGTTCCCCTCTTTTCCTTCCTTCATCCCTCTCTGTTCCTCTCTCACTCCCTTGCTCTCTCCCCTTTCTTCTCCCTGTCTCCCTCCGCCCTCGCCTCCGTGCCTCCCTCTCTCTGCTCCTCTTGGAGCCTCCGCTGCCCGGCGCGCGAAGCCGCCCGCGCCTCAAATAGCTCTGCCTGCCCTCGGGCGTCGGCAGTCGATGGATGAGCGACCTGCCTCCCCGCGCACAGATCGTGAGCCGGGTGATCGCGAACAATGTCTCGGTGCGTTGCGTAACGGTGCGCGTTCGGATTACGCAGTAAATCACCCGGCGCTTTGTTCTGGCTGGGAACGCTTCCGCGCCGCCCCTCTTCGCGGGGGCGGTTGGCGTGTTATTCGAGCGCGAAGGACGTGTTCTCTCGTTTGATCTGGCTGCGAATCGAGATACACGCTGCCCGGGGTGTCGGTTGCACAACGACGGGAACATTGTATCCATTTAATGTAATGGTTTACATTGAACAGTAATCAGTTCAAAGCACGATATCGCGCATGCTGCATTGGGTCTTATTTTGTACGCAACGAATGAAGTAATTAATTAAATAAATACGCTTCAAACCCAGGTGTTAACGCTATGTAGTTGTCTGTCAGCCACTGAAGCTCATTGATTAACAAGCCCTTGTTTCGAGAACCGATGAAGGAATCACCAGTTTGTTTAAGAATTCTGAATGCTGGCGGCTCTAACAGGTCTATGTGCTTTCAACTAATTAATCCAGGTGGATGCTGGTGTAGTTTCTAAACGGCGGGCCACGAACGGCGAGTGACCCTGCCATCTTTATCCTGTGTGCATTTCCATTTTGGAGGGGGGCGATGGACTGTTGTATCATCCCTATGTGCCCCATTCCTCCATGATATACTCCGGGTACTAATACTACGGCGATATAAGGCGTAGGCTTCAATTGAATTTACTGAATGTGAGCATCATAGGAAGTAGAATATGCTATAAAGGAGAATCAATTTTTATCTTCAAATCTTCAGTTTAAATTTAGATCTCTACGTTGCTCTAGAATGATAAACGAGAGGCATATTTTTACGATAACACGTTGAAGGTTAGAAGACCATTGAGTGTTTACAAGCGCGTCGTACACGCCATAAACTTGCATCTCCCTGTTCGTGCTTATGTAGACGCGTCTCGCTTGTATCCCGGTCTTCTGCAACCGGCGCTAAGCTTCACACATGCTTGACGTTATTTTCACTGCACATCCCCTCGTCATCCCTCCGTCCTCATACTCTTTGAGGCCATCACGAGACTTCCCGTCATCAAACTTCGTCAATTGTCACAACCCTTGCCACTCGTCGTCGCAGGCACCGCTCCCTCTAGACGTCTTCTCTAGCTAGTCTTATGTCTTCACCGCCCGGACGATCCCGGAGGGTCCGGTGTTGTGCAGAGCAATTATGCAGCTCATTGCTCTCACCGCCTCGTCACATCCCTCCCGTCATATTTGCTTCCTTCATCCACGCGTCCCGCCTCTGCGGCGGCGGCGGCGGCGTCTTCCCCGACTGCTCCTTCGACCCGTCCCCGCGCCGCGCGTAGCGAGTGAGTAAACAGCTTACATAAGCCGAGCGGGCCGCGCGCTGCATGCTAATATCGCTGCAAGGTGCGGCTCGTCATACAAACACTCCATTTAAACTCCCCGCGGCTGCGCGGCTTTTAATTAATAACGCAGCCCGTTGCCCCCCCCCTCCTCTGCTCTCGTCTCCCCGCCATTCTCCTCGCCGCCCTGCACCCGGCTCCGCCGCCTTCGCACTCGCCGCCGTTGCGGCTCCGCCGTGCAATATAAAGCGGCGGCACGCATTGAAATATATTTAATCCGCGCGTCGCCTGTGTGTTCCTAGCGTGGCGGTGGCGGCAGCGGAGTAGTGGTAGCGACGACGGCAAATGACGAAGAGAGAATTTTCTTTCGGGAGGAGCTCGGCAAGTCAGCTCTGCAATTAAAATTCAAGACTAAACTGACAGGAACTATTTGACGCAATATTTAGCAAAACCTTCTCATTAAAGTTTGAAATATTTACAGTACGGTAGAAGGTAATAAATAAGCAAATTAGAGATACTTCTTTTTTTATGTCTGTAGATGTAACAGCTTTGTGAGGCGGTATTTTATAGACTGAAAATTGTCTTTTGGATTGATATTTTAGGTTTTCTGACTATAAAATAAAGGCTATATACTGTCTGACAAAGTCAAAAAAGCTATCCAAAATACAGTTTTCTGTCTATATAATAAAGACCAAATACAGTATGACAAAGTAAATTAGTCACTTTCTATTTTTTGTTCATTATTCTTCTAATTTTATTTTTGGTAGACATTACATTGTTCAGTTTACGTATTTATAGTGCGAATGTTTGATGGTCTTAATCTATCTTATACTAACTTACACTAACTTAAAATTATACATTACAATTATTTAAAAAACATAAAACAACATAGTGGGAGGGAAGCAGGTACCACCTCGTATAAGTATTATTCCACGTTTGCGAACATCACTTTGTACTGTCTGAGAAGTCTGTGAATCATGATGCACCAGGTGCAGTGAGAAATCTGGATACGCTTTGAAGCGGATTCGCTCTGAATTTTTAACGTGATGAAGTATTTTCATAATAATTATTGAGAAGTCGTAATAATTACTGAGATGCACTTTGCGCAACACGAATAAACTAGTATTACGGAACATTAACGTCACTGTTTTCTCACTCCCGTCAGTTTACAACTGCAAACTTCCCTTACTTTATGCGAGTCCTCGACACCACTACACGTTGTAATTCTCTTTCAAATTTCTCTCTTTATACTTTCAGAGGTACGGTAGGACTGTAGATCGAGTCATGTTTATTCATTGTTGTCTTATTTATGGTTTTCTCTTTCCCGTAATAAAGTTGCCTGATAGTCGTGCGTGGGCGAGAATATCATTAAAATCCGGAAAAGTGTTTGTATTTACATTGGCATCGGACTATTTTCTCTCATTTGTAATGTGGTTACGGGTAAGAACGCAATTTGGAAGATTCTAAAACGTAATATTGGCGAATAAATTTAAATGTGTTTTAGCCAAGTTTACAAGAGTGTTGCTGAACCTTTACGTTCTTTTGAATTTGCGTTGAGAGAGCAGTGTGTGAACATCGGCGTTTAGTTCTGCGGATTTTCTTCCAGTTTTACACGTTTCGTTGGATAATATTGGTAGTCAGAAGTTTTAGGTGACTCGAAAACAAAGTTTGGAATTCGTGATGATTTCCCCTAGATTTCTTGTCTCTTGTATAATGCAGCCCATGGATGGGTGTTTAAGGTTACAACACCTGAATCACACATATACTGTTATATCTCATTTTATACCCTTCAGTACTATTTCTCAGTCGTTTGGATTAAACGGGTTGGGCCGAATCTAAAAGTCACCGCTGGAAATTTGGGGGAAATTGTGTGATAGCCATAAGATAGTCTCACATTTTATCGCATCCTAAATCACTTACGAATAAGTAGGCCAACGGCCTGGTTTCTCTCTCAAGGTTAGATTGTGTGTGGAGTTGTATTACGAGTTAAACGTATTCATACACTTGTGACTCCACATTTCATTCCCTTCTTTTCCTTTTTACCGTATGAGGCGTATGACGTCAGTGACGTCAAAGACGCCAAAGCACATTTATTCACGCAAGCAACTATCTCCCTGAAGGTGTATTACAGGGAGTAATTATTGCAACAAATAGGTGAAATGGTTGATTCGTGCAGGAACACATTAGTTGAGATGCGGATTCGAATACGGATATTTCTTGGGTGTGATGTTTTTGTTTTGTTTTTTTCTCGTCGCCGTCGCTGTGAAGTATATTGGTAGGCGTGGGTGTGGGAGCGCAGGCGGCGTAAAGGGCGGCGAGGCGAGGCGGGGCGGGGCGGGGTGAGGCGAGGGGCGGCGTTTCCGGTGCAGCCTCCGCCTCGGTGCCCCCTTTGTGGCGGAGGCGGGGGCGGGGCGGGGGCGGGGGCGGAGGCGGAGGCGTGAGCGTGCGCGTGCGCGGGTCACTGGGGCGCGTATTTGCATGGCGCGCTCTCTTTTGTCTCGGGCGTCCCCGCCCCCGCCCCCGCCTCGTGCGTGTCCCCGCTTCGCGCTCCCCCGAACAATGGCCTGCCAGGAGACAGGAAAACAAATGTGGCAGGATTGGAGAGCAGAGAACGTACTAGATAGGAGCCTTACGTGATAAGTAAAATTTCATTTGCATTGCAATCTTTTGAGGTTTGTAAAGAGTTTGTGATGTTTGGTATTTTTACATCCAGAAGTAAAGTTGAGAAGTTGATTCTCAGGGGAAAAAATTGAATTATAATATATTCGGAGTGTAATGGTAACCTAGAATACCTGATACGAGAAATGCGACTTGAGCTTGTGCGTGAAATTCCTTCAAATGCAGCAAGAAATTGCTTTTTTCGGGCATGAGAAGGGCGAAGAGGGTCATTAATCGTTCTTCTCTAGGAAAGAAATTCAGTGTTCTGATAAAGTACTTTCGTTATGAATACATCAACAATTAAGGCGAATATTTCTTCGAAGTTCCTTTTCTTCTTTATTGCGTTGTGCAAAATTGCCAGGAGAAATAAATTGTACAAGAAAGTGGTAGCATTTGTGGTATTAAAATACTGTGTTCAGTTCTATATTTTCCAATACTCGCCCGACAACTTGATATTAATTGTTTTGTGAAATACTGTTGCTTCATAAAAAATATAGTTAGATATGTGCGAGTCGTATGACCGCGTCGTATTAAAAATGAAGTTTTTAAAATGCTGAATTGAAAATGCACGTTCTCAAAGAAACCGTATGATTTTTGAAGTCCGTTTAACTCTCCGCTGTTTACATTTTCTTAGATTTCGTTATCCCCCTTTTCCTCTGTAGCTACGACGATCGCCTGCTCCGCGGGTCGATCGCGGCCCGCGATAGCGCGACCCCTCGCGCCCTCGCAGCCTCGCGCGGGCGGCGCAGGGAGGCGCCACGGCCGAGCGCGTCCGCCCGCGCGGCGCGTCTTCCGTGCCCTGTAAATCACGTCCCGGCCGGCGGCCGCCGCCGATCATCGTAATCGGCCACGTCGAAGGGTTTCTATTAAGCTGCCAGAACTTCCCCGCCGCCGCCTCCCGATTGCCCCATAATTCCCTCTCGAGACGTGGAAGCAGCCCTTGGGCCCACCCGCCCGCTCGCCCGCGGCGAGGGGCGGGGCGCGGACCACCTGGACGTAGCCGCCCCTTTTCCGCTTTATCGCGTTAACGGGATCCCGGAGGCCGCGATGAGCTGCGGTGAGGCAGTGAAAGCCGCTCCACTGTTCTTGACGGACGAGGCAGGGAGGTTTTTTGTCATCTTTTGGACTCTTCAGGAACCTTCTGTAGCAGAAGACACCAATTATCGTAATAACATTCATTTACTTGTTTTTTCGAATTTGCATAGCTTTACGCCACTATAGGAAGGGGCAAGGCAGATTACTCGAATATGCCGTTATCAAGAATGACTTATGTGAATAAAAACACGTTTTGGATTGCCTATTGTAACAGTTTTTTGTTTGTTTTGCTTTCTTTTCGCCCTTGGAGGATAAAAATGTTTTTCGACAATTGTATTAATTTGTATGTACATTGTGTTTTGGCGTTGGTTAGGCGACGTGTACCGTAAATGGGTTGTTAAAGTAATTGTAACTAATCGATATATCATGCTAAAAAAATGCGCTAGAACTAAATCATCTACGAAAATACGTCAGTACTCTTTTCGTCCGGGAAAGACTGTTGGTTGAAAGGTTATCCTCCATCATTTCACAATTTTAGGCAACATTACAATACAAAATATTTAACATGTTCTCTTTTTAGATTTTATAGTTTTACATTATCTGGGATTTTTCTCGTTTTTTCTTCTCACAATGTATTAATTTATTATTACTTTTATTAGACGTATGATAATTACTCAGTTATTTACATTGACGAATTTCAGTTTTCGATAGTGCACAGGGATTCCGGATCTTCACCTATACAAACCTCGATCACCACTGAACTCCCTTAAAATATGTGTCAGCTCCTTATCAAATTGTGGTCAAGGTCTCTCGTGTTGACGAGATCACTCGATTGGATAATGACGTACCATCCAAAAGGGAAAGCGTCAATATTGAAGATTGAAAAACGTCGTTAAGGTCGGTGGATTGATGCGAGAACGAATGCGACCCACCGCATGCCAGCGGCGCACTTAAGAAAATTGATTTTATCGGATTTATGGGCGCGGGAGAATGCCGGTAATGAAACGTAATAACCAAGAGAAAGCCTTAAACGCTAAGGTTGTCAGAATGAAAGATAGTCTCCTTAAATTGGGTGTGTGGCGGCGCTGCACGAGAGGTGTGGAACGCAGAGACAATCTGATACGAAGGCTCTCGTCGAGTTGTGTAGGACACTCCCTGCTCTCGGCTTATGTTTTTCTAACGCTGCGTCATTCCCAACGGCAGAATTTGTATCTTTTGTGTGCATATTGCGCCCGGATTGAGGTCTATGATTTCTCCGAGAACAATTCCTAGAACCACACTGTGATAAATCCCCGTCTCTATGAACGTAGACGGGGAAATCGAAATAATTGACGCGATGCTCTGCAGGCTTCGTCCTCCCAACACTAAACATTCACGAGGAACATTGTGGAGGATTGTTTGTTGTTGTTGTTTTTTTTTTTTTTTTTTGTTTTTTTTTGTAGATATTATGTGACTTTAGGGGTGATTTTGTGCGGCTCTTCAGCTTCAAGATATTCTGTTGTCTTTTGTTGCAATAATAATAATAATAATAATAATAATAATAATAATAATAATAATAATAATAATAATATTAATAATTTTCTCTTATATATAAGTCTCAATGAGTGCATGTCAAGACATGTTCTTGGAATACACATTGCAGATCTAGGAATAATTTAAAACGAAGGCAAGTATAGGCAAGCGTTTCAATGACAAAAACGCATAAAAAAGAAGGATTATTAGTTATAATAATACTGAAGTAATAAAATCATTGAATATTACATATTTATGTATCCTTGACTTCATCAGTTTTGATTTCTAGAACACGTTGTTGCGGTTTATAACAAACATTAGTTGCACTGCTAGTGCGTTTTATTGCCTTTTCTCACACAGTGCCATGGGAAACCAGGAAGCTGCTATAATAGAGATTTAATTGCATCGTGAGCCCTCGGGCCAGTAAGAACAAAAAAGTACCGAAACAATCAGAGAAATGAAATGAAATCATAATTCAAATTAAATACACTTTTGATGGCACGTCTTAGTAAATCGGTAATGAGCATACGCAAAAAACCTAGCTTTCTTTCGCTGTTGTAAACTTCCAATACCCCCGTGATGAAAACGAAGTTACGGACCCCGTACGTCGTTACCAGTGCTCGGGCTGTTTGTGCGTCGCTGACCTGGAACGGAAGGCGGCGCGGCGCCATTGGCTGTCGAGGGCCGGCCGCGAGTCGCAGGATGGGCTTGTGCATTTCGCCTGGTGCTCCGCTGCACTCGGAGAGCGCCGACGCGCAACTCTGCAGCTAACTGCTGTTAGTAAATCGCGCGGAAGTCGTTACTCAGAACAGTTCGCGAGGTGCAATATTTCTCTTGGTAACGTCGGTTGCATGCACCGCTCCACCTATGGAAATGAGTTTATTATCTCTTTTGTTCGTTTTCGGCGAGTGTAATGGCCGGTGATAACTGAAACTGGTTGAAGCAGCATACCCGAATAAACTGAAAATCTCTCACATTTCTGTTAGTTGTTGGAGAAATGGTGGTCGAATATAACGCAGTACAATCAGGAGTTGGAGGTGTGTTCGCGAATGTAAAATGTTAGTGCTAGAATGCGGTGGTGTCAAATATTAAAGCGAATAAATTCTCCAATGGTATGTGAAAAATATTAAGTTGCCAAAATGAAAAAGTATGAAATAATCGTCGTATTTACAAACTATAAAATAGTGACATATTATCGAGCAAGTACGTCAGAAAAATTGTTTGGGTAATAAATATGTTTGTACGTGGTCAAATATGCGACTAACAATTTTCACTCATACGCGTACAATTATTACTATTAACAATTATTGGAAATAAACGTTACTAATTGAAAAGATCAGAGGGTTTTTGCTGATAGCAGGAAGAGGAAGAAAAAGAACAAAACGTTTCAATGCACTAAAAGCCTCTAGCACAGCGTATTGATCGCAGAATAATAAACGAAAAGACTGGAGGCGTGACTGGAAACGCGCGATCTGCCTTCTGCCCTCCCCGACGCGGAAGCGCGGGGCTTAGGCTCGAAGCCTCCTTGCTGGAGCACCTCAGACACGCCTTACCCGCAGCCGTAATCGAGGCACAGCCGTTTGGGTTGACAGCGCACAAAGGGCCAAAATGTTATCAAAGCCAACCAAAGCACGTTTCTGTGGTTCCTGGGTAGCTCAACAACACACTTACGATTTAATTAATGTACGTGAATAAATTGAAATAAATGAACGGCAACAAATTTAACATGTCTCGTTTTCTCTAGTGGTATTTTGGAGGTTTATTTCTTTGAATATTCGTACCATACCTCGTCTATTTTCCCTTTTTCTCGTCCTCATCCACTTCCCTTGTAGAAAGAGGTGGTCCGAATGTGGCTGGTAGCAAAATTTCCAAAACTACACACAAGGATGTAATTTACTATTAAAAGATGCGTATTACTAAAAAAAAAGTGCTACAGGATAACGTTTTGTATGGTTTCAAAAAGAAACAGATTGTCTCTGGCAAATCATTGCTACTATATCATAATTCCATCGTCTTGAAATGACTGGTTGCTATAACATGATTCTGGCATTTGTAACACTGCTCCAATGTGTTAAAATGTCTTGTCGTTAATTCGTAAGCAAAACGAAGCATAGTTTGAAGGATACGATCTCGCACGTTTTGTGAGCATTTTCCTCTCATTCCGGACCCCTGCGCGTCGGTGCTGCGTGCGCCTGGCGACGCTCTGGTATTCCACGGGGCGCGGGATTACGAACGCGATTTGAGGCGGCGGCGGCGGCGACTTCCGTTGTACCTCACTTCCAGCGCTCCTGCTCCGCGATTGCGGCCGCAGGCCTTCGCAGCGCAGCGGCTGGAGTTACTGTCACAGACTGCGCGATTTACACGCACGGGGAAATTCTCCTTCCAATTTTCTCCTGGCTTTCCAAAGTTTGAATTGTTTCTGAAAATGTGTTGACAGCGGGCTTAACGTTTTTAAAATGTCGAACTGTTTGTGAGTGTTGTGCGGTCGTAATTCCGCCATTTCATGATGAAAGGCTTGCATTCGAGAATGTTTAGAGTATTGAACAATTTTATTCTCATTTTTTGCATTTAAACACATTTTCCTAGGAAAGTGCTTTTAATTTTGTCTAAGGACACTCATTTAGTGATTCGCAGCACTCCAATTTATTTTTATGAAGTTCTGACACTTCAATTCTTTTTTCAGCGCCAAGTCGTTCTAGCGTTTCATTTAATTTTGTGTCCTGCGTTACTCAACATTCAAAAAATCTAGATTTGATTTATTTTTATCACATCCCATTCTATTCTCATCTAGTATTCTGCGTTGCGTCGTGTAATTTAATTTGCATATGTATGTCATTTTTTCCATTCGCTCCAACTAACGAGATAGTCCCCCTTTGTCATCGTCGCTCATGACATCGCTTGTGCCCTCCCACTAACACTCGTTTTCAACACCAGAGCGCGCCTCGGGCCTCGCCCCGCTCCAACTTGGTCCAAAAGCCATATGAGCTCCCGCCCTAAACCCCGCCCCAAACAACGCTCCTCCGCCTTCATCCCCGGCGCCGACGCAGGCGCTTCGCTTTTCGCGTAGCCTACTTCTCGCCCCCGCCCCCGGCCACGCCCCAGCCCCTCGCCCGCAGCGCCGCACCTGCGGCGTCGCGTCGCTGTTATCCCCCGTATGCAAATTCGGCTAATAAACGCGTCGCCCGGGAACAGTTAAGCGCCGGGCTCCGCTGCGGAGACCCCGTGACGGGCGGCAAAAAGCCCCGCTGCGCTGCTGACGCCGCCGCCGCCGCCACCACCGACGACCTTTCGCCGCCATTTTGAACCAACACCGACCGCACGCGATGGCTTCCTGCCCATAGACTCTTCGCCCAGGTTTTGTAATAATAACTATGATGATAATACTATATTTTTATTAACCCCGAGGCTTAGGCCATTAGACCTGTTTGTATCCTTATTTCAGTGGAAGAAAAATCTTATTTCAATTATAGAACATTCAGGTGGGAAAGACAACTTTAGTCTTACCTTTTTTTAAATTTCGGGCGGCCTCCATATCGACTCCCGTTGCAATAAATCAGCGGCCTTGTACTGTAAGACTGCTGCTGCATGTCATCTCCCCAGGTAACTGCTTATTTGATGGTATGTTTTTGCGTTGTTCCTTAGACTTCGTAAGAGTAAAATTATCCTCGGGAACGAAGTTTGAAATTAAATTAACTTAAGAGCGTGTTTCACTATTCACTTTTCGCTTCTGTCTACCGATAACATACACATTGTGTTCGTAGTTTTGTAACAGTCATCTAGGAAGTGATTACTACTGTGCATCATTAGTACTCTGTGGCTCAGTGAATGTCTGGCTTGCAGCGATCACTTGTCACTTGTAGTGGAGCACTAGGGGTCGTCACCATCACCACCACCACCGCCATTTTGTACCAACGTCGACCGCGTGCGGTGGCGGCCTGTTGATCGACTGTTTGCGGAGGTTTTATTTCGGGCGAACTCCGCGACCGACCCACACCCGCGCCCCCGCCCCGCCCCCGCCGCTATCCTCTCCGCCTCTCTTTTTTGACCGCTTCCGCCCTGTTGACAGGCGTTAGTTAGTACTCGCCTGTGTTCGATTCGTGGAAACCGAAATGTGCGCTGTGGTCGCAGCGCCAGGGGTACCGGCGCCGCGGGCGACGCGTGGCGGGGGAGGAGGGGGGGGGGTCGGACGCGCTAGCACTTGTTTTTGGTGTCCCATGCGCCCGCGTAGTTGTACACTTTTTCGCCTGAATGGCGTTGTTAACTATGCCCAGTATTCCCACTGCAGCAGCAAATTCAAGCGGAATGTCGCCCAGCGGCAGTTGGAACTTCACACTGGGATGTGTACTGGTGCTCTCGTATTCTATAGATATTACTTTGCAGAAAGAGCGGCATCGTTTTTGGCGTTTGCGAACCCACATTGCCGCGAAATGTGTGCGCGTTGTGCTAGAGTTACGATCTGTACAAATATGAGAAGCGTAACTATACTCACCATATGTAATCATAAAGCTTTAAACATACATTTTTAGAAATAATAAAATGATGGTTATAGTAGATGGAAAAAAGTTGTAATTATTTCGTCACGTCAAGGATCAATGTATTAAATTTACGAAGTAATTGCTGAAAACTAGTGATGTGTCATCAATTTCGTGAGTCTATCATTCTACATTCCGATACTTACTAGATTATTTTGTAAATGCGCGGTATCTGTTTTCATTCGGAGACGTGGTGTAGCACGGTGTCTACAGTTCATTTGCATTACTTTATTACTTAGATAATACTGTAATGACACTAGTATTTTAAACCTGTAATATAAACAAAAATGTGCATGTATGTGATTTTTAGTTGAAAACGTGATAAGCAGGCGAATGCTATTAATGACGTACATATTACTTTGTCGCTGAAGCTGTAGTATATATTCAAGCCATGTCAATTCATAATAATTATTCTATCTACGAGTAGTAATACACGAGTTATCTTAAAAGCACAAACGGAATTATATGTCAGTGAGTTTTCTTGCCGCAATTAATTTTCCATCTAAAAGTTCTCACAAGTTGTAACACGTATCAAGTGTGCAAGCCCGTGTACCATGTTTTCGTGCATTTAGCAGGAGACCCATTCTCACACTTGTAGGCGGGCGCGTGAAAAGTGCTTTCCAGCTCGGGCGCGCGAAGGAGCGACGGGGCGCAGGAGAGACAGGGAGAGGGACAGGGACAGGGACAGGGACAGGGAGAGGGACAGGGGCCTGTCCACCCGGCGCCCGTTGGGGGGCGCGCTCGGGCCGTCACGCGCGCGGGCGCGGCTCGTAAAGTGGAAGGAACCGCGCGGTTTACGACAGCTGCGCACGTACGCTCTCCGCCAAATCCGCGCCCCTTCACCTGTCGCCGGCTGCCGGGCGCGTGGGCGGTGGGCGGCGGGCGGCCCCGTCCCGCACCGCACCGCTCCGCCCTCCTTCCCGTTAATAACAGTCCCGTACAACGCGCCGCGCCGGCGACCGGTGCCCCCGAGTCGAGCGTGTGGCCTAATGGTTCGCGACGCAGGGGCGCTCAGGTCCACCGCCGATGACACCGCCTCACTCCGCGCCCCCCGCTGACGCCATTGTCACCGACAGCGTCGGTTGTCGCCACGTCACCGCTTACTTACATCACTAGTACCACTGACACGGTACGGTGTTCACTGTCACTGTGGCCCTCACTGTTCGAACTACGGTTTACCTTCATTGCCTCACTTGCTTCTACCATCTTTGCCGCTGCCACCGTCATCACTATTATTTGTAAATGCTTTCGCAGCAATCTTCACTGGCGACCTCACTTTTTTTCTAGACTCAGCCATTGGTTTCGTGTCTATCTATCAGTGAGACGTCTCTTTTGTCCATCTTTGTACTCACGGGTATAAAATACGGTCTGTAATTATAGTTTCCGAAGCAAATTTTGTGAAAATGATCAATAATAGTGTGTAGGTTTGGAATGTAAAAGGAATTTTGATGTGTGTGCTGACGCTGGTTAGAATTACAGGATAAAATTTCAATTGCAAAAACACTAAAACGTTCATTAATATTTCAATGTTATATTATAGATATTTATCGTTAAAGCAGTTATCTTCATCGCTATTTTCCCTCAGAGCATCCATGCATGTGGACTCGCTTTTACCGATCCTCTGCCACCATCATCTACTATGCTCACCGCCATCACCCTCGCATCACAAAAGCCGCATGTGCCATCTCCTCTCCCAGCACGCTTCTATCTTCATCCCCTACGCTCCCTGCCATCACGCTCACACCACAACAGCAGCATGTGCCATCTCCTCTCCCAGCTCACATCCATCTTCATCCCCTATGCTCACCGCTCCTCCCCTGAAAATCTCCACCGCTGCCACCGCCACCGCAGTCGCCGCCGCCGCCGCCGCCGCGGCTGCACTTGTTCCCATTGAATATTTGAGCGGGAGCGTGGGCGGGCGCGGGCCGCCACCTGCTGTCGTTGACCAGCTGCGGCCGTGTTCCCCGCCCACGGTTATTGAAGGGTGTTTCACATTCTCTGCGCTATTTACATTCCACCCGTTTCGGACTGACGCTGCACCTCAGTGATGTGTTTTCTGCTTGAACAAACTTTATCGTCAACTCGACAAAATTTTACTTTCACTGTTGTCGATCACATTTTCTAATTGATTTTTATCCTCTCGCTGTAAATCACAGCGCACTAAACCTGTCATCGTGTCGAATCACAGCCCACTAAACCTGTCATTGTTATCGAAGAAACATCTAAAAGTACTTGTTCATAAGCATGCACTATACTTGTATTCTTCCTTTCACTTTCGTATTTTTCAATCGTGTTTATTTCTTCTTTTGTCGTGATATCAATGATCTCAGTACATTCAATCAAAGACGCACGTACGATAATATGCTCATGTTCATAACAATTGGCTAATTATGCTTTCTTCTTTTTCTAGTTATGGGTAATCTCGTAACCATTCTAATTTCGAAAGTAATGTTCCTTGATTGACTTATATACTTGGAAGAGAATGTTTGAACAGTTGAGGCAAATTAATCGTCGCTGATTGGTGTCAACTACATTTACTTGTTCCAGTTTGCGAATCTGTACAACCGTGACTCCTGGTGACTCGAACATTAATATTGAAATGGCCAAAGGCTGTAGTTCAATGGTCTCTAAGATATTGCGACATACCCTTCAGAGTTTCAATCATAATTCTGTTCCGTGAAATCTAATCATCAACTAACAAATCGTGTCATCGTTTACGACTATCTTCCTACATCATGAATCTAGGAGACTTTCTGGATGCGTGTCCACAACAACTTCATTACTATTAATAGAAGTGGAGCCTGAACTGCAGCAGCCATTAAATAGCCGGGTAACGGTAGTAAGCACCTGCAACTTGTTCCAGCAGGTGGTCTCTGTTGAGCCACAGTCATGCTCCGGGGCAACCGGAAAATAATAAAAGTGCAATGCATTTTAGCATCGTCTATACCAACGTTTGTATTATCATTTATGTGTCGAAAAGCACATGAGGGCTGAGCCTGATGAGACCTGTCGTCTCGGCCCCTTCTCGGCACGGCTCTCATTTTCGACTCTCGAATCGTGGTCGAACGATGGCAAAGCCATCGCCCGAATTCTTGCTAAGCCATCGCGAGCTACAATTCGTGGTAATCATAGTAAAAGAGTTGGAAAATACTATACCGACATGCTTAACTATTCATAGTCGTTAGCACCTCACTGGCCGATGAATATTGAAAAGTCTGAGTGAATGCAGTGGTTTGGGCGCCGGCCGTATCTATCGATTTAAAACAATGCGCATCGCCCCAGGCGGCGGGGCGCGGCTGCGGCACCGTTGCTGCACCTCCCCCTCCCCTCCCCGCAAACGCCCTCCTCCTCCCCTGAGCGTTGCGACGATAAATCGCGTGCACGAGCTTTGTGCATTAACTCTGGCATCGAAGCGTTGTATTTCACTTGGAGAATATGAGTAATGCGGCGGCGGCGGCGCGCCAGCGGCGGCGGCGGCTCTGAGCGATGAGGCCATTGATCGAGCCCCGGAGGTGCACACGATCCCCGCCCCCACCCCCACCCCCCTGCGAACGTGCAAGAGAGGAGCGGGCTCACCGTGCTAGCGGGCACGGTGTACTGCTCCTAGGGCAGGAGTGTGTTGATGGTATCGGCAAGATTGAACGCAGTTGGAGCGTATCGGTGTTGGATGCGGGTTGGGGCTTAAGCGGTACGTCGCATTTGTGGAGCAAAATGGTAGACGACAGGAAGTGATTCCTTGTCGGTTTCTGGAGTTCAGACACGGTTTCTTGGGTATAGTTTCGTTTCATATGCTCGTATAGTTTCATATAATTACTGATAATTTCTTAAATATTTAATTTTCTCTGCATTTAAAATTAGATTCCTCATTTAGATTCTAAGTGAGGAATTATTGAGTTAAGGTCATTTAACTGTTCTACATGTTTTACTTTAGGTTTGAATGTACGTTATAATGGTGTATTTTCATGTCATTAGGGCTGCGAAAGAACTATAAAAATACATTATTTAATGTCCCTTCTCATATTATTTTATATCTCTATATTTAAAGACGTACAACACTCAAAGCCAACAAATATTGGGTAAAATATATTACTAGTACTATTTTCTCTTTTCCTCAAAAACTAAAAACTTTGTTGTACCAATGAGCCATTCATTAGGCGTTTGTCCCCCAATCTCACCCGTACAATATCTTGACACTCGTCTTATATTGAATTAACGCTAGTAAAGAGCGCGCGAGCAAAGGCCACAGACGGGACCTCCCACATCTCCCGTCGCCCCAGCAGCCGCACTCCGCCGCACTCCGCCCGAGCGGGCCGTCGCCCTCCTCCCCTCTTCTGTCGTCACACAATTAAGCGACGCGTTGTCAAATCTTTGGCACGCGCCGCGCGGTGTCGCTGACACACTTTCACCTGCGGCGGCGGCGACCCACCCGTCCCCTCCTCGTCCTCGTCCCCGCCGTCCCGTGCGGAGTCGCCCATGCGCGTGGGCCTTCCGACCTCACCCGCCGCCGCGCCGCCACAACCGGTCCTCGCGACGCGGCGCGGACGCTGCCCCTGCCCGGCACAGTGGGACCGCAGAGGCTGACGTGATACGAGACGATTTTATCCCTCCAGGTACAGATCTGCCGAGGAGATAGCTGTCAAGAACGAAATCCGTCGTTGCCTCTTTTTCTTCAAGGTATAGATTCGTGCAGAGCCTATTTTGAACGTCTAGTTGAAAATCGTACGTGAACTTGTTCCGAGTACAATTTTGTTTAATCTGTAACGGGGAAAGTTGTTTCGTTCAGCTATCAAAGAAGCGCAAACCCGGATGGGAAAAACTAGCACGTTTTTCGAACGTGCATGGGTCTCTGAAGAGATACTTTAAGTCCATGATGTACTATGTCATATTTTTGAAATGAGTATTTAATTTACAAAACTGGTTTGAAATAAAAGTGTTATAATTTATTTAACATCCTATATTCAACAACCCAGCCCCGAACCATGACAATGCAACACTGAATCAGGACAACCTACATCAGCTCTACTTTCATACCGGTAATATCACCTCAGCCTTGTCATATTTCCCTCGTAGCTTGGACCCAGAAAAAAGACAATTGGTACAGACGACGATAACTTGAATTGTTTTCTACGTCAACAGTACCTCAACAAAAATCTTAATAGATACTATGTAAATGAAATGAAAGCCCAAAATTAGTTTCTCCCGATTTTATGAACTTCCTTTTAAAACTTGTTTATTGGCAAAGTTATTGTCATGCTGAAAAAAGTCCCAACCTGTCTTGTCGCTTTAATGGCATATTTCACACAAAATGTGAAGTACGTCATAAAATATTTTATGCCCTTTTACAGTGTTCTTTCTTGTATTGTGAAAAATGACAATATTTTTAGTTTCAAGGACACATTCTTTTAAATAATTCTATAAGCTACGAACGATTACTCTTGTGAGAGGCTTAATTTCATCATGTTTACAGCTGCGTCTAGATCTCAAACTTTATCTTAAAAACGTTACGTATTTTCATGTAATTTTCACGTCGCTGTTGTTGGTGTTAGTGTTTTATTCGTGCGCGCGTCCCGTTGGCTCATTTCGGCCCAGTGTGCGCCGCGCTGAGCTTTAAAGGCCGCAGACGAAATTCTTTCCCTCCAGCGAGCGTTAACTCTTTTTTTCTCGTTTCAAGTCGTAATTACTTTATTTGCGCCACGGATTATTCAAGGCGGGCCGCGGGGAATGTATCAGGCGTCCTCAATGTTCGCATTGGGGACCAAGGTTGGCGGGTCAAGGTCGCCGTGGAGAGTACGGTTAATAGGAGCGACTCTAGCTCTCTCTCCTTCGGCGAGGAGACGGCTGCCACAACTGCGGGGCGTGCTGAACGGGTTGGCACTGAACGTCGGCGAGCCTCGTGACCTGATGATACGATATAATTGAGTTGGCCGTGCTAACGCGAGGCGTTTTAGCGTTGATTAAGCCCGAGCTGCCTCGTGAGTTCACGCGATATCGCACAACGGTGCATGTTAGTGAGACGCAAGAAGATCTTGGAGGTCGAGCGTGCGTCAACTAAGTGCGAATACTCCACACCGCAGTAATTAAATATTTAGAAACAGCCGTTAATTTTCGAATTGAGAGATGAAGTGGCATCATACGTTTCTCTGCTAATTTAACACTAGTTCGTTTCGATCTCAGTTTCATTACATACCGTTTCTCATAATAACGGTATAGAAAATCCAAAAGGATCTATCATTTCTTTAAACCCTCGAAAATGTCTCCGATCTTCAGAGTTGTGGTCTCGTGTATGGAAAGCATTTACGTAGCAATATGCTACACAGATGATAAAACATGTGGATGATGAAACTGTCAAGTGATGGAGCGTTTTCTCACTGTTCCCAAGGTCATTTCAAATAGATTTTTATGTTTATATTGCTGCTCAAACTAGTATAAGAAACCATATCAATTGAAAACGATACTAAAGGATCGAGATAATCTAACAAGTGTTGGGTTTAACTATCCGCATTTGGATCTCCTTCCACAAACGTCATTGCAGTTCATTAGTTAGCGTGTAGGAACGGGCCCAGAGAATTGTCACTTCTTTGTGATCACTGAGCGAGGTCACCCGTCAGGCTATGAAATGGATGCGCCCGATGCGTATGGAGGAAACGAGCCCGAAGTGAATAATAGTCACCGATGGTGAACGCATGGTGACATCTCGTTGAACATCAGAAGGGAATCCCGAGAGTGGTAGAATTTTCGACACTGGCTTGTCAGTTTGATCGAATTTAATCGCTGTCTGGAGGAGAATTCTAGCGGCTGGCTGCTCTGATCGGTAGTTTTCCGTGGTTTCTCCACTCATCACCAGGCGAATGCCGGAGCAGTACCCTACCAAACGGGCCACGGACGGCGCGATCTTTCCTACCTCCTCTCTCTCTTCTCATCTCCCCTTACACACACACACACGCAGTAACACTAACACCAACACCCACTACACAATCACATGCCGGGAGACCGGTCGGGAGCTTAGAGCTTGTCGCGGCTGGGGCAGTGCCCAGCTGATGGGAGATACTTGGTTGGGGAAAACCTCGTTAACCGACGGTAGGTCTGCGCCGGATCTCGCCTTACAGCGAGAGAAATATCACCGCCACCTTCCGAACAAAAACATACACTACACTTTTGGGACTAATGACCTTGGTATCACTAATGACCGGGATCACTAAAACAATCAATCAATCAGAAAGGAAGTGTCTGGGCAGCACCCGATGTTATTGGAAAAGTCGTCAATCAAACTTTTAGTTCATGCGCGTAGTTGTTGGTTTTTCAAGCGGTTCAGGTGTAGCCATCCTTCTCGAGCGCGCGTGTCTCTCTCGTTGCGCCGTGCATGTTCATCGCGCGGCCTTCTCCGCAGCCGGTGTTCAGCCGCGGGGTCGGCGATGGCGCGTGTCGCAAGCATTGTCCTTCTTGGGAAACGCGCTGCGCGCTGCGCCGCGCAGAGTCCGCTTTCCCGCCGTGCGTGCTGCGCTCGGAGCCGCTCGCCTCAGCCGCCGAGCGTGACTGCCGAAAACGATCACCGTTACGAGGCTCTAACAGTCGGGGCAAACGCCGTTTGCCGATTTTGTCATCGCGGTTGTCGCCGCCGCCACAACCGTTGCTCGGGTCTTCGCCGCAGATGCTGTTCGCGCTCTTCGTGCTCGAATATCGCACCTCCAATAGAAAAGTGACGCAAGCGCGAATTTCTGATTTCTCAGAAATAGCAATTTTAAGTTTCGTAGTTCTGTAATACTCATTATTGATTGTACCAAATATTCACCTTCTAGCGGACAGTAATTGAACTAATTCAAAATCAACTTCAGAATGGTAGCAGTACCTCTTGGCAACCTCTTATCAGCTTTTAGCTGAAAAATGACGATTTTGCACTAGTGTCACTTTTCTATTGGAGGTGCGATATAGTCGACAGCTGAAATCAATTTTTGGATTCAGTGGTTCGCCATTGGGTCCAAACGTGTTCGTAGACTGTTGTAATGAAATAATTTGCATCCTCTCACACATTGCATATCCACACTATTCCCAAGTTTGTCGTGCAGTTTTCTGGTATTGCTTTCAAGATTTGGCGTGCGAACTCATAGTTTCCACCAACCTGCTGACGACATCGCCGCACCCCCAAACTTGCTACCGTTGACTCGGCTCCGGAATTTCGCAGCTATCCTGAGAGAGCGCGATTTCGGAAAGGTCCCAGGAGACGCCAGTCGCTGACAAAATACTGGAAGTCGCAAACGACTAAACACGCTGCTTGCTTAACTGTTTCAAAAGCCAACGCAGATCTTTGGTGGGAATGTGCTAAATCTGAAAGAGTACACACTGTTGCGATTATATTTGTCAGAATATATCTTTCATAAGGATTTTATAACAACTTCGTTCAAGCAATGTTGTTTCATTTCAACATACACTGCAGAATTAATAAAATATCATTTGATACGTATTTTGTAATTTTAGTAACTGAATGTACGTACGGGTTAGATTTATTACTGGTGGAATCAAATTACTGATGGAATCCAAAACTTATTGATGTCTACATTTTCATTTTGTCGCTATTAAATACTGTTTAAAATTCAAAGTTGTGATTATGTTGTTGTTTTTTGTGATAATGTGTAATATAGATTATTGGTGTTCTAAAGACTCAGAAACACGGTACGATAGATGGCAGCGCTACGCTAGTTTGCCAAATGTTCGCAGATATTTTCAGCGAATTAGAAAGGAATTGGTTTGTCTGCGCCCTCCTTTCCCCAGAGCCCCCCGCACCAGTAGCCGCAGGTAAATCGCGTCGGCAACCGGCCGGGCGCCGGAGGGGCTGTGTTCGGCTCCTTGGGGAGGCGCGCGCGCTGCTCTTCCTGCTTTTCATCAGCGTATCGCGCGCCCGCGGGGCGGAGAGTCGCCGGAGCCGGAGTGGAACGTGGGAAATCATCCCGTTAGGGCCGCCCGGCGCCCGCGTCCGCATCTCTCACGTTTCTCCCCCCAAAATTATATAACTGTCGCAGCGCCCGCGGGACGCCCGCGGACGCCCCGGCGCGGCGGGGCCATTAAAACGAAACCGCCGCGCCACGCCGCTCGCAGGCCCTCCGTGCTGGCTCCCACTCCGGCCCTCGCGCCCAATTCGATGCGGGAGCGGGGAGACACGGAGCTGGGCGAGGCGAGGCGAAGCGAGGCGGAGCTGGGCAGTTGGGGTAGCGAAAGGAGATGTTAGGACAATGGCATATGTGTGAAGAGCGGGATATTTTTTGTTACGGGGGGGGGGGGGGGTCGCGAATTGGCCAACTAGGGCCACGCGGACATAGACCTGCACTTACTGAGGATCAGTTAGTTACATTTATCCCGTGGCAGGTGTATGTGACTCTTTTTGGGGGAATCTACATTCTATGTTGATAAATGACTAAAGATATTGTCTGGTATCAATTTTTTTTCTTTAGTCATTTATCATAATAAAAAGGTATCTACATCACCAACAATCCAATTAACAATTCTATGTTGAATTTAATTTTTATCCCCCAGGGTTGCTTGTCCTGCGAGGATGAGATGTGGAATGATGATTAAGGGGGATGGATGGATGACACAGACATACTGACATACACAAACACACCCATGCCCGACGTGGGACTCGAAAACGCGATCTTTCCTTTCGAGATCGTCCCGGCACTAGTGCCTTAGCAATCTCGGCTATTTGGATCGGCAGATCTTTATTTCTTTTTAATTATTTTTTTATTCAACCAGGTGAATGGGATTATCACTTTACAGGTGGGTGTTAGCTTTTATTCATACTATAATAGAACGGATGGATGCACTAGTGTGGTCCGAAGATACGAGTAACTGCAACTGAGTGAAGAGCGGACGCTGAGGGTGGGGCGGGGCGTAGAGGGGGGACTTTCCCCGCAGCGCGAGTGGGGGGGGGGGTGCATTCGCACCGCGTTCCTGGGGCTGCGTGCGAACAAGTCCGGCGTGTCTGGCAGAGTCTGTCACACGGGGCCTTGGAAAGAATTTCTCCACGACTGGACGCGGTTCCTACACTTCGCCGACTTCCTAATTAAGACCTTAACGAGCTACACGTAAATCTGTCGTATACTTGGAGTAGACCTGGAGTTATAGCCCACAAAGTTTGCTGGGATTTATTTTTCTCAAGCATTAGGACGTTTGTAACTTAAATTTTAACGTGTGGTTTAATCTTCTACGATGTTTAAAGAATGATGTCATTAAAACGAGGGAAAACTTCTGCCTTGGGACAATCACTAAAATTGAAAGAAAAAGGAACCATAATAAATTATCAAAAAAATCTGCCATTCTCCTCTTTCAGTCTTGCAAATAAATTTTTATTGCAGCTAAATCTATTTTTGTTTCTAATAAAATCAAAATTATTTAATTGAAAAATCACAAACCGCAGCGTTAAGAGCTATTTCTCGGTGTTGGCAACATTGAAATTATTTTGACAGTACCATTCATGGTTAACAGATTGATGGTATTAGTGTAGTGATAACTTCATGAAAGTGCAGCGTGTTTAATAAACTTCCTTTACAGTCTGAGAACTCTGAGGAAACGTAAGCATTAAATATTAATTTTGTCTGCGCTGAGGATTGAATTCCGCCCTCGCATGTTTAATGAGCTCAGAACGCCCCAGGGCATGCGCCCTCCTCCGCTAATTATGTTTACACACGCGCACGCGCTCTCTTATGAATAGCGATCAGTCGCTTTAGGAGCGCGTAATTGCCTAATTTCTTTTCCCGCCGACGCGCACCGCGCGGGAGAGGGCGGGAGTTCGCCGGAGACCATTGCGTCGTCCGGCCAGTTCTCGTCCCCTGCGCATCTGGCGTCGGCCGGCGTCATTCCCGCGCACGTTACCATGGCAGTCGTCCTCTGGCGATGGAACCTGCATGACCCCCAGCATGTCTGCGCACGTGTTACCCTGAAAGCTCAGCGCATCGGTTTGTTGGCTCACGTTTTTTTTTTGACACAAAAAAAAAAAAAAGAATTTAAAATGAAAATACAGCGGGAGGGGTTCATTAATATTGAAATAAACTCGGTATTTGTTTTTTATAATTTTTTTCGGTTATAACAATACGTCTACAGGAAATTCGATATTGTATTGACGATAAAAAATGTTTTACTGAGACAGTATACATTGTATTTTTGAAAACATTGTTATTCGCATAATTAATTCACAAATTAATTGTTGTTTCTCCCAATCATATTTCTATTGCACGGAATACGCTTGTGCCTGCCGTTTTATCCTGGCGTTGTTACGTGTTCGTCGTCATTTTCTACCCAGTGCCATAACTAACCTATGTCCCTGAGGTGGAGTCCGACCACCGGCTCATACATCTTCGTCGCGAACCACACCCTGCCACGTTGGTGCCATAGTGGAATCCGTTCACACCTCCCCGCCCACGTGACCCTCGCTCCCGCTTTGCCTGGGTCACTGCATCGCTTCGTGGCCCGCATGCTCTCATGCATGCTTCCAATCGCCCCGCCTTTCACGGCACTTCTTCCTTCGTGATCGCTGTGCCCCAGCCGCTCACGCCCTCTGCATACTGCCGCCGCCACCTCGTAACTTCTTTCTAACGGCGTGCACCTCCTCGGCACCCGGCGGTGCAGCAGCCAACTCCCTCCTCACCTTAGCACGACGCGTCGCCCCGCCTCGACTGCGCGGACGCCTTGCCTGCTGCCACGGGCTCTGACGCGAGCACGCCGCTCCTGCAGCCCCTCCCCCGCCACGCCTCCCTTCCTCCCGCCTCATCGTCTCTCCTCCGTCATCCTCTTCTCTACCTCTCTTCCTCTCTTCTCCGCCTCTCTTCCTCTCTTCTCCGCCTCTCTTCCTCTCTTCTCCGCCTCTCTTCCTCTCTTCTCCGCCTCTCTTCCTCTCTTCTCCGCCTCTCTTCCTCTCTTCTCCGCCTCTCTTCCTCTCTTCTCCGCCTCCCTTCCTCTCTTCTCCGCCTCTCTTCCTCTCTTCTCCGCCTCTCTTCCTCTCTTCTCCGCCTCTCTTTCTCTCTTCTCCGCCTCTCCTCTTCTCCGTCTCTCCTCTTCTCCGTCTCTCCTCTTCTCCGACTCCCTGCTTCACCGTTTGTCTGCCTCTCCGCTTGCCTACCTCTCCGCTCCTCCGCCTCCCCTTCGCACTCTCTCTGTCTCTACGTCTGCCTGACTTCTTCGCAGCCTCTCCGTTCCCTCCGCCCACGCTACACTTGAACTCCACTGCACCTCCGCCAGCGCCACGTCGGTCTCTGCGGTCGGGCGGCGTCGCCGGCCGCAGTAATTGAGGCGGCTGCAACCGCCCACGCGGGAGTGGTGGTGGTGGTGGTGGGGGCGGCGGTCGTTACCACGGTCTTGGGGTTCGGGCCCCGAGGGGCGGCCCCGCGCGCGACGTGTCTCGCCGACGGCACCGCCCAGCTCCGCGCCACACCACGCCACGCCACGCCTCCCCCGTTAGCCGAGGAGGTCACGTTCCCTCGCCGCCCGCTCGCTTTTCCGCCTCTTCCTGCTCCGCCGCCCGCGTCCATCTTCACCGCGGTGCCGCCGCCGCCGCCGCCACCGCCGCCGGCCGCGGCTCTAATTGAAATCTTCGGCCGCGGCGGGCGGCGGTTGAGAAAGCGCGGGGTATGAAGGGGGGAGGAGGAGGAGGAGGTCGCGACTTCTCCAGTTTTATATCGAAAGCGCTCCCTCTGGACGAAAGAAAAGAGCTGACAAGTTAAGGAAGTTCGCAAATTGCGGCCAAGGCAAGCCATTATTATGTGGAAGACTGTTGCTATGTTTGTAGGGGTGTTATAAGTGAAAGTCTCTTAAGAATTGGAGAAATCACATTTCTTATAATACATTAAGAAATATAGCATGGACATTTTTAACGTGTAGCCTAAAACATGCGTTCTTACTTAAAAATATAATTTTCTTTTAAGTTAAAGTCAGGGGGGTAAGTTAAAATCCGAAGATGAAGTAAACTGTATAAAATATCTAATTCCAATGTAATGTAGATTGAATGAATGTAATGTTTTTACTTTTTCTTACCATAAAATTCATTTAAGTAAAGAATTTTGTTAGTTTAAGTAGACATAAACGTGTCTTATTTATTTATTTATTTGCAGTGGCAATTAAAAACATTGTTCTGATTAATTTTTTTATGAGCTGCCGTCAGATTTGAGACCACGGAAGTGCTACCTAGCCTCCGCTTTCATTTGAATTATTTTTTTGTATGTGTTTAGGTCTTAAGTGCAGGAAGGAATCAAAGATCTTCCTGTCGCAGTATTTTACTATAATTTATATTATAAATGATTGATTTACTTGCCTCTTAAATGTATGTAGGTTAATGGATGTAAGGATGGCGCCAATTATAAATGGAACACGATAAAGTACTTCGCCGCCTGTAGTTTACGATGTTGTTCTATGCAGTTTCCTGCTCCGAAGTCCTTCGCGACTGTTCATACCAAACTGCCTGCTCGGGTGATCGCGCGAACCGACTGGATTTTCGATAACCGGTCCATTTCGTGCTTGACTCGATGACATTCGTTTGCCGCGTTGCTGCCTGTTGAAAGCTGTGCCGGGCGTCGACATTGCGCGTGTCTATCTCCAATGTTTTTCAAAAGGAGGTTTTGTGAATAGGTAATGAGATTTTAACGTAATTGGGATGTTGATTTCCTGCGTCGTGTTTTATTATGGGTTTTTAAAACAAGCTCAACTTTTTCCAGCTTTGTTGGTTATTTTTCTAGGCAATTTTGCTGCGTACGCCGGTCCCGGTACTAATGAACTTCGTTACAGTATTTAATTTTTTTGTTGTTTTCGCATAAAATGTTTGTTGGTTTCGCCGTAAAATGTTTTAGTGAAAAATCCTTTGCGATTTAGAGTAAAAAATTATTTCCCAGTGATCTAGCCGCTGGTATTGCTCTGTACCATCAACATATTTCGTAATAATGACGGTTCTCTTATTCTAGTACACTTTTCGTTTTTTCAGTAGCTTCGTTTTCTTTTATACATGTTTAATTCCTTGAAAGGTCTACAAGACAGAGATTGTAGGTAACAAAATTAGTTTGTTAAACATGTTAATATTTCATCAAGCGAGATCATTTTTAGCACTTATTTCTGTTTAAAATTTTAAAATACACATTTTAAATCACCTAAGCATTAGTATTTTAAATTCATAGTTGGCTTCAATCGAATATACGAAGTGTAAATAATATATTTCCACAATATATTTACATCCATAATATTAATTACGAACTAATTCTAGAATAATGATGTACGACCTTTGGTATTAGACGTGTAGTTCAGTAGTGTTGTCGTATCTCAGTGTTTGCCTAATGACATTTCGTGTTCCGTTATCTGAAATTCCATCACGAGTGCGAAGTGAACCTGCAATTGGAAGCACACGATACGCGCAATCGCGGCGGCCGGCGGCGCTTCGAAACGGGCGACAGTCGCCTTAACCGGCGGCGCATGATTCACGGCTGGCGGACGCGCCCCCGCCCGGCCTTGCCTTGTACGGGCGGCCAGCGCGCCGCGCCGCGTCGAGCCTTGCTTCGCGACGTATCGCCGCATCTCCGGCGCCGATCGCCGATCTAAGGGGGCAGCGCGGAGGGCGGGCGTAAAACGCGCCGCGCATGCGGAAGCGCCCCCCCCCCCCACCGCGCGAAGCGGCAGGCGGCGTTGCGGATGGCCCAAAAAAAAAAAAAAAAAAAAAAAAAAAAAAAAAAAAAAAAAAAAAAAAAAAAAAAAATCGAAGATTTTAAAATATGGTTATTTTCGACCAGAAACATTGATGTTTTATTTTCGATGTTTTCTTCACATCGATATGGTTTTCCAGAAACAAATGTTTTCAAAAAAAAAATTTAATGATGTAAATAACTTTTCCAGTTTTTTTTTGTGAATTGCCCAAAACAAACATCCACTAACGTAAACCACAGTTGTTGATCCCCAGACGACCCAAAAACTCTTACTATTCACAACGTTTCTCCAGTGTTGCCAACTTAGTTTTTTGGGATGTTTATTCTCTTTTATAGGTAATTTGAAGGAGGTAACAGAGATTTCTTTATAGTTGTTTATAGTTGTTTGTTAAGGATGTCACACTTTATTGTAATTTTAACAAAATGTTTCGATATTCGATAAAGAGTATTTCAACATATTATTTATATCTGACCAAAAAGAATAAACTATAAGTCATTTAAGATCTATTATGAAAACGGAAAAGGATGGTAAAATATCACTTGTTTTATCATAATTAAAACAACAATATTGTAAACATCGATGTTTTTATCGAGTTTTTCATCGACATCGTAAACCTTTTGGTGATGTATCGATGTTTGGGTAAAATTTGGCATCGTTAGGCGGGGTGCGAACGAAGTTGCTACCGCAAGAAAGCTGCGCTTCAATTAGGCGATCAATGACGCCACATTCTAATTAAATTTTATCGGGTGGGTTATTCATGGTATGGCAAAGGGTGCGTTGATGGAGGTTTCTCTTTGATGAATAAAATTTTGGATCAGGATAAAAAGGTGAGGACATGCACTCGCGATTGCAGTTGCCATCGCAGAAAAGCTGTTTTCAGTTGTTCGGTCAATCATGCCACATTCAAATGAACTTTTATTGGGTGTATTATTCGTGGTATAAAGAAAGGAGGTGTTGGTGGAGGTTTCGTTTTGGTAGTTTTAATTCTAAGTGCATGCCTAGTACACGCCTCGTTTGTGGAAAAGCCCACCCAGGGCGTATTTGCAACGACTCGCGGTCTCAGTTGTCACCGGAGAACAGCTGAGTTTTTAGTTCGGCAATCAGTGACGCCACGGGCTAATTAAATTTTATTTTATGTATTATGTACAGTTTTCAGGCAGCACGTGTTAATGGTAATTCCTTTTTGATTATTTTAATTTCGGAGCTACGAACGAGCGTCGCATGCGACTCTATTTGGAAGTACCCGCCCCCCGCGAAAGCAACGGTTGCGTGCGCGGTACGGCCGACAGGCAACTGTCGACTCGTGATTGGTCTTGTGTGACTGCTGTACTGATGTTGATGACGATGATTATTTTTATTGTTTTATTTTTTGAGGTTGTGGCAAGGTGTATTAATGAATGTCTCTTTTCTATGATTTATATTTTGAAATTACAGGAGATGAATACACACTATACTTTGTGATGATAAATTGTAGCCGTATAACTACCATACCATCAGTCTGCCCATTAAAGTCAGGACGGGAAACATTCTCTGGAAGAATCATCAGATATACGAGTTGAAAATACATATTAATTAGTGACCCGCATAGTGATTGTTCTCCTAGAAAATAACTGTGCATTCTAGCATCATAAATTGAAACAATATTTGTTTTTATGTGAATTTAACTACTCTGTGCCACACTATTTCAATTAAAATAGTCATAGGTAGCTATCAATTGTAAGTAATTAAAGTGTTCTGCATTTTAGCGGAAAATTTTGATTTGATAGCGCAACGAGAAGATGAGAATTCAGTAGTCTCTAGGGCATTATTTTATCCTTTTTCTGATTAGAGCATCACCCAAGTGCAATTTTAAACACTAATTAAAATTCAGTGTTTGCATTTCTTCGTGTGACCTCGCCTTCTCCATACTTACTCCCCAACTTTATCCTCTCTTGAAAACCGAAATTGGTCCTCTCACACTCGTAATATGTATATCGTTCGAAGTACAAACGAACTTGTATATCGTTCGTAGTGACCATCTAAATGTAGTAATTAATTTTTCGACGATGGTTTACTTATCGTCAGTGCACAAGAAAAGCGATGTCTGAAAAAAATCGTAGTATTGTAGCTGTAAACAAGTACAATTAGAAAACACTAGAATAGACAAAAATTAATAAAGATACTTTCCGAAACAACCAAAATATTGAATGACACAGTTCGTGTTTAGCCGTGAAGTACATTAGTCCGCTCAGATTAAAGCTGTTCTCGTCTAAAATAACAAACTTTTAGAAGTATTGCATTTCTTGTGCGCGGACGTTATGTGTGAAGTGTGTATATTATTTTTAAACAGGTGACTAACAAGATGCGTGTGGTGTGTGTTTTAGGTTTCATCAACTGCAACACGAACGCCCTGCAGTCGCTGGCGCAGCTGCATGGTGAGTGCGGGCGGCCGCGTGCCAGCCCAGCCCCCTGCCGAGCCCAGCCCAGCCCCCGCGAGCCCTTAGCGCATCGGTAGCCCTCCTAGCTAGTTGTTGGCGCTTGCATAGACCCTCCCTCCCTCGGAAGGCAATGCATTGGGCGCCGCGACGCCTCGCGGGCCGGCGTCGGGACGGTTGTTGCCCCCCTCCCGGCGGTGGCCGCCGAGCCCTGCCACGCCGGCCACCTGGGCGCGACCGCGGCTCCGGCCACGCGGCGATCGTGCCCTTCCTTTGCGACGAGCTGCGACCGCCGGGTTGCCTAAGAAGGAAAAATTATCCTTCGAGTGTTGCGACGATGTCGGGTCTGGTGATTTGAGAGACCCCTGTCGCGGAAACAATTTACCAAATTTTCTATTTCAACGTTGCTGTTTATATTTGTTAATGGTATGATGGGACCCTTGAGGTCTTTAACTCTTGGTTAGGCCTACGTAGTTGTGAGAACCAAACTTTCCACGTATGCAATTCATTCATATCTGTGAGTGTCTGAAGAGTGAAAAACTCAGCAATTCCTTCAATGTTCTTTAGCGATAAATACTTTCTACAGAAATGAATTTCTACATTACAAGCATATTTGACATATTTCCAAGTAATCTGTTGTTAGTCTATGCCAAAATAGATAACTTATCATTGAACGCGTAAGTTAGTTTCTAGTTTGATTTGTAGTCGTCTAAAGTAGTATTGATGAAACGTCCAGTTTAAGCGAATGATGCGCCTGCGGCGCAGATAACTTCATTGGCAAATGCCTTGGGATTCCCAAAGCGCTGTAGCCCGCAAGGCAGGCGCTCTGGACGTGGCCCTGCGCTCCGCGAGGCGCGGCCGTCGCCCGCAGAGATAAGGCGCGGCGTGAAATACGACTGGCGGCGTGACTCGGCGCGTTTCGCGGGCGCCGGCGATGATCCGCGGGACTTTTTGACGGCCGCGCAAAACATTGCCAGTGTCCACGAAGAGTCGCGCGCGAGTCGCGTTATTTGTCAGCGGAACGCGCGTGTGCCAACTGACAGCTAACGAAGCGGGCCGCCGGGTGGGTAACGGCCTGGCATAGTAATACTGACGCCGCCCGTTCGGTAAAAGTCGCCGCTTGTTTTTTGGGGGTTGTCGGAAAAGACGTACAACGTATACGAAGAAAATACCGTGTGTCGTCTTGCGGAGGAATAAGTAAAAAAAAAGTTGCATGATGCGAGCGTAAAATACTTTAGTTTCTGAGATTGTTCCAGAATCGACAGTGGATTTCCATCCTCTGCCGTAGCTGGCCCTGTGTTATCGCGACCCAGTTCCGTAGCGTCGTTTCTTTGAGTGTCGCTTCCATTGCAGTGTGCATGAAAAATAAAAGAGTGCCTCGTAGTTGGAAGGAGGCCTCCCCGCGCACAATGCAGCGGTTGCGTTGGGCGAATGCGATTCCGGCTTGAGTAATGTTCTTTCTGTATCGAGCTTGTGGTGATTGTTTCCTGGGACGTAAAACACATAGCCAGTTTAAAATAAAAAAAAAAGTTCGTACTGTGTCGGTACCTTGGAAATGTTGCGCAAGCAGTCGTAAATGAAATTACGTTTGTAAATGGACCTTGCCAAAGCAGCCACTAGGGCACGCTCGGAGCACGTTCTTTACGACTTGGGTTTGTAAAATGGGAGCAGTTGCATGCTATTTCCTGGCCTTCTGGCGTGTGAAACAGTGATTCAAATGAAGAGACGTCGACAAAGACAAGTACGAGTATATTAATGGGTTTAGCAGTCACAAAAAGGAGCTTTAAAACGTGATTATCCTTTCCAGCATAAGAGATGTAGGAATACAATCGAATAACGTTATTTAAGTGAATGCGTTAATAAAACAGGAGATTTCAATGCCTCTGAAGGCACTACTACCACCTATAACAATGGAGATACTAAGTTTTCTTGATCCGTTGTAATGACGTGTTGTGTGGTTCTTGAGTTTAGGTCAATACCAAAAATAAACTCTACATTGCTGTCATTTCGGCAATTTTTTTTTCTCATCCGAGCTACAATAATAAATAGATATTATTTTTACAGGAACGTGTAGAGAGATAATTTGCACTCATTATAGCCCTGATGAAGACCGAGACGTGGACAATATAGAGTTTATTTTTGGTATTGACCTAAACTGAAGAACCATACAACAAATAGTGGGAATGTTAAAGATAAAAGTGAAACCGAAACAATTTTCATTGTAGAAGTGAACCATTAGCAATTTTGAATGTTAGGTCTATACTACTGCATTATTAATGTTTCTCATGTTTTCAATTTCTCACGGCCTCATTGAAGGCGTCTTCGGTATTTTAAATGCTGCGATTCCGGAAAGTAGCAAATGAGGCTTTTACTTCACATGAACGCAGCCGAGATTGGAAATCCATACGCACGCGAGGTTCAACAAGACCCTGCGCCGTTCGCTTCATTTAGCAGACACGTTCACCTCGAGCAGAGCGCAGCAGAGGAGCGAGGCGACGTGCGTCGATGTCGTCGGCGCCGCCGCCGTCGCGACGGTGGTCGTCGATGTCGCAGTCGCAGATCGTACGCGGCGATGGCCGCGCGGCGTCGCGGCGCTTGATTCGCCGCCTTCGCGTTCCGAAACGGCTCCTTGCGTGTGACGCCGCGCGTTGCCCAAGGCGCGGATAGCCGCGCGGCGTTTCACCGGCGCTCAGGCGTCGAGCCGGCCCTGGCACCGAAACGTGGCTCCCATCCGTGCAGGACGAGTCGCGGCGGTACAGTCGGCGAACGGGGCGGGGCGGGGCAGTGGAGGGGCGGCGCGTGGCGGAGCGGGGCAGCGCGTGGCGGAGCGGGGCGGGGCGGGGCGGCGCGTGGCGGAGCGGGGTGGGGCGGGGCGGCGCGGCGTGGCGCGGCGCGGGGCGGCGCGGCGCGGCGCGGCGCGGGGCGGGGCGGGGCGGCGCGGGGCGGGGAGACGCGGGGCGGGGCGGCTCGGGGCGGGCGGGGAAGGTGGGGAATGTGTGGGGCAGGGCGGGGCGGCGCGGCGCGGGGCGGCGCGGCGCGGGGCGGGGAGACGCGGGGCAGAGCGGGGCCCGGGCGGGGAGGAGCGGAGCGGGAGGAAAGGCGCGGAGCGGTGCGGAGCGGGTGAGGAGGGTGGGGAGCGGCGGGGCGGGACGGGGCGATCCGGGCAAGACGTGCGGGGAGCGGCGGGGCGGGGCGCGGGCGGCAGCGACGCCGTGTGCGCGATGCGCAGATAATGTCAAGCCGCCGCGCCGAGTCGGTGAAGTGGGCCCCTGCGGTTACGCAGCCTGCCTCGCTCCTTAGGGAAACCCGCGGTGGATGTTGCTTGCAACGTTCGCCTTTCTGTTGGACGTGCGTAGGCTTTTAGTGACGCTCTGGAACCTGTTGTAGGTGGGTTGATTCAGCGACTGGATATATATATATATATATATATATATATATATATATATATATATATATGTATGTATAAGTAATTAGGTTAATAAATTCTACTTGATGACAATCTTGGCAGTTTTTCAACTTTTCTTTATACTGTACATCATTCCATTTACGCTCTTAGCATTCCTACTGTTATTTTATATGTTTTACATCTCGTTATTCACGTTTGCTGTCATTGCGTGAATGGGTAATAAGTAATTTACTTAATACCTGTTTTCAATTCTTGTTTTTGGTTATATCGTATTTTGAGTTGCAATTTATTGCAATGAAGAGTTTTCCTCCTTGAAGATGTATTCATAATTAAATGTGAATATCCATCCCATGATTGGCATTTAAGGGACCGTGTCGTCACTTTGAAAGATGAACCAGCTAGTAGATAACGAAGGGGGAGCATCACTTACGTGGCAGAGCACGGGAGCTGGGGTTGTGCCGCTTGTAGCGTAACCAAACACTACGAACAGGTCCCTTGCGATCAGGCTCGGACATCGCATTCGGGAACGGGCTCGCGAGCATTCGGGCCAGGGCCGAAGGTGGCGAGACGACGGGCAACGTGGGAGCCGCAGGAGGAAATCTGCTCGCCTTACCCGCCGCCCTCACTGCCCCTCTCCCCCCCGGCGGGCGCATCGTGACCAACTCGTTAGAGTCGCTTCGCGCTGCCGCCCCCGCCCCCGCACTCGCCCCCACCCCCGCGCTCGTCCGCCCCTCCCACGCCCCCGATACCGTTTGGCCGCTGCCCCCGTTCTCCTCGTCCGTCCTTCTGCCTGCCCTTTCGCGCCCCCGTGCGTTGCCTCTCGCCCCTCTTCCCGCCAAAGCGCCAAGGAGATCGGTGACTGCGGTATGCGCCGGAGAGCGCGATGTGCAAAACGAGTACCTCGCGCTTCGTTTTGTAACAGCGTCGGCTGTTGCGAGTGTGAAGGGCGCGCGTTCATGCTGTCAAGTGCCTCCCTCGCATACTTGCGACCGGCAGGCTCCTTTGTGTGGCGCTAGTGAAAGTAGTGTTATGTGAGGCGCACGAAGTAGCTATAAAAACTCTATATTTCAGTGCCGGTAATATAGAGCAATTATAGGTTGACGAAAGTTTCCGAAATTTTACCTTCGCCGTATACCTTGTTATCGAAAGTAATGTTCTCGATGCAATTAGATTGCAGATAGCAACCCTGCTATTAATAGCGTGTACCGCAAGTCCATGCTTCCTCGCACCACACCACGTAGTCGCGTAATCCTGTAATGGAAAGTGTACGTCAGGCTACGATCCACTTTCATTAAAACTACCGCAGTACCTCAATTTACAGAACATGCGTTACTTTTTTGCTAACATAATTTCACTCATTTTTGTGTATTGTCTTAACGCTGATTTTTTTCTTTTTTTCGTGACGTTTCAAAGATAAGCGTGCCCTGGCAGTAAAGAATGGTGTTTTTTGGTACTGCTCTTTCCTTGAATTGAGACGTAGAAAATCGGATAATATCGCTCCAATTTAAACTAAAATGAAAGTGCTCGTTCCTTTGCGCAAAGGGTATTCTCAGAGGGATCTTAAGGCCCTTTATAAAAGCTGCCTGAAATTGTATCTTTCCATTTATCGACTAGACAGAATCTAAATCCCAGTTACTCTGCGTATGAAATGTTTGAGCTCGGCTAAGTCTCTGTGAAAGTAATCTGATCTTGGGAGATGAAGAAGCTAATTAGAGTCGACGTTCAAAAAGAGTCTGCGTCATTCATTGCGATGCCTAGAATGTCGGATTAAATAGGCGGATATCATCGCTGTAAGTAAACCTGGACTATCGAACGTTTTCTGATTGAGAGGGAGTGTCACTCGGGCGTTCATCATTTGTGATCTATATTTGAACACTATCCAATGCACAATTGTGGTGAATGTATTGTCATACAATTTCGTGTGATTTTTATCGACACTCTAAAGGCAAATGCCGTATTTTATAACTGAGATTCATTAAAAGAGTGAATAGTTTACTAAAGATTATTACATTCCTTCCTTCTTAGAAGAAAGTTCCTGCAGTAGCTGTCAATCAAATATCTTCGATATACGACCGTGCAGATTAATTAGCGTTATAGACGTGACTTTGTAATGAATATAATTTCGAACTCAGATCAGTTTTGCCTCCTCAGCGAGTGTTTACTACATGTTTGACCAACTAGTTACCAAAGTGGACAAGAGGTGAAAGTCGACTCGCGAATATAATAACTCTACCGAAAAAGGACATCGTACTCGCCTCTAAATTAGAACCATGTTGAAAGCCCGAGACCGCCAGAGCGCCTCACTCGAAGGTGCATTTTGTGAACTTTAGAAAGCTCCTCCGTTGCAGCCACACCAACAATAACACACACCGACCACACACGTGAGTCGTGGTCCGCGTGTCCATTGACTTGAGTCATTCCGTTGAGAGTGCAGGCTGCAGTGGCGGCGGGAATCCCAGAAAGCCACGAGCGATTCTCTCCGGCAGAAACAGGTTGGACGCGCACTCCACGCGGTCGCCTTTGCCGCAGCCGTCGGCGCACACCTGGACGAGTTTCCTAGAGCTTCTCCGCGAACGCCGCCCGCCTCGGATCCTTTTTTAACCTCCCGAAAACGCCAACCGCGCGTGGACCTGACCGCGTTTGTTTGCTCAGCGCCTCTACTCTCGGCACCAACAGCATATCTCTTCGTGTAGACAGTGGCAAGTGATCGTTTAGACTCCTTTGGTGTGAAGTTTCTATTACCGCCCGTTTCGGTAGTCTCTTAAGCACACACGAAGTGTGTTCCTTTGCCTTTCTTGCTTGCTCCGCCATGTAAAGAAATCCGTTTGAACAAATGTTGTTTCTTCGTTTTCTCTTGATCGTTTGCCTGCGGTCCTCTTGAGCACGTTCGCCCCCTTCCGGTTGTGTATAGTGATAAGTGGAGAGTCTGTGATTTTAAGAGGCAGTTGTTGGTGATTGATTTGACGTTTGCGTACCACACGGGAGACAATGTTTGGAAACACGTAAAAAATATTCACAGCTGTAGTGGCGTTTCTGAAATATCACACTATGTCATCATTGATGTGCGTTTTTCGAAAATTCGCCCGCAATTTAACTTCTAGTAGTCAGACATTTATGTCACGTGGTAACCATGGAACCTTTCTCGATATTACTAGTGACATTCGATGATCTTACCGAATGGCTCATATGTCGCTGGTCGCAAGTTGAGCTTGGCCTTTCTTGTTGCACGATGCAATCCCTCGCTTGCGGTCACGGCCGCTTAGCAGCCTATTCTGTGCGGTGGCGGTGGCGGCGAGCGAGGAAAACGCTGGGCCAAGGGTCAGCAGGAGACTCCTTCGGACGGCCAACGCGGGCCGCCGGCGGTGTGCTAATGGTGGGGGGAGGGGGCGCTCGGTGCTTCGCGCAATCAGAGAAAAGAGGGGCGTTAATCAAGCGGTGAGACGCACAGTGGGCCGAAACGAACCCAAATGCGCACTTATTATGTTTTTCAAACATGCGTTTCCAACTACAAAAAAGGTATAGAAATGTGTGAGATATATAAAAACACAAACATCGTAAAAACCAGTGCGGTTTGTTAATTAATTTAAATTTTATTGATTTCTTCGTTTAACCTCAAAGTGATTAATGTGATCGAACAAATTTGCGAACATGGAGTACCTTATGAAAGGTTTTGTTTTTTCTTTACTAATCTACGAGGAATTGCAGTTTGTGTGGACTTTTTTTATATTCCTCTTTTTATAAACGTTTGGTTTCTGGATCACTCTAAGAGTTGTCAATTACTGCTGATGAAAATTACACTATTGAATCACTTATGCCAACTCCTCCTATTACGTCAATCTTGTGTTGTCTGTACGCTTTATTTCCAAGAAATGTTAGGTACTCCGGTGTAACGTTGGAATTTTTTTTTTTTTTTTTGTTTTGTTTTTTTTGTTTTTTTTTGTTTTTCTTACCTGGAAGCATTTTGGTCAGTTGGGGCACAGTCCACGCCCTCACCCCCCAAGAACGTGCCCAGAGACCTTGGTTCGTTCGGTTCGCCCCGTCTTGCGCCTTGTCAAGCGCTTAATACCGCGGACTTTAAACGAACAGCTGACGGGAGGCGCCGCGCCGCGCCGCGCCGCGCCGCGCCGTGCGGGGAGCCCCAAGGTCGCCGGCGTCTGGCCGCCGACGCTTCCGCGCGCACACGACAGCCAGACGCATTAAAGGAAGAGACTTGGCGGCTGCGAACTTCCAAATAGAAAGGAGTTTAATTGGAAATGAAGGAATCGAGTTGCTTGTGTGCGTGCGTATGTGCTGGGAGTGGATATGTAATTAACAGTTTCTAATGTTCCAAAATAACTAATTAAAATGAGTTCGAGAAGAAGATGATCAACTTATGAAGAATTATTGTAGTAGCCTTTTCGTTGGTGGAAAACACAAACCGCACCTCCAATAGAAAAGTGATACAAGTGCGAAATCGTCATTTTTCAGCTAAAAACTGCTAAGGTACTGCTACTATTCTGAAGTTGATTTTGAATTAGTCCGCCAGAAGGTGAATATTTGGTACAATCTATAACGAGTATTACAGAACTACGAAACTTAAAATTGCAATTTCTGAGAAATCAGAAATTCGCACTTGTGTCACTTTTCTATTGGAGGTGCGAAACGATTTGGAAGGTACGAAGTCAATTACTAGATTTTTTTTGTTTTTGTAGGAATCTTTTGTAGATTTTTTTGAAATGGGTTCTGGAACGACATTTCCAGTGTTAGTCAAAAGTTGCGGAGAAGAAACTAATTGCGTCGAGAGAACTAAGGCGAGGGCGGGAGAAAGGTCGAAGGTGATGTGGCCGTGCGTGTGTGTGTGTGTGTGCGTGTGCGTACGTGTGAGGGCGAAAGCTCAGCGCGAAGCGAAACAGGTGCGTCGAGCGCTCGCTTTTTCCGGCAGCGTGTTCCAAGGCCATTGGTCGCGCGTTAAGTTGGCATTCTTGCGAAGTTCTTGTCCCTCCACCACAGAGTTCACATTCCTCGTCCGATCTGCCTTGCATATTTTTACGTCTTTTTTTTCGACTTGCTTGAAGTACGTCATTGATCTGCGAAAGTAATGTGAATTATGTCAAGAACTAAGTGAAATTCTGATACTGTTCGATATAACAATAACCTGAATGATTTCACCGTAATAGAAGTGAACCGATATTGATACACGAGTCTGAATTATAAGTAATTAATTAAACATCACTTGTTCTAGGGTACAGTATTTTCTCCTAAAAATGTGTAAAATGTCACTCAAAGATTCGATTGCTGCCTGGTTCATGCGTGCGAATGTGTGAGAATTTAGGAACAAGGATTTTAAATCAATTTCATTTCATTCAATTAATTTAGTCATCTCTAATTATAACTCTCCATGGGACGTAACCTGAATCCTTGAAAGTGCAGCGATGAGAATTTTGCATAAGTTCCGACGAATTCTGTCGGTTTCCCATCTACCAAAAATGATGTGGTCGCTTGAATTTGTTTCCAAGCGAGAAAGAAACTTGCTCCAAGCGGTCTCCGCTGGGGATGTGCGGAGGTGCAGGAGGTGATAGGGTCGGGGAAATGCGCGCGGTGGCAGTTGGCCAGCCTGCCCGCGGCGCGTCGTTGATTCATTGCGCGGAGGAGGAAAGTGCACGCGGGCGCCCGGGGCTGCTGCTGCTGCTGCAGCGCGGCGTGTGGCGGAGGCGTGGGTCTCGGTCCGTGCTGGGTGCGGCTCGATTGCGCCGAAACTTGGACAGGGCCTAACCCCGACAAAAAATGAGGGGTGTGCGGGGTTTGTGACACTGACACGGACCGAGGCTACTGCGGGTTTAAGAAGTTGCACCATCCGTGGTATTTTTACGAAAAAATGAAACAAACTGAAAGTGAATGATGAAGTAAATAAACATTTCTTAAAACACGGTACTGACTCTCGCCAACATTACTAGTTGTTGCAAGATGGAAGTGGTGCGGGAACATTCATTTTCAAAAACGCTAAATTCTCCCCATGTTTCGTTTGCTCAGGGTTCTGTACCTAAAAGATGTCACTCGTTTGATAGCGAATAAAGCTGCTGTTCACTCGTGCATCAATGGGAAAATAATTTGTTATTAATATAAATTGAAAACTTATAATGTGAATAGTGAACTTAATTGTGTCGTAAACATAAGCGCTCGTAAATGAAATAATCACTAACCAGTATCCAGGTTTTAAGTGTGCAATGCTACAAAATTTAGGATTATGTGTGGAACTACTTATTGTATTTTCTTAGGTTTCCTAATTTTACTTTCATGAACAATAAATATACTATGTTATCGCATTTTTTCTCTTATACTGTCAGTATTTTCGGCGTACATGTTCACTTACATTTCTGATAGACTTCGAATCGCCTTCCAGTACCTGCGTGTATTATTTTAAAGATTCAGTTTGGCATTCACGTTGTTTCGTTCGAGACTCCCGAGCGAAGTGTATAGAAGAGCCTTAGCCACGAGATCGTGTTCATCTCATCAATACACAGGCCAGGAAACGAGCAGAAGCCCACTTCCGTGAAGCGCCATTATAAGAATCACCTTCCTGAACCTCCCGTTTCGACGAGAATCTCTTTATCGTCTTGACCCCTCGTGCGGTAGCCAGCACAGCCGCGTCTGGGCGACTTGATATTGGAGTCGCGCCCGTTAGAACGCCTTTAGCGCGGCCATTAGAATTTGCAGCAATCCTGTCAGGATCAGCCGTGGTGTCAGCCGTCAGATCAGGTGGATCAGCCGAATCGCTCTCTCGTTAACACTGGCGAGAAGTGTCCGGCGAGTGCCTTCCCCCGCGCTGTATCCCGACGCATTCAGTGGGCGGATGACAGTCGTTAGCTGCGAGGGCTCCGCGTCCGCTTCCTTTCGGCCGAATAATTAGCCGGTCGCGGCGCGCGCGTGGGCCGAGGCGGTGATCGAAACGAGGCCCCGCCCCCGCCCCCGCGCCGCCGCCGGCGCGTTCTCGTCCGAGGGCTTGTTAGGGCGCTGCGCGTCGCATCGTCGCGTCGGGCGCGGTCGTAACAATCTGCGCGAGGACGTAAACGCGTCGGTGCGGCCGCCCGTGCTATTCCTCCCGCGGGTGAGGTTGGCAGCACCTGCAAAGAAAACGAGGGGACGCGCTCAGAAATTTGCGTGATGTCAATGCTTCAATCGGGCAAACATCTGCAATTTACCTCATAACAGTAAAAGTTTTGTAACTGCTCATGCATTAATGGTATTGAAATAATAATAATAATAATAATAATAATAATAATAATAATAATAATAATAATAATAATAATAATAATAATATTTAAAATTATGGGGAGGAGGAAGAGTATTATTGGTAGTAGTATTAATATTACTTAATATTTCGCGAGATACGCGCACAAGCAATGAAGCACATTTCCCTCCACTTAAGAGTTTGAAGTGCACTGCTTCTCTACTATTTTCCAACATTCTGTTTTCCTTGGAGCTCTCCTCAATACATGTTAATTCACGTGATTACTCGAAATGTATTGAAATCAAACACATAATTTTCCGCATTTTATTATCTGCACCTTCGTACGTCTGCCTTAATTAGGGTGAAATTTCTAGTTCTTCACCTAAAAGACATAACGTTCCCTTCGCTGCAAAAATTAGTCTGTATATAAAAATGAATTGACTCTTTAGAACATCAGTTTCTAAAGATATTTTCTGGGTCGTTTCAAAAGATATTTTCGTCGGTGGGCGTAGCATTTGAGGAAACCACGTTCTTCAGAATAATACCGAATATAAACTTTACGATGGTTTGTTACAGTCACTTTGTTTTGTGTCCTCAAGAACGTAAACGGCCATCGTTAAATTACAATGCTTCAGTTCCTCTTTCCGTGCAGCTTTAATTTTATTTTATGTTTCTTTCTTCTGGCAATAAGTTCCTCAATCTGTATATTCTTCGATGGAGTAGTTGATCCCAGAAGAATCTTTTTTTGGGACAAATGACTCACAGGGGTTGTGGAGGGAGGAAATTGTGAACAAGAAAACGTTATACCCTGTTCCTCGCCTTGTCAGTGAAGTGATTCGGCGTCCTCTCCATGGGAATGGAGAAACTATTACGACTGGTTTTCCCTTATCGCGATGTAGCCACGCTGCTTCCAGTCGGACGCATGAAAGATTTTTGTTAAATGCCATTTAGATGGTTTGTACTTGTTGAGGAATCCGTTACATAGCATTCCGCCCGTATTTCAAAAGAATAACCTTCTGAGCGTGCCTGTTTTCGCGAGTAGTCGCACGGCTAACCCTGCTATTACTACGTAGCTACCTCCTGGTGATTCCAGTGGCGCATTTAGGAATGCGGTGGCTGCTGCACGGAGGGATTGCTTGCCGTGGGAAAGAGCGCACAGGTAAATCCTGTGCGGCGCATTGCGATGTGTGGATTACACCGCTTACAGATTTCATATGATGATATGTAGCTACATGTAGAGTGAGCAGTCAGGTTGACTAGAGAGAATTATTTGCAGTGGAACTCATTGAAACTTGTACTCCACTAAACTTTTTTCTCAACCGCTCTACGTCTGTGGTTCGATCCGGAGATTCTTAGGGATAATTATTGGTCGATATTCACGTAATACTTATGTATTTCCCCCTTAGTTGTGAAGCAAAAGTTGGCCTAAAGGGCCATCTTAAACTCTTCTTTATTCCTTCTAAATTTAAATTGTCGATACCCATTTCAAGATTTCTCCTTCACACATGTTCAGGAAGGCTTGAACCCAAAGACTCGAATGTAATGCAAAACAGGCAAATACCAGCGAAATCTGCGATATTAAACCTGATTGTTTTCTGTGTGTAAAGTGTTCGAATTATCGCTGAGTGGAGCTGCGGGTTGGCCGAATGAAGGCCCTTGCGGCTGGGACGCTGCATCGAAAGGGATGGGGCCGCCGCTAGCGGGCAAGCGCGCAGATGGGAGGGAGGGGCGGGGCTGGACATGTTGCGAATACTTGGCGCGGAATGCGCTTATGACGTGCGCGCACTGCCTTCTCTTCGCTGTGCCCGTTCCCGCGCTGCAGAATTCCGGCGGCGGAGTTCGGAGCCACGCAGCTCTGAGCCGGCCCTCGGGCCCTCGACGGTTGATGGCCGACACGCGCGCCGTCCGACATACGTCCGTGCGAGCGCCGAGACCGCCCTCCCGCCGTCCGTTGCGTAGTCCGTGGAGCGTGTGATTGCCTTGGAGAATGCTCGAGGAATCCTCCTCTGCTCCTTTGGGGAATTGTAATTTAACGGTACATCCGGAGGTGGATCCCGGACAGTGCAAGACGGGATATGTGCCATCCCCTTGGACCTAAAATCCAATGGCATGAATGATGAAATTTATTGACTAGAATTAAAAAAAAAATAATTACAGTTTAAATAATTAATTTTTATTTTTAATATTTAATTTAAATTTAAAATATTTAATTAATGTTTTCCCTAATTTTATTTGATTAATTATTTAATATTACTGTGTACTTTGTACTAATACAATCTACAATTGAAAATATAACGTCTTCCCAGAAATGCTCTTGACATCCATTGACAGTTATTAAACAATGTCACTAAACAGTCATGTAAGCCAATCTTGGGCTACATCAATACTTAGATGAATTATAGGATAAGTATTAATTGATTGTGTTGGTTTATTATGTTTTACTTGCTGTGTTAATGAATAAAAAACACTCGGCAATAAATCATTCCTACTGGATTTTTCTGCAGAATCACTTATAAAAAGAAAATTCATTATTATCGATGAACGATTGCAATATTTCAATACAAACTATTAAAGAATACAAACATTAAAAAACAGCCAAGTGCATAATGCCCATACGTGCAGGAAACGTTGTGCAAACCAGCCACGCGCATTCTAGTGACTTCAGTTGAGAGATTTATTTATTTTCGATCAGCGGAGCTGAGTGCCAACGACAGGCGGGAGGAGAGAGCGTGCTGAACATGCGAAGCCTTCGTTTCCGTAACGAGCATTTCGTGCATGCGCGCGGGGGCGTTGCCCTCGCCGCCGCGTGGTCGCCCGCCAAACGCACGCGGATTCGCCGGTAAGCGCGGGCTGTGGCGTCATCGTGCGTCTCCGACGACGGCGGGCGCGTGGTACCACACGAAGGGAGACACGCAACGTAATCTTATTGTATAGAAATGTATGTATGTAGCCTGGGTACAGATGTGCGTGTGTACCTGCGAATGCTGGGATGGTTCTGCTGAAAGGCCACGACGCAAAACCGGTGTCGCTAGCCGAATTCGTTAACTACGTGAAGTCATGAAGGTTATGCGAATTCGAGACGTCGCTGGTTCCTGGTTGGGTGACCTACTAGGAACCTCCGGATATACCGGCGCCGAGGCCAATTTCTCTTTACGCGTCATACAATGGCTATATACAAATACAAATGTATACTAATATTATGTGTCTTGGAGCGCTGGAGCGCTTGCTCCATATTTTTCAGAAATATCATTGAGTAGCCGAGAAAAAAACATTATGGGGTTGACCAAACACAATGGTACCCTAATTGTGCTATTTTAGAAAATGTAATTGTGTGCAATACACGATGCGTCTCTGTGCATTATTGCTTGGTGATGCGGGGCGGAATCATGATTCAGATGTAGAATCAATAATACTTTTCTATCAATGTGCCGTTTTTAGACTTGTTACTGCCGACGCATTTGGTGTTGCAAGAACCAACCGAAAATTAATTACCCTCTAATCTTGGGATCCGGGCGAGTGCCTTGTTGCCCGCCGTGTTCCGCGTTCAACTCCCCCCCCCCCTGCTTACCTGAGTTTCTCTGAATTTCTGAAATGGGAGGTTTTGCATGCAGGAAACTGTGGCAATGCAAATGGCGAGCCGGACTTACTCAATAAGACCTGAAGTAAAGTATGGATTGTCGACAATTTCAAATTATAAACGAGTCCTTCATTTTTATTGATGAAAAATTTTTAAAAAATGCTATAGGTCCGAATAATGTCGTGGAAACATGTTATCATATAAAGTCAGTAATATTTTGTTAATAATCTACAATTGAATGAAAAAGATATTACGTGTTTAATATTTTCGTAATTCAAAGGGAATCTCCTCGTATATATCATTCGAACACGAAGTCACGTGCAGAATCACATTCTTATGAAAGGGTGAAAAGAAACAGTGCATCCATTATTGAGTTTCTGAAAATCCGTTTTAGAAGTTCATGAACGATATAAATATTAAAATAAGGAAGTTAAAACATGCGGTTCTCTTCCTAATATCACGTACCTACCTCTGCAGCAGAAACGTAATTAATAATGTAGACCATTATTGAAACTCGATTTGAATAAAGGCACTCAGGACACGTAATTAATTCACAACATGCGATGCAGCATGCAGCATCGTGGCAGGGGTGCAGTGCGCTCTGAATAAACACTTCTCGGGAATGAGATAATTCCCCGGGGCGCGTTCCGCCATCAGAGCCCGGGCTACGCTCGTCTCGCATGCACGTCGCGTGGTGCGTGCGTTCGTCTCCATCAATCTCCTCGACCCGCCACGCCCCTCCCCGCCTCGCCTCGCCTCGCTCCGCCCCGCCCTGCTCGGCCGACCCCGCCTCCGCGGGCTAACGGTCTGCGCCCCTGCCCGACATCGCCTTCTCCTCCTCCTCCTCCTTCGTTTCCGCGTCTCGCCCCGCCTCGACCCCGCCCCGGGAAACAGCTGCGAACTTTTTTTAAAATAGTGTTCTTGGCCTTCGAAACCAGTCGCCTCTTGCATAATTCATGGCGCCGAGATGGCGGACTTATACTCGGTACTGCACGACGTCGGTGGCAGGGAGGGGGGACTGTCGACTGTTAACTTTTTTATTATTCTCTTTACCCGAAGAGGAAATTAAAAGTGTGTCTTTTGTTCAGGATGTATTACGTTGCGTCATGCAGCTTACACGAGCTAGTGAAAGCATATGTGAAATATCTTAGTTACTGTTTAGTAAGTTGACGGAAAAAAGTGATAACTAGCAAAAGTGGATGTTGATTACATACACACAATTCGTTTTTTAGTGATTGATACATGTGTAATTACTCTTAATAACGTTATTTAGTTGTACACAACGCACACATTAAAATGAAAGTTTATAATGTATACAGGTTATTTTATTCCTCTCTTACACGCCTACGTCGGGGCAACTAGTCAAGCTTGAATAGAACAAAAATGAAACAAACTGGATTGATTTCTACTACTCGCCTGTTGAATCAATTGAAACCTGTTTCGAACTTTCTTTCATAATTCATTATGTCTTTTACTTTTTATTACCATTACTCAATTTTGATCGCGTATTTGTATATATTTCTATTGAATACATTCTGTGCTATCGTAAATATCATAACACTTCAGCGAAATTAACTGATAATAAGATATCTATCGTTACTGTCATAATTTGACAAATGTTACTCTCTAAATGACACAAGTACCAATATGTATCTTTTACATCAGTATATTAGGAAAAATTATACACGTTGTAGCTTTCTTAAGCTTTAAATGCATGAATACCGTATGTGGGCATTCTATTTATTAAATGACATTTGTCATAGATTGATTGTAATTTATGGAATTAAACATAAATTGCAATGTTGTGTACTCAGAAATAATGAATAATGGATGTGAAATACTGTATTTTGTTAGTATAAAAAATATTAAATTTTCCCCTCTAATATAACAATATGCGCGTCGCCAGATAAAATTCCAGCACATTAAAGGGCGGAACCTTGTAGATCTCCATTAATATCTCGTGGCTGCTGCCGGCTTTCCCTAACGAAAATATTCGCGCTCCGGCCGCTGCATAATTCATGGGCCGCCGAACGAGCGTGGGTGGCGCGCCGGTGGGAGCGCGCGCGCGCGCGTTCGAAGGGAAAAACGCGAGGAGGCGCGGAAACGAGACGTTGAATCGCCCCTTGATTTGATGGTCCATAATCTTATTTTATCTTCATCGAGAGCCGCCAACGCCGTATAAATGAGTAACGACGTCATTTGGGAAGGGGAGGGGAGCGGGCGGTTGCGTTGACCCAGATCGCGAAGCGCCCAAACGAAGCGGGCGCGGAGGGGCGGGGAGGGGCGCGGTGCGCTTCGGCGCGCGCGTGATGGCCCATCGCCGTAACCGCGCGGTCACCGCCGTCGTCATCGCGCCACGCACGCGCGTGCACGCACGCGTGGACGACGACGACGACGTCGGAGCGTGTGTGCGTGCGTGCGTGAGACAGCCGTTAACGCGGCGCTGAGCTCACTCTGAATCCATTACTCTTCTAACGCCCGGCGGAACGGCCGTCTATTTACGAGGGTGTAAAGACCCGGCCGGTTAACTGCCTCCCCCCTCTCTTACTCGCCCTCCCTGAGCCGCGTGCCCCCTCCCTGGCTTCTCCTCCACCTGCCTCACTCCCCCCCCCCCTGCGCGTTACGGCGGGGGTGCTGACCTGCTCCGCGCCCAGCTTTATTTCCCGCCGCCCGCCCGCCCACCAGCTGGCTGGCCCCGCCCCAGCCCGTGCGCGGGGCGAGGAGTCCAGAAGTCCCCGAGTGCGTAAAGGGCGCGAATGTCGGTATACCGCACTCATCATGGGCGTTGATGGGGCGTTAGGGCGTCTGCAGTTGTGGGTTAATGTCGCTCGTTCGCGTAAACTCTGCGTTTCAGTACACGGAGCGTATAATTCTTCGCGCAGCCAAATTGCCTCACTTGGGGCGTTTCATTTCCCAAGAAATCTTACGCCCATCAACATGTAGGGCGCCCTTGGGGGAAGGAAGGGTTATGTATTCCGAATGACTCCGACGGAAAGGATGCACTGTTTCTGGAGATACTACTTAACGATTTTTTAATCATCGCACAAAGTTTATATTCATTGAATGGTTGTAAATATCACCGCTAACGACCGAATTGAATTGAACGAATGAATTTACAACCCTGCATTAAACATTTTATGAATGAAACTTCTTCGTAGCTTAGTTCTGGAGGGCGAGTTTTCTCATGAATCACAATGCATTTCCTTGTGTCTTCGATCGCCTGTTGTAGCCAGTTCGCTACAAGCGGCCATTTCTTGTTTGCGCTGCCTTAAACCGTCATTTTATCCTCGCCTCCCTCTGGTATCGCGCAGCGGCGATCTGGAGTGCGCGCGGACTCGCCCCGGCCTTGTGCGGTGACCGCGCGCCGCGTGTGTCGAGCGTCGCCCCCGCAAAGGAAGCGGTCGACGCGCGTTGTGCCCGGCGCTTTCTCCGCCCGCGCGCCGCCTCTCCGCGCTACACACGCTCCGCTCCGCTTTGCCTCCCTCCGCTGTCTGTTGTTCGCTTCTCCGCCGCTCCATCTCGTCGAGCGCGCTCTCTCTCTTGAAGGTTCAGGTTCCTTACGCTCAATCGTTGTCTCTATTCCGCATACATTCGCGCGCTTTATTTCCCGCGGGTGAGCTGTTCTTTACGTTTCTGTCCGTCTTTCTACCGGGCTGAGAAAGGGTTCGAGGGTGACGTTTTTCACTGTGAAATTACTAGTCGATCCGGATAGCAGAGATCGCTAAGGCAGTAGTGTCGTGACCATCTCGGATGAAAGGATTGCGTGTTCGAGTCCCGCCACGGTCATGGATGTATTTGTCGTCGACTCTTCACCCTTCATCATCAACCTATCACTTCATTAAAGAAGGATTAATAATTCCGTGCGCGAGCAGGAGGCCCTTGCCCTTAATGGGATGTACAGTTGGCTAATAAACAAATTGTGAACTTACTAGTTTTTCCCCTGCCTTCATAACTTCTGAACCAGAAAACATAATTTGATAATCGAAGAACAAAACGATCCATATTCAGCACCGGGAAGATCTACACAATTTTTTTTAAATTTGAGCTGATCGAAGCTTGTGCATCTGCAATTTTAGCGTATCATAGAGGGTAAACGTTTTGGATTTTTGTTTCATAATTGCACAACCTTCTTCGTTCTCTTTATTTTCTACAGTTTCGAACTCATTATCATACGGTATTTTTTCAACTTTCACATTTTAACACCATTCCGTGTACGCTTGGTTTTGATTCGCGGGTATTTTCGTCTCCGTTTCTGTACTAGCCACTTCCATGCCGGTGGCTTCGCATAACGCTTCGCGCGCTTGCAGTAGCGTTAGCAGGATATTTAGTTCAATTTATTTACAGCGAAAAATAATGAAAATTGTACGTGACGTTTGGGGGAAAGTTTAATCTACGCGCATTTTCTTGAGCTCGAGAATCCCTACCACTCTCTTCAACTATAGTTGAATCATGAATAGAGGTACAAGAGAGCGTGCAGGGCTGCATTGGGGAGGGGAAAGGAATTTTCTCATTTTGAATTTTCGCTCAGTTTTGGATCATTCCGCCCCCTACTGGGTCGCTGCTGATCGCTGCGAGCAGAACCGAGGCTTTCTCCGCTCTGGACCCGCCTTCCCCTCCGACTACCTGGTCGCTGCGCTGCTCGCGCGTTCGCAATGATGATGGAACGCGCAGTAGTTTCAAGCAGGCGATTCCTTTCCATTTGCGGCCGCGCTCGGTCGCTCGAGAGAACGACCGCACACGATCGACGCCGTCTTGCTGATCGATATAGCGTCGTAATTCATTTCGAAGCATTTTATGTCGCATTTGATGTTCGCTTCCACAGTTGGTCGTGTGAGTTCTGCAATTCCGTTTAGATGCGTTCTTCATGTTTGGATTCAAATATATGGGACGTATTAATGACGTTCATGTTAATATGTCTCAATAGTCGTGGAAGCAGGCCCAATCGATAATATTTGAAATAGGATCTGTAGCCTTCGTATGAAGAGAAGTATTAATTACACAGGAAGAAAAACCAGTTTAGATTAGAGGTATCAGATTCAGCCCAGTAATGAAGTTGCAACACAATCTGCAACACACAATGCGCGAAAATAGGTTCATTCCGAGCAAGAGCTCCCCGCCCGTTTCGAAAGAGCAGCCCCCCCCCCCCCCCCCCGCAGGCGTCGGCCGAGGGCAATGACCAAAAAATTGAATGAGCGGCGGCGGCGGCTCGCGGGTGGCCGGTGCGTGCCGCGAGTGATTTTCCCCGCTCGCACCGTCCATCGTCCGTCCCTCGCCGGGCGGCCGGCCGGCCGGCCGGCCGAGCGAGCACCTTTGCAGCGCGGAGGGCGCGTGGGCGAGGGCGAGGGGGGAGCCAGCGGGGCAGGGCGGTAGTCGCAGGATGGTACAGTAAACGCTGCGTGAGGATTACGGTAGCGGGATGGCGAGCGAGGTGGAGAGACTCGCATTGGTTGGGAGATCAACCTGCGAGTGCTGGTGGGTGGGCAGGCGAATTGAGAAGGCGCGCGAGGTGCCTCAAGAACAGGTGGAGGCAAGCGAGCGAGCGAAAGAGAGGGAGTGAGAGAGGGAGAGGGAGTGAGAGTGAGAGGGAGTGAGAGTGAGAGAGTGAGAGTGAGAGTGAGAGAGGGAGGGAGAGGGAGAGAGGGAGGGAGAGGGAGGGAGAGGGAGTGAGAGAGGGAGAGGGAGTGAGAGAGGGAGAGGGAGTGAGAGAGGGAGAGGGAGTGAGAGAGGGAGAGGGAGGGAGAGAGAGTGAGAGAGGGAGAGGGAGTGAGAGAGGGAGTTAGAGAGAGGGAGAGAGAGCGCGCATGTGGGCAGAAGAGTAGGAGAACGGAGTAGCGAAACCGCGGGTGAGAAAACGGCGGGTCAGGGAAACGAGGGGGGGGGCAAGTAAGTGAGCGAGCGAGTGGGCAAGCCGAGCGGACGGCAGGGAGAAAGAGAGGAGAGAGAGAGAGGGATGGGCAGCGAGCGAGTAACCCGCCTCGCCTGCCGGCCATTTCGCGTGGTATTTGGCGCAGGTAGCGAGCGCCGCGCGCGATTTATGCCCGGCGGCCGCAGACATTCCGCGCCCGAAAGGCCACCGGCCGGGGCGGCGCAGCGCACGCCTAGACCCACGCAACGCTGGGAAGGGAATTGCCCCCCCCCCCCCCCGGTGGCGCTAGGCTAAACAGCCACGCGGCGCTCCCCAGATGAAAGAGAAAGGAATGGCGGTTGTGGTAAAAGAACGCCCGGCCTCGCTCAAATGCACGTCACATATACAAGAACGTAAAACGGCTTCGTAAAAGGGAGACTACACCACTGAAGGTCAATTGTGCAAGTCCTCTGTGTCTTCCAGAAATGAAGTCCCCCCGTAAGCACATGATAAAACCAAATCAAACATCCAACCTAACATTAAAGCATGTAAATTCTAAATAAACAATAAATCATTCCAATCCCAATCCAACACCTTAAAAGCGGAGCAGTGATGCCAAGCTCAAAATGCCAAGGATGCCTATTCCTAACACTGAAAAAACTATTGTCTCCAAGCCCTTGAAACGCCACATGGCCGAACAAGAAGAAAATAAATGAAAAGAAAAGAAAGAAAGACAAAAAAAGAAATGAAGTAAATTGAATTAAATTAATGTAAAAATTAAACTTGAGATGCAATTCTTTTTCACGCTACAATATTTATTTTTACATCAACGAAATATTTGAGTATTAATATTTTAATAGGTAACTATTTCGGTGGTTTTCCACTCGAAAATCGTTTCTCTTCGTTATGTCAGTTCGTAGGTGATGTAGTGGCAATGGAATTGGGGCTCTGGATGCCGAGAATTCCCTTACGTGAACCGCGAGGCAGCGCTGCCGTAAACACTTGGCCGAGCGAGTGACGGCAGCGCGTTTCGCGCCGCATCGCCGTTCCCGCGCCCCTGGCATCTTAAGTGCATCGCTGCGCGCCGCGCTTTCTCGATTGGGCGGTGCGCGTGCGATGCGCGTGAGACGTTCGCCCCCGTGCGAACGACGACGCGAGAACACCCCCCTCCTCCGGCGGCTTTAGCGGCGGCGATGGTGTAACGGTTAGCGTTTCGGACTGTTGTACCCAAGTTGGCGGGTTCAAACCCGATCGAAGCCGTGGATTTTTCAGGGCGAAAAAATCCTTCGTACGCCTTCCTTCGGAGGGGAAGTAAAGCCGGCTGTCCCATGTTAGTAGATTTGCTTGCATGTAAAAGATCCTCAAGCCTAAATGACGCCTCTGAGCTAAATTCAAATCGCCTGTTTCTCGCCCAAGGTATACCTCATTTCTCTGCTAGTTGGTGAAAGGAGCGTAGCGAAATTTACGTGGTCAGACGGAAGAGCAGGCCTAATGGCCTGAGTCTCGCCACGTAAAATAAGGCATTAATTCAATTCATTTCAATTCCTCCCGCCGAACACTCGCTGTGGGCAAGGAGCGATGATGCCGGTATCAATCCAATGGCTGCGTGAACGTTTGAAAAGAGATAATTTGTTTTTATTAAGAATCTGTGTTTCGAATACTGTAAAAATGAGAATGAAGTTCGTTTGGTAGCCAATCGAGGGAAATGTGACTAAGCACTGTGAAGTGTGGTTTTATTGATTTCCGATCGGATAATTCATACTTTTGTTATTTTATTATAAGTGTATGAACAATTTTCTTAATGAGGAAAATTAGTTTCAAATAAAATCAGTTCTTTTCAACTTCATATTTATATTGATGTCTAGTATATTAATTCATTTCCTAGTAACAATGGATAGAATCAGACGAAATTTATTACAGTTGAATGGGCGTCCACATTTTTGTTGTTTAAAACTCGTGGCACAAGTTCCCTTCTATGCCAAAGAGAGAGTGGACAGAAGTGTTGCATCCGGCGTTTGAATTATGCTTCGGCACCCGTAGCAGTGTTTCGCCACGTGTTAATATGGCATGTGAATGTGAATTCCGTCATGTGGTAATGTGATACCGGACTGCCAATAGAGTAGCCAGCTGTCACAAACTTTCGATAAGCTACTATCTCTGTATCCATTTTTTCTAAGCTTCGAAGGGCAATAAACATTTATTGTGTTGGCGATGCGGGGACCATAGCGAAGCTTCCGAGAGCATGCCTGTAGGATTAAGGAGGTCGTGCTCGGAGGATGCGATTTAACTTCTTGTGTCGGCGGAGGAGGAGGAGGAGAAAGCCTAAGTCCAAAAGGGATTTCCTCCAGCTGCGTCGGGTGCGAAAAGTGAGTTCCGGCTGCGCAGCGACATCGTCCGTCCAGTGACTTCCAACTCAGGCGGAGACAGCAAACTAGTTGGATTTGCTGGATTCAGTGGCGACGGTCGCAACATCAGGATCGAAAAAGAGATTACTTAAATAGAAGTTCCGAGTGAAATTTGTTTATGTTGGTTTGCGGTACAGCCAAGACAATGTCCTGCTGCAGTTGAGGAGCTTGATGAATTAATGTGTTTGTACTTCGTGTTACGTACTTTTATTTTTTCTAAATTAATGTGTTTGTTGTTTGACTTGCAGATCGGTCTACATAAATAACAAACTTAAATAAAAATATTTTTGTTTGTGTTGCTTTTAAATGGAAAGCACTTAATCTAAAGGCGTTTTATTTGGGCTCTCCTATAACGTTTCCTTGAATTCAAAAGCAGAATGGCAAAATCTATGAGACGGTTCTTGTGACAAACATTTCTTTTCATTATGGACCCTTCTTCAAGACTATAATACTCATACAAACTTACACTGCAGAAAGCACATTTAATTTAAGTTACTTTCCATAAAAAAATTTGAGGGAATACACGAAGTATAAAGTCCTTTATAGAAAGTCCTTTTTTTCCATTTTCGACGTTGATTCTTATTTGGTTCTCGTTTCCAAGATGTCTTTCGTGCGACATGTTGCGCCGCCGCGTCGCGTTGCCGAGCAGAGCTCCGGCGCCCGCAGAGAAAGCCGAAGACCGCCATCGGCAGTTTCTCTGGCTAGCAGCGCGGTCGCGCCCTGCCCTGCCCTGCTCTGCTCTGCTCGCGACTGCTCCCGATGACGCCGACGACCTGTTCTGCTCCCGCCGCGCCCCGCCCCGCCCCGCCCCGCCCCGCCCCGCCCCGCCCCGCCCCGCCGCACTCAGGCCCGCTCCCCTCCCCCTCGCCACGCCGCGCCACGCCTTGGCCCCGCTCTGCTCGACCCGCTCTGCTCCCGGGGAGCCGTTTTGCCCGCCCGACCGCCACACCCTACCTCGCTCCTGCCCTCCCTCCCCGTTCCGCTCCTCCCTCCCAGCCCCCTCGCCACTCCCCGCCCCCTCCCGCTCCATGCCTTGCCCACCCCCTCGACTAGGTCGTTTTGCACGCCTCGCCCGCCACACCCTCCCTCCCAGCCCACTCCTCCCCTCCTCGCCCCTTTCCACTCCGTCCCGCCTCGCTCTTCCCTGCCCCGCTCAACCTCGCTCTTCGCCTCGCCCACCACACCCTGCCTCGCTCATGCCATCCCTCCCCTCTCCGCCCCGCCCTTCGCACACTTTCCCGCTCCTCGCCCACCCCCTCGACTTGGCCCTGCTGCCGCATGCCGGGCCTGGCTGCGGAGCCGCGCTTTTATCTCCACTTTTCCCGCCCGCGTTCCGCTCCTCTGTTCGTGGCTCCACTGCGACTATTAATCGCGCCCTTTCGCCGTTATTTGTCTAGTCTTATCTCCTTTGCGTTTGTGCTTCCTGTTTCTATGATCCTGCTCGCTGTAGCGAAACGCTTTAATTATCCTTGCGTGCACTAAATATCTGAAAGTTTCGTATAAATAGATCTTGGCTATCGTGTTCTAAACCGAGGTAAATTCGTAGCAAAAGTCGAGCGATAATAGACTATCGCGTGATTTACGAAACTTTCCAACCACTAGGTACTAGTTACAATATTTTATTTTGGTACCTGCCAACAAAGAGGGCACCTTCCACATTTCGTTACAGTTTCCATCGTGTTGTTCTGGCACATTCTATTGAGAGAGGTTGTGCATCGTTTCCTGTTTTTGTATTTATTCTAATTATAGTGTGTGGCTAATGGCGTCGTAAGTATAGAAAATTAAGCATCTCAAACGAGAGTTAAGTCACAGGTTGAATTTGTAGTCTCTTAGAGAGTGACTTCATCTCTCCCAGGGAACACTTTTGAGTTTTGCAAAAAACCTAAGCCCCTAATTGACAGCAACATCCCTAAAAACTAACCGGCCACTAAAAACCCCAATCGTCTTCCTCGCGTTTCCCACCATCCCATTTCGCCCGCCCTTCCTGTCACTCTCCAGTGGCTCGAGGAACCGGTCTTGTTCCACCGGAGGATCGCCGCTTGCCTTCCGCTTGGCCCCCTCCGCCGCCTCCGGCGCTTGCACCTGTCTCGCGGCGATGAGGAGTGCAATCTGGCGGCAGGTGCAGCGCGCCGCGAAAGCGCTGCCGGGTGCTATGGCTCCTGTCGTGGCCGGCGGCAGCGGGGGGGGGGGGGGGTGGCGGTGTTGCAAAAAACGATGCCGGCCAGGGGAAACAACTGCGTTGACTAATGCTGCCAAGGTGAAATGTGGCTTGCATTTGTTTCGGTGCGGGTTTTGTCTTAGTTTTCTACCGGTGAGTAATTGCCGGCCATTGGTTCCCTTCCAAGGTGACGGTGAGTGATGGGTTTCCATGCGTTGAACTTCGTCGGGAGGCCACATGCCAATTAATCCATCATTGAAGAAAAGTGTGCGTGTCTTAAATTCCTGTTTGTTTAAGAAATAAATGATCAACCAATCAGAGGATATACGAAGTAATGACATTGTTAAGTAATTACATCGTCAGTTTGATCGAAGTATGAGAAACACTCAGTTATCGAAAGTTCATGAAATTATGTTCGTTTTTAAGGAGTCCCTAGAAATTCAGGAATTCAAAACCAGCAGTACTAAAGGACACAGAATAATTTTGTAATTAAAAATTCATATTAGGAAGTAATTGTTCGTGTTAAAGCGGAGGAGCAAAAGAAGATTGTATGATTTTGCTTAAACGGTTCAATCTCTGAATATGTTCATTATTATTATTATTATTATTATTATTATTATTATTATTATTATATTCCTTGGCCTGTGTGAGATCTGCATTCAACTTATTACTCTCCGAACACTACCTAACACTTTATGTATGTACAAAGTCGAAATGAAATGTGTTCGTCCGAAACTGCGCAGAAATAATTTCTAATTTGAAACTAATATCAGCTGCAGGTGTATTCTCGTGGTGACGTCGGCACCTTGCAACCACTAGTTGGTGTTAGCAAGCTATGCGTTTCCTGTATTACTTGTTCGGTTGAAGTTTGCCCATGTAGGTGACAGCGCTGCTCTCTTCTTCCATCAGGTCTGTAGAGAAATTACTTCGTAGCCTGGTAGGTGGCGGAGGGGGCGGGGCGGGGCGGGGAGGGGCGGGGCGGGGCCCTGCCGTCCGGAGACCCGCAGAGGCTGCGGCGACGTCCCAGCGGGGCGGTAATTGGGGGCGGTGAGGCCGCGACCCCGCGCGCAGCTACTTAGGCGGGAATTAATGAAAGGCATTATGCAGTGCGAGACCACCTTAATTGCCGCTTGTTACGGCGCCGTAAACGTAATGATCGGCGCCGCCGCCCCCGCCCCTCTCTCCTGGCTCCTCGCCCCGCTCCGCACGCGCCGCCCCTAGGTCACCGGGCATCCTTCCAGTTGGATTCTCGAAAGGCGTTTGGTCCACATCAGTGGGAGGAAGTGCCGAATCGTTTCTTTGAATTGCTTTTCTGAACCTTCGTGACACTTCGATTCCTTGGCCACTCCATCAAGTGTTCTTTTAATTGACTTCTACTGTTTCAATCCCGCCATCGTTTTCCGTTGCTTTCTTCGGCATCCGTAAGTAGTACATGTGCGTTGTGACTCCATCGAGATGTCGGAGTTGTCCCCACCGCGCCCGCGCCCTCTCCACCCGTACGTGCTTTCCCTCGCCGCTGTCATTTTTTCCGTCGATTTATCTGAGCGCGCTCCGCCGCAGAAAGTGAAACTCCGGCGCGGGCGGTGCGGGGTGGGCGGCGGAGCAATCTGTGTTCGCACGCCGTGCTTCTTGCCGCCCACTCGGCGCCGCCCCCGCCCCCGCCGTCATTGACGTCGGGGCGTCGGTTTGTTACGCGCTGCGGTGGCGCGCTTCTTGCTGGTCGCCGCCCACGCGCCTCGCCCCGCCACTGGACGTGGGAGGGGGGGGCGAGAGGAAAGCGTGCGCGATTGCGCTTCGCCAGTGACCACGCCCCCCCCCCCCGGGCCGCTGCATCGTCGCATTATCCCGCGCTTCTCAGTGTTGTGCGCGGTGTTTTGCACGACTTCGCTCTGTGTCGGACTGCCTGCTCCGAAGACGGAGCGTGGTTCGTGACGCTGTTCTTGGGCGGTATGATTCTGCCTCTGCCACTGAACCATTTGGCGTTTTGGCGTGTTCTGGGGTCGACCTCGTTTTCTCTGCGTGAGTCCGTGCATCTTATCGCTCCTATTGCGGCGTTTCTTTGGCTTTTCGCTGCCTCGTCTCTTGCTCCTATCGTTGTTCTCAGTGGGTTTTTTTGTTTAAGTGTTGCCTTTTAAAAAGTACCTAATTTCTGTATGTGCTCATTTGTTTCATAATCCTCCATTCTTGTGGAGGATTGTGCTAAGTGCATTTACCGCTACGTTCCATTGTAAATACTTATGGAATTATTTTACCAATTACAATGTATGACTACTTTGCAGACAACGAAACGTTAATTCTTCCTCTCATGTTCATTATACACTGTATCTGAAGGGTTTGTTTCTAGCATTACATCGTTATAACTTGTGCCACATTGACGTTTTTTATTACCTCGTGGCACTGGAATGCTTTCATACTCAATGTGTGTACACGGATGTCGACATACCATCACCAGTTCAACACTTCTCCCACATTTCGAGTCGTTCCGACGCCTATTCCTCCTTTTCTTTCCCACACTTCACCTCTCCTCGCTTCACCTCTCAGCGTTGCTCGTTCTCGCATTCACGAGATACCCAGTGGTCCGCGCGTTGCGGAATTCCCTGGCGACGGTCCCTAATGGCATTCCACCTCGAGCTACTAACGCATGCGATTTTTATTGCTCTATTACGTTTTGGATTTATTTCTTTTTCCACGGTGTCAGAATTATTTATCCCTCTTCATCACCGTCTGTCAGAGTCGATGCCCATAAGGGACGCTAATTAGTCACGTAACATTCCTCACTTTGTCAGCGCTGCCACTCGGTAACTGATACGCAAACAATCCGGAGATAGATGTAGTATTTACTGTGGAATTTTCGAATGTTACGACTTATTTGGCGTCCCACTCAGCGAGAGTCCATGACAATGGCCCCCACATTTGTTTTCGGGTATCCAATTGGTGCGGAATGAAGCATACTGGCGGAGGGGCTGGTGGCGGGTACGCCGGCCGGGTCGCGTGTATGCTTTGTAATCCAATCTAATCAAACGGGTTAACTCGATCTAATTGCATGTTTGTTGGCCGAGGAAGGGGCACGGGCTGGGAGAGTAATGGGGTCAGATTCAAACAAAGTTTTATGCCCGCGCGTGTTGGCCCGGCTTTCCCCGTGGCCCGTGGCTCGGCCCGTTTATGCGTTAACGCGTCACCCGCTGGCCCGCTCGCCCGCCCGCGGAGTGGACTGCTTTGGGTTGCTCTTTCCGCCCTCCGCGTCATTCTGCTGGGGGTTTCTTATTTTCAGACTTGAAGCGTCTTGTGACTAAAGGGATGTCGGTTTTCCCTTATCAAACAAAATAGAGGTGTGATGATTTGCATGCAATTAGATTCACAGCTATCCTAAACTGTTGACTTATTTGAAAGATCGGCGTGGACCCGACCACTTTACCCACTAAAATAATATTGCTTTCATGGCTAATATTTCGTTTTAATAAATAGAGAAGACATAGCCAAATTTCAGAATAGCACTTATTACCATCGTGAGTAAGTCAAAACATAAGTAAAGTCAAACTACGTTGAGTGAAAGAAATTTAAAACTTATTTAGTAAAAAAAAAGGTGTAATAGACATGCTTCTGCCTACCGAACATGAATGTAGGCAATTCATTTGTGTAAATATATTTTATTGTTGGGCACACTTTCATCTCGGAAAGCAAATGATCGTGTATATTCTCTTACATTATGACATTCATTCAGCGCAATCGAGATTCGTTTGTAGGATTTTTAAAATTACGGGGAGAAATCTCGCTACGTCCTTTGGTATGTACACACGTACCTTCTCAGTTCATATAAGTGTCATTACGTTGGCCCCCCGCCCACTTCAGCGCCTCCGCCTCCGTGGTGGCCCCTCCCTCTCGTCCCCTCGCTTTCTCCCGCCGATGAGTAAGGGACTGCGTGCCCTTTCGGCCGCACCACGCCTCGCCTGGGTGCGTCTCGAGGGGTTAATATTTACACGCGGGCGTACACCTTCGCAACATAACGTACGACTGGGAAGGTTGAGTTTGAATGGATCACTGCAGTAAATATTGAGCAATATCAATGGGATCTGGGAATGCAAGAACACCTTCCGCCAGACAAATATAAAAGGAAAAATGCATGTTGGAGAAAAGGAAATGATGCGGGAAAACTGTGGTCCATTACTGATTGGTTGAATAAATATGAATGAATCAGACAAAAATACGTAAACAACAGAAAAGAGTTTCTTGGAAAATAATTAATGATATTTATGATGATAGTGAATTATTCACATTGGTTCGGTAGTTTTGTGACGTCTTTTTTTCTAAACGTGCTTAATAAGTAGCCTAATTTATCTCCTTACTGTATTTGATGAAATATGATTTGTGCGGATTGTAGAGGTAATGCGTCTGTTTTAAAATAAACAACATTTCGTGTCTTATGATGAGCACTGCAGCTCCAATAGCGTATTACTCGCGATTTCCTCGTATCTATTTTGTTTTTCATCAAATCCCACAGAACGCGGGCTCGCTCACCCAAAAATAGAATAAAAACTAATTTCAGAGAGCGCGCTCCGTTCGCGACCTCGAGATTGAAGAGGGACATGCAGGGGTGTTATTACCAGTTATACAATTGTAATTACTGTAAGTCCAAACACTCATTTCCTGCATCCGCTGGGAGAACAACGTAACGAACAATCGATTCGGGCTATCGAAGCATGTAATTGTTATATCCGCACGCCGAAGCGAATGCCAGTACGGGAGGTAACCTTGGAAGGAACTGTATTCCCCATTTGGTGGTGTTACGAACACCCGTACCCTTTTGAAGATGTTACGGGAAATTAAACCAATTTTTCATGGTAAAATGTCGGTTCATATACAGATTTTAGAAATATGTATTTTCATTAGATATTTCATCCGAAGCAAAAAACTAGTTAAAGGTGTAACATGAGTCGTGACCATCGAATATCGATCATAAATATGCATAAGAGTCACTAATCCTTTTAAAAGACCTAGTGCCATCACTTCTAAAACGACCTTGCAGATAGCATAAAATCTCCACTGAAGTGATATTTGTGCATGTTATGTCGCAACTGTACTACGTATACGACACTCTGATTGTAAATATCATTTCAAAAAGTAGTTAGTGCTTCAGTGTCGTGTTGACGTACCCAATTAATTAAAATACTTAAATGGGGTCGCAAATTAACTTGACCTCCTCTTTTAATTCACTCCATATCTTGAACAAACTCATTTCACGATCTGCCCGTACGAGTAATTCTTGCTCGAGATTAAACTAGCGTCACGAATTAGTTGGCACTATAAACGACCTGCCGTAATGCTTATTCGCATCACCTCACGAGTTTCATTGGAAGATAACCACAGCAAGTATACACGTGAGGTCATATCGCGCTCTGCGTCATTTACAAGTGTGTGGGCGCGCGCAGTGCATTAGTCGCAGCAGCTTTAGCTGGCTGCTCTCGCGCCGCCGACGCACCTTGATGACGCACCCGCACGTGTCGCGCGGCGAATCCCCTATCTGCAGACGCGAACGCCCTTATTAGCGGGTGGAATTGGAATTAGTGACGCTAGCGGCGCGCTCTATCGGGGCTCCGCAGGCGCCGAGGGAGACGCGCGGGCGACGCCACCGAAACAAGCTTTGGTGGCGCCGTTGCGCGACCTCGCCCTCCGCCCGCGTCTTGCCCCGCCCCCGCCCCCGCCCCCGTCGCCACACTCCCACCCCCGACTCCGGCTGCCGCCCTCCGCCGCCTCCATCGGGGCTTTCGCACCCCCGGTCTGGACTCCGGCTGTCGCCCCCGTCCACCCCCACCCCGCCCCCGTCGCCACACTCCCACCCCCGACTCCGGCTGCCGCCCTCCACCGCCGCCATCCCCGCCTACGTCAGGACGTTCCCACCCCCGGTCTGAACTCCGGCTGCCGCCCCCGTCCACCTCCACCCCCGCCCCCGTCGCCACACTCCCACCCCCGACTCCGGCTGCCGCCCTCCACCGCCTCCTCTCCCGCCTACATCAGGGCGTTCCCACCCCCGGTCTGGACTCCGGCTGCCGCCCCCGTCCACCACCCCCGCCTGCGTCGCCTCACTCCCACACCCCGACTTCGACTCCGGCTGCCGTCCTCCATCGCCTCCACCCCGCCTCCATTACGACGTTCCACCCCCGGCCTTGTCTCCGGCTGCCGTCCCCGACCGCCTCCACCCCCGGCTCCAACTCCCGTCCTGGTCTCCGGCTGCGAGCCCCGTCTGCCTCCACCATGTCTCCGTCGCGACATTCCCACCCGCCGACCTGGACTCTTGTTGCCGCCTCCACCTCCACCTTCGCCTCCGTCACGACACTCCCACCCCCGGCCTGGACTCCGGCCCCTATCTGCCTTTACCCCCACCTCGGCATTACACTCCCATCCCACTCCCAAACCCAGCCCTAAATTCCTCCCGCGCCCGCCTTCGTGGTGTCGCCCGCGCGGTCTAGGAATTATCCGAGTGACAGGGTGCCGCCCCCCATCCCTCGAGGTGGTCCCGGAACGGCGCGGCCGCAGCTCGGTGCGAGAGTCGTACTTGCGGAGGCTAATTGAGCGGTGGCGGAGTTTGCTGGCGGACGGGAGCATCGCGGTGGAGACTGCCGTGCGCTAATTCCGCGACAGGCGATGCCGGCGGCGGAGGCGGCTTCTGGACGTGCGCCGTGAACCAGTTGGCGCGATCAGGTCGTTTCATCGGGTCTCACGTCCGCGGCCGCCGTCGCCCGTCTCCCTAAACGTGGGTTGGCCGCGTGTTGAGCGTGGCGGCGGCGGCGGCGGCGTGCTCTCGGAAAGATTTTCTCGCGGATAAGTCGGTCAGCTCGCGCTGCCGGTCGGAGAGCTTCGTCTGTCGAGCAGCTCAGCCATGTTATACGAGTATCTAAATACTGGGACTAACGGTACTTCCAGAAGATTTTGTGGCGAATTACGACTAGCATGCGGTTTCTGATATCAAATTTCTCAACCTATGATGATGATATTTAATAATGATTAAATAATAATAATATAAATAATATTAATAATAATAATATAAATAATATTAATAATAATATAAATAATATTAATAATAATAATAATAATAATAATAATAATAATAATAATAATAATAATAATAATAATAATAATAATAATAATAATAATAATAATAATTTTGCGTTTTAACTTACTATCTCCCTCCTTTTTCAGCTCTTATACCGATTGCTTCTTTTCTGAATTCGACTTCTGCCTAAGAGCATGGGCTCAATTAATCCTTCAGATAACTCTACAAGAGACCCAACTTCACTATATTATTATTATTATTATTATTATTATTATTATTATTATTATTATTATTACTATTATTATTATTAGTATTATTATCTCTTCTTTTGGCTGAGTAGACCTTTTCCTTGCCGACACATTTTGTAGACCTCGTTAAATCATAGATCAACAGCTTGTCAAACCAAAAGCCGCTCGTGAAGTGAGCATTGTAAATCGCGCGCTGTGTTCGTCCGTCCACACGCGGCGCACGCTCGGTTCCGCAGAGGCCTCGGCCCCGGCAAGAACCTTAATGCTCGAATCAATTAAGTTCGTGACTTGTGCTGATTGGTCGCTAATAGAATTCCCGTGCGCCGATTATTAATCCATTACGCGGAACGCGAGCACGTTTCTGGCGCGGGCGTCGCAGGTTGCCGCGTCGTTAGGCGACCGCCACGAGGCGTCGCGACGCCGCGCCGCCGGCAGATCACACCCGAGGCGCGCACGGAGGAAGTGCGTGAAATCTGTTGCTCTAGATGAGTGGATCTTTTAGAACCGCTGTGAGTTGGTGATTTCTTTAGAATGTGAGCTTTATCAGCACCTAATCATTGGAGGGAACGATGTAATATATAAGACAGAGATTGCCGGGGAGTCTCCTAAAAATACATCCCATGTACCAAAAAATATTGGGAGTAACACCGCCCCTCCTGCTGGGACCCCATGGTTTCGAATCTTGCGTTGCTTTAAGATCGGTTTTCAGTTGACGTCTTTAGTGGATTTTGGAGTGATATTAAATCGATGGTGAATCTAAGTAGAAAATTTCAGTTTTGAAAAAGTCGCAAAAAGAAGACTGATAAAAATAATTGTACGTATGATGTGTACCTTCCGAGTTTTTTTTTCTTATAGTATGTGGGACAACAAGATTTAAAGAGTTAATAAGAGGCAATAGGCAAGAGTTAATACTCACCAGGCCATTTATTATGACGGTCATCTTTACTGATGGTTCGTTTGAACTGAATTATTAAGCATAGTTGATGTTTAGAAGTTACAGAGAAACGGGGGACTCGTGTCCTAGTGACTGGTGCATAGTCCTTCCAGCATTTCGGCCCTAATTCACTATTTAGAACAAATAAAACTAAAAAACAATAAAACAAAAACAGATAAATACGACAAGAAGGGAAGTGTTTTGACGATCGTTCCAAAAAACAGTGTGGTCGCATTGGGGCCCTCTCTCGGAGGCGAAGGGTCGTGGAGCGGTCGCGGGCGGCGGTGCGCTGCGGGGCAGGTGCTGGGCACCGCGAGGCTGCTTCTGTAGGGATAGGGCGCGATGCGGCTTCCGTTTCCCACGTTGCGTCACCCCCTCCGCCCCCACCACCCCGCGCCCCGCCCCCGCGCTCCTCTCAGCGCTTGTTAGCGGCAATCGCTCTTTTATTGGGTTGCGCCACCGCCAATTATTACGTTGGACGGCCGCCGCATGTAAACTTTCTTACGGTGTGTAATTTATTGGAAACTTTTATTACTTATATGCGCAGAAAATGAGTCACGTCAACAGTATTAATGTAATTTCGGAGAAAGTGATTTTCCCAATTGGACATTATTAAATTTCTCGAGGAGGAAATGCAAATGGTTTCGAAACCAATCTGCTGCTCCTGTATCAATCGAAAACTTTCATGTTTAATTGATTAAACAATCATACGAATAATAACTTCGCTTAATTATTCTTAGTTACAAGTTTCGTCAGTTTTCGGCGAGACACGTGCAAATAAGAAAGTAACTAAAGTTTGACACGTAGTAATAGTATACTTTTTTGATTGCCTCCACTTGCTTGACACATACAAATTCCAAATATCAGATAATGGTAGTATTTCCATGTGAACTTATTCTTCTTAAGCAGTGAGAAATGTAGAAAAATAATACAGGAGAACAGAGTTAATATAAAATTTTAAAAAAACACATATCAAACTAAAGTAACAAATACTTCGCGTGGATACAGGATAGACCGTTCCGTTTTGTTTCTGGCATTGGACATGCAATCGATCGTGCGCGAGTCGAACACCTCGGTCGATCTCCTCCCGGGCGGGCGGCGGCCGTGGTCGTCGCGCGCGTCGCGGTCCGGCGGCGCCCGGGGCTGCGACCGTCCTTGCCCCGCCCCATGCCGTCCGTCCCCAGGCCGATGACTCCTCGTGAGCGGCGGCCAGGCCGCGTCCCGTGCGCCCTCGGGCGCGAGCGTGAGAACTCCTCCGCGGCGCCCACTGCTCCCACTCCGTCCCGCCCCGCCCCCGCCCCGCCCCGCCCCGCCCCCACCCCGCCCCCGCCTCCGCCCCGCCCCCACCCCGTCCCCGCCCCGCCCCCGCCCCCGCCACCACCCCGTCCCCGTCCCGCCCCCGCCCCGCCCCTGCCCCGCCACCGCCACCACCCGCGCCGGGCGCTTTCTCGGGGCGCGCCAACCGCGCGTCCGTCGCGCCGCGGGCATTGGCCGGGCGCTGGGCGAGACGACTGCACTCTGCCGATGGTCCAACGGGAAGAGTTGCCCTGAGCTCATCGCGTTCTTGGTTCTTGGTGCTCTTCTTTATTCGTACGAAGGATATGTCGCCATATGGATCGTGTTTTAGCACCTGAGTTGTTGGTTTCTTGCTTGTTTATGAATAATTTGTTGGTGTAGTATATTGGCATCAATGATACTGTAAAATTTCAGTTCGAAGATAAATTTACAAAAAGGAATAAACATTTTCAATGAGGATTATTAGATCGTGTACGATTATATTCATTCTAGGCATGGATCGCCAATATACATTGATTAGAATGATCCACAGAACAGTTATTTTTGATGTGCGCATTACTTGCCAAATAATGCCCACTACTTTCGTTTGCGTTACATTTAAGAGGCTGTCGAGTTGCTTTAAAAATCTCTCTGTGAATACATAGTTGTTGCTTTTTTACGATGTAAAATTAAATTTTTAATGTTCTTAGGTTGATTCCGTAAATGCTGCTGTGCATTTTCATGTATACTCGATGTGTAACTCTGACATTTTTTTTCCTTTGCAACAAAATTCATTTTGAATGCAATTAATAATTGCTGTAGAATTTCGGGAGTTTATCACCTGAAAGGTGCTTAATAAATTTACACAATAAAATAAATTGAACTTGAAATTCTTTTCGTAGTGAAGCATAATAAAATATTATGACAGTTGTTAGTTTCTTTTATCTGTATTACCACTCCTTTTCTTTCTATGTATTTTTCATGTTGGAACGACTGTTTTAATTTCGTTCGTAGTAAAATTCCACAAAACCGACCGACCTTAGCTTTATTCCAGTTTTTTCTCGATATGATCTTTATTGAACAATTTATAGGTGCGGGGTGTGCTTGCGGGTGGAGGTCGTTTTTTGTTTGGGCTTCGAAATCCATCGTTTGAACGAGCAGATTTACTGATAATCACGGGAGCGTAATGCGTTACGCATTTTACGCCGCCAACGACTCCTCGGCGTAATGTGTTTTTTGAGTAAACGTCGTTAAACGCTCCGCCAGGTCGGCATTAATATGGTAATGTCGCCGGACCGAGTGCCAGCGCGCGTCGCCAAAAAGGCCAATCGAAAGTCCTCCCACCGCCGTCCTCGCCCCTTCGCCCCTCGCCACCTCTGATGCCAGGCGGTCCGCCCCCTCCTCTCCGAATCAGCCCGCGCACCCTCCACACGCTACTTTGGCAAATTGTCCGCTGCCTCCGGCTCCCCTCGCTCGGTCTGCACCGTCGAGTCTCTCGTCGATGATCTCTATGACTTTCTCTATGCGGCCAAACGCTTCACACGAAACTAGTGTGGTCACGCGAAACTACTGTGCCAAACTTTTTTCTATTATTATCTGTATTCGCAACGGTCAACCCATCGAATTGTTGTTTTTCATAATAAATATTAAAATATTATTTATCTTATTTAGAAATACGATAAAAAACAACTTTATTTACTTCTAGTATATCAACGTGGCTATAACACGCGATTTAAATTAACATTATTTTTTTAAATGTATCGTTGCACATTGATCTGTTTCCTGCTCCGTGGCTCGTCGGCGCAGCCCTCCAGTTATTGTTGCAACTCAATACATTTATCGCCTTATCCTAAATTATTTTTTTTCATCTTTTGCGTGTCGCAACCTATTCGTCTGGTTTCAGATACTTCTCTGCAGGCGATACAAATTGTCGTTCTATGGGCATTGAAAGGGCACAAACCTTTGTTCTCCCTTGCCGCAGTTCGGCACTTTCCTCGCGCCCATCGTGGTAATGAACGCGCGAGGGCCGCGCGAGGGACGTCCAGGCATGCGCCTGGCGTTTGGCTGCGGACCACACGTGTGGAGGCGCCAGAAATTCGTGAGCGCGCCAAACTTCTCTTCATCTCTCTCGGGGCGGGGAAGTGGGCGGCAGGCGGGCGGGGGTCAACGCGGAAGCGGGAGAAGGGCGAATGGCATGTGAAAGGAGGGCCGACGAACGAAGGAGAGAGCGCAGGGGCGATGGAGAAAGAACAAGTTAGAGAACGATGAATGGGATGCAGTGAGAATGGGCGAGTTGAAGTGGGAGGTCGCACAGACGACGAAGGGTGAGGGTGAGCGAGCGAGCGGGCTAGCAGGCGGATGGGAGTGAAAGAACAAGTTGAAGAACGATGAATAGGTTGCGGGGAGAGCGGGCGAGTTGAAGCGGGAGGGCGGACAGACACGGAGCGCGCGGGCGCGCGTGAGGGCGAGCGAGTGGGCGGGCGGGCGGCGCTGCTCTCTTCAATTAGCATGCGGGCCTCACGCGCGGAGGGAGACTGACTGCGGGGTCGCGCGCGGAAGGCGCCGTTTAGCATCGGCGCCCCACTCATTAAAACGGGGCGCGGGGCGAAGGGACGGGACGGGCCGGGCCGGCGCCCTCGCCCGCGCCTCACGGTCACTCGAGAACCTCGGTCGGCGCGCGCGCTCACGCCGGTTAGCGCAAGCTCCCCGCGCCGCACGGCGCCGGCGGCGGTCCGGGCTCCCACAGAGCGGCGCGGGAGATCCGCAGCGGGTGCGGCGCGGAAGGTTCCGCGCTAGACGCGGCGGCGGAATCCGCGGGTCCCCCATCACACCGGAACGTCAATTATGACTCAGCGTTTGGTGACAGATTTCCTCATCCGATAGACTAAGGCAAGGGAACTCGACCCATAGGGGAGCGCAGACTCCCGAAAGCGGGCGGACTTCCACGAAACTGGAACGACAGCGGTCGAAACGCGTCCTACCGCGTTCCAAAATCCGCAGGTAATAAAACGCTGCAAGTCTGCTGCCGCGACGCTCGCCTGCCGAGCAGGTCTGAACGTGCTCAAAAGGTATCACCTGACGCGAAATTTTCACCCCGGCTATTCCGTGCGGGTCTTCCGTGCCGGTCTGTGGGAGACTGTATCCTGGCCCGACGGCGGAGGCGAGGGACTGGTGGGTACCGGCGTGCTGCGATCTTCCACGATCTGTGTTCACACGCCTCGCACGATTGCCTTCCAATTGAATATGGCCGGTGATGGAAGCGGAATCGACCACACGAAGGTTTTGTGCACTTACGCGTTATCGTGAAGCATTTGAACCATGCACTGCCCGCTTTGCAACAGTATAATAAGAGGAGTAGCGGCGGCTACCTTTAAAAATTGTCATTCCCATTTGTAGGTAACTAGTATAACGGATTTTCAGCCATTTCTGTGAAAGCAATCTATAAATAGGACAATGGAGGGATGTACACCACGAAACTGTTTGGAAGCTAACCAAGATAGACGTTACGTATAAAGAAATGGTAATGTTTCTAATTTGCACTGGATACAAGTTGTATTTGATTGTAATTCATTCCTTCACCTTCAGTGAATGTATATTCTCCACCACGCAAAAGAGAAAAATCCCAACGTAATTAATATCAATGTTTCCCAGCAAAGAATAATTATTCTTCACGGGGAAACACAACGTTCAATTATAATTGATGACTACGGATATTTCAAATCGCTTAGTTTTTACTTCGTTAAAAAAACGAAACGTTTTTACCAAAAATGCCTCTACTTATACTTTCCGAAGTTCGTTCGGTCGTACATCACTAGGAGAAACAAAAAGGCTCTTCCATCACCGCCCTTCGAAATTTCATTCTTGTGCCCTTCCGCTCTTGTGTTCTGGCACGTGCAGGCGTGGAGCGGGCAAAACCTCCCTCGGGCGACGGGCGTCAAAGAGCGCGGCCGGAGGGCGCTTTTCCGCCTTTCCAGTTGCGCAATACTTGCGGCGAGCGAGCCGGGGATAAAAAAAAAAAATAAAAAAAAAGCGCGGGATTTTAGCCACCGCCGCCTCTGACTCCCGTGGGCTCCCGCCTCCGCCAGCCTCCCGTTCGCTGCGGCGCCGCAGTTCTCGCCGAGGCGTGAGGGCGAACCGATAGAATTCGGAGCGGGAGAGGGGCGGGTCAGGAAGGAGGCGGTGATGGAGAAGAAAAAGCGGTTGAGGTAGGGGCGGGAGTGGGAATGGAGCGCAGATCCCCATTGTTGGCAGGAGGTCTGAAGGCGGGGTGGAGCGATGGGCCGCGGAGAAGGTGGGGACATCGGAAACGGGAGGAGCTGCATTGGTGGCAGAAGTAAGGCGAGGGGCGTGGGATTGATGGATTGTTAGTGATTCCTGGCGTGTCAACTACTAGGGTCATTCGACCCGTAAGTGTACTGCATGTTTTTGCTCGGGAGGTGGCGGTGGTCTCCTCTGCTGGATGGTGAGATACGGCGTCGACTCACCGTTGACTAGAGGGGTTTTTCACAACCAGGTATCTCCTACCAAACGGGGCACCGTCCCGGCCGGGACCAGCTCTTAAGCTCCCGACCGGTCTTCCGGCATATGTGGTAGTGTAGTGCATGTTAGCGTAAGGGAAAAGAATAGGACAAGGAAGGTAGGAAAGATCGCGCGCGGTTCATGGTCCGTTTCTTAGGCATCTGGTTGCTTTTGATCGGACAAACAAAGGAAAACTGCCGATTAGAACCGGCCGCTAGAATTTTGTACCAAACAGGGACTGTACTCGGCCTAGCTGACAACCTAGTGTGGAAAATCCTGTCACCGGCGGGAATCGAAGCTAGGACCTGTCGGTCAGAGGGACTGCAGTGACATCAACGGTGGAGACGGCAGGGGCGTTCGCGGAGCGGAAAGCGGAGTTGCGTGGGAGTGAAGCCGGGCAGGCGCAAATAGGAGCGGTGGATTGGTGTGGAGTCGCAGGGCAGGTAGGAGCCGTGGGGTGGGCGGGGCGAGATCCGAGGCGGAAACGGCGGCTGGGCTTGTGGGGGCGGGACCGGCGAGGGGAAGAAGAAAGTTTTTGCGCGTCCGCGGTGGCGCCGCGCCGCGCAGGGCTGTTTCTCTTTTGCATAACTTCGGTAACGCGCCTTCTTTTCCATATATCATCGGCGCGGACGTCGAGCGCGGCTCCGCCTTTTAATAAAGTCGCTCGTCAGAAAAAGAAGCGTATTTCTCCCGCTCGCGCCGCGCCGCGTCGGGCGGACAGGAAGACGCGCCCGCCTATAAAACTTGCCGTTTCCTATTACGCTGATCCCTTTCTTCTTTTCTTTCGTTGGCCCTTCATTGCAGTCTGCCGCCTATTGTAGCACTCCTACCCTCTGCGCGTGACATGCCGTTGAGGAAGATAGAAGATTGCTTCCAAGTGGAAATCCTGCTACTGCAGTTGATCACTAGTTTAACTGCAATGCAGAGAAAGATGCAAGAGGTGGAAAGAGTTTAGTTTGGCTGCTTCATACATGTTGCATTACAAATCGATTGTTGCCTTTGGTATCTTAATTTTATTTTAGTTTTATTTTAGATTTATTTAAATATAAATCCTATTGTTTCATTAAACGGCAAGAAATCCCAATCTTCGTAATTATTCGCGTTAGTTATTTCTAGTTTTGTTAGAAATGCTCGCAGGGGAGGAAAGCTTCCGAGTGCGCCGTTGTCGGTAATTTCAGGAACCAAGTGGAGAATACCCGATTACATCGCCAGGTCAGTCTCATATTTGAATACCAGAGTCTACGAGTTTAATTGGGACATTCCCACCATCTAGGTCCCGCTGGATTTTATCCTCTTCAGAAGTATTCTAATAATTGCAGTACGTTCCGGCGGGAATATTGGATTTAACTATCGCCGTTATGCCTCCGTGCCCTTCTCCGCTCCTCGCGCGGTTGCCCTATTAAGGCAATAGTTCGCAGATCCAATAGAAATTAGTCTTCCCTCCGCTGCAGTACTTAACCGCATTCGGCGATTAGTAATCCGCGGTACCTGCAGAACTAATATTGCGGAACTTGTTCCAGTGATAAATCATGCGCGCTGCGGCCGGCGCGGTGGTCCTGCCTGCTACCGCTCTCTCCGGGCGCATGCACCGCTCACACGAAATTCGTGGCGCACGCGTGTGCTGCCTCGGCGCATGCCAGTGCGTCGGAATTTTTCACCTTCACCGCCTCTTTTTTTTTCTTATTCTCTCCCTCTGGTGCTATCACGCTTCGTTGACTTTGGTCTTACATCCGCGTACGGGCAGTACTGCCGGAATGGTTCCTAGATCATTGGGATGAGTGATCGGCCCATGGTCCAGAAGTGGACAAGACAGGGTACGAAAGATCGCGCGCCGCTCGTGGCCTTTGTAACATGTAAGATGCAGATCCGGCACTCACCTGGAATCGATCAAAAGAAACCAAGGTGAAAACCGATGACCAGCTTCTAAACTTCTCAACCAAATCTTTGAGACAGTGATATACCAAACCTTTTCCCTACTGCCGAAAATCTTGCCGCCATGGAACCTGGGACACTTGATCTACAAATTTCAGTTGCAGATAACATAATAGATCTAAATACTATTCGTACATCGTTGAATTCGTCCATTTTGGCTCCATTATATCTCAGTTTGTTTCGTTCTTATCTTTTTGGGGGGCGTGGCATGGGGTGAGTCGGAGCCCGGCCTCTGGAAAGCGGCCCTTTCGGAGCGCCTCTCTGCGGGGGCGGGGTGGGGAGGTGCGGGTGGCGGAGGACGGGCGAGCCAACGAACCGCGCCGCTGCGCGCTGGGCCGCTGTGCCAGCGCCGCCCCCGCAGGGCCCGCTCCGCGCCGCGCCGTTGCCAACTTGGCGACTTTTTCGCAAGGCCCCTCGACTTGGCCGCGTCCCGCGCTGTCGGAATTTAGGCTGCGCCGGCCCTGGGGAAGGAATAAACTTGCGGCGCTTGCCGTAGGGCACCGCCTTTCGCTCGACCTTATTGCGGGGAGGATATGAGGCTGTGTATGTGCGTGGAACTGGGGAGGTGAATGCGTGAAAAAAAAATATGGCTTTCATTAAGTCCTGTCGCTTCTTACAAAGTAGCATTTTGTGCTTTATTTATTCTCCACAGTCAGTGCGCTGTTGAGAAAACATAGTGATATGAGAGACTAGAATACCGAAGTATTTCATTTACTTCAGCAGTTCTCTTCAAATGTAGAAGGTGAGTTATTGTAATTTCTTGTCATAAGGAATTTATTATTTGAATGTCAAGAAGAACAATGCCATGAAATTTCAAATTGTGAAACGTGAACGTGAAATAAACTCATCATGTATGTTCCCTGGAGTTCTTTGAAAAGTCACGCAGTATCATAACACTGTAAGTTAACTGGCACCTTATCACATGAAATCTTCGAATAATACTTTGTGTTGCGATGGAGTCTGTAGCCTGGTTTCACTGAAAATATGGCCGAGGTGATCTCCTTGGAGAGAAGACAAGGTGAGAAAGGGAGGCGCCTGCTGTGTGTGTCACGTGGCTGGAAGTTGCCTAAGCGCAGCGCTTGGGTGCGCGACGCTCTGCGCGGCCGGCAACGGCGCGCGGCGGCCACGCGTCAGCAACACACGGCGGCGGAGGCGGCGGCGGCGCAAAAACAGAGCGTCCCGCGGAGAAGCAGCGAAGCGTGCGCGCCTCCTGCCGGCTCCGCGCCCGCCACACCCGCCGTCTCCGCTGCCCCAAGCGAGCGCAGTCGCTCCCACCGCCGCGCCCATCTTGCCACCCGCGTCCCTACGGACGCTGTCGGCCCCAACCCCTTTTGCTACTGCGAGGTTAATCGCCCCCGCTGCTCCTGGTCCCCACGCCTTTGCTATGGTCATTGCTCCCCAGCCCCCCCCCCTGCCACACCCGCTCCCAACACCCTCTGCCGGAGCGAGAGCTCGGCAGCCTCACCGCCATTGTAGCTCTATGCGAGCCTAGCTGTCGCCGCCTCTGTACCCACCGTCACCGCTGCCCTCGCGAGCGCAGTCGCTCCCACCGCCGCGCCCTCTCTCTGCCCTCCTGCCACCCGCGCTCCTACTAGACGCTGTCGGCCCCAACCCCTTTTGCTACTGCGAGGTTAATCGCCCCCGCTGCTCCTGGTCCCCACGCCTTTGCTATGGTCATTGCTCCCCAGCCCCCCCCCCCTCCCTGCCACACCCGCTCCCAACACCCTCTGCCGGAGCGAGAGCTCGGCAGCCTCGCCGCCATTGTAGCTCCATGCGAGCCTAGCTGTCGCCGCCTCTGTACCCACCGTCACCGCTGCCCTCGCGAGCGCAGTCGCTCCCACCGCCGCGCCCATCCTGCCACCCGCGCCCCTACGGACGCTGTCGGCCCCAACCCCTTTTGCTACTGCGACGTTAATCGCCCCCGCTGCTCGTGGCCCCCACGCCTTTGCTATGGTCAGTGCTCCGCAGCCCCCCCCCCTCTGCCACACCCGCTCTCGGAGCGAGAGTTCGGCAGCCTCGCCGCCATTATAGCTCCATGCGAGCCTAGCTGTCGCCGCCTCTGTACCCACCGTCGCCGCTGTCTGCGCGAGCCCAGCAGCACCGACCACCATTCTTCCTTCTGTCGCTCGCACCTGCCTTCTGCCCCCGCCATCCCCACTGCCGTAATCCTGCTCTTTTCGCTGCCCCCAGCACCGCCCCTACTTCCCTCGCGAGCACAACCCCCCTCTCCGTTTCTGTGCTGGCCACCTCACCGCCAAGCATTCTGGCCATCGCCGTCTCCCCAGTCTCTCTGCGGCTCGCCGCAGCATACGCGAATGACACGCGAGCGCCACCTCGCAACCCAGGCCAAGTAAGTTCTTCCACGATCACGCCACCACCCCCGCCCCCGCTCCCGCCGTTGAATCATTTGTAGTCCCCCTCCAGCCACCCCCGCCGCCTCGGCTGTCTCCAGCGCCTCTCTCGTCGGTCTGCCGTCGGACCTCCTGGGAATCTTGCTACCATTCTTCTCGTTGCCATTTTAGTATATCCCGCGCTTGTCATTCTTATTGCATCCTCGCTCTGTCTCCTTTATTTCTACAATGGTCCTTTTTATCCCTCTCCTATGGTACTGACCATTGTTGGTAATTTAGTAATGCGAAGTGTTAAATGTTGAAGGAAATCGTGCGTTTTAAACAAATAAATGTGTACTTTAAAAGTCAGATCAATGAATAGAATGGCAGTAGAGGAATTTCATTTGGGCGCTTTTGAAAGTTACAGACATCTATTACGCATAAAACATTATTTTCAATTGCATCAATGTTTGTCCGTCTCCTCAATTCCACTCCAAAACAAATGGTTCGGTTCCGAAGGGCCAGCCGATACGCGGAGGCCCGGCGGCGTGCGGCGCAGAAGGCTCGTCTTAGGGCCCCTTCCCACGGCGCGGCCGCAGCGCGCTTCGCAGCAGTGCGGCGCGTAGCAGAGCATTGGTTTGAATGGAGGCCTTCCCACGTGCAGCGGGTGGCGGCTGCTGCGGCAGCCGACGCCGAACTCCTGCTACGCGAAGCGGAGGAGGGGCCACGCGCCACCGCTAGCAGAACACAGCTTTAAATGGGAGCGTTCCCACTGCGCCGCGGGCGCAGCGTTCTACCTGCTCCGGTCCCTTTGTTCGTCGTCGCCGGAGGGTCGGCGAAACCTACCCCTCCAGACCCCACCCCCCTTCCACGGCGGGCGGTGGAGCGGCCGTGGCTCCGGCGGTGGCGGCGTCGGAAGAGCTCTGCTCCTTGAAGGAAGCGCGCTGCGGCCGCGCCGTGGGAAGCGGCCCTTAGTTCGCGGCCGCCCAGGCCGCTCCACGCGCCCAACGCCCTGCTCCTCCCACGGCGCGCGAAAGCGCTCGCTCGCCCGCTCGCTCTTTGTCCACGCGTCAATGGGCGCGTTTCCGCCCGCGCGTCTATTGTCTCCGGCGCTTCGATTCGCGCTTGCGCAAGGAAACGCCCGCCTTCGCCTCCGCCTCCGCCTTCGCTTCCTCCCCCGGCTCCGCCCCAGCTCGCTCCCGTAGGCGTGAAGTATCGTCGTACGTTTAGAAAATCAAGCGACTCGTTTCTCTCATAGTGCGACATAGTAATGTGTTTTCTGTTAAATTATTAAGCAATTAGGTAAGATTTAAGCAGCAGAGTCTATATTACTTAAAATTGTTTTCATCCTCTAAAAATTCCGAAGCCGCCTACTTTGCCTTTGACGTTCTCGGGTATTCCTAGGTAACATCCTTGTATCAGTTTGATGTAGAGTGTCTCTTGTATAATTTTCAACCACTTCAACAAGAACTACTTTTTGCTTCTACAACAATTAGGCGTTGCATTTGTCACTTCGCAGTGTCTTCACTGGACCCTGTCTGTCTAAACCAATCTTACAGAGAAAATGAACGGCGTACCCTTGTTTATCCGGTCGGTATTTTTCGTGATATAGTTTGGCAGTTTCTCAAAAAAGAGCTCGCCTTCCGTAATCCACGTGTGGCCGCTGCTGCATATGGCGCGGTGCGCCTCTCGTCTTGACAGCTCCGGCCGTTTCCGCCTTTCTTACGAGGCGACTCGCCAGCCGTAGATGGCGGCCGGTTAGAGCGCCGACAGCCGACTCTGGAGGAGTAGGAATGTAAAAGTTAAAAGCCCGGCCATTGTCGAGACTTTTTTTCTTCTTTTTTTCTCTCTCTCTCTTCGCTTACGTCGCACCCGTTGTTAAGCTCATAACAAGGTAGGAAGAGATTGTGCGCCGACCGTAGACAAATGTGAGCGTATCCCACTTAAGAGACTGGGAAAATGTGCGTAAGCGTGTCTTCGAATACCTTGAGTTAATACGGATACTTTCATCTAGCAAAAAGACGAAGTGCGTGCGGTGGTAGTGGCTGATGGATTATGGCGCAATTGGCGTTCCGCTCAGACAACAGGCAGAGGAACGGCGAGAGATATGTGGACAAAAAGTAGTAGAACGATGGAGGGTGAGGGCTTATGTCGTAACTGGCGAGCTTCATGTTGCCTTTTCAGGAAAGAGTAAATAGCTTGAAAAAATTGTAAGGATATCTATGGTTGTTATAATGGTTTCAAATGACCCAAAGAAGAAGTTAATAAAAATCCCAGATAAGTGTCTGAATCATTCGGTTTGTGAATCATCTCAGATCCCTTTTAAACTGATAATTATTTCAAACATAAACACTAGTATGGCCATGATGATGTCATGATTGCATAAATTTATAAAGTAAGCAACACATACAACTTTTACATCGCTACTCGAAAAACACCCTCATCATCAATACACGAAACGGTTAATCATTCTCCATTTCATCTCTTCGTATATTTCGTTCGCTAACGATTCATTCTACCTGTCTAAGTATCACAGTAGCGATAGAGTACCTCGGCCAAAGGTGGTTGAAAATGCAACATTTCATTCGCCTAATGAGCGCGTGAAAATGCGAGGCCGCGCGGTGACAAACGAGCACGCGCGCGAGGCCGCGGGATGGGCGACGCCCAGCGGCCGTGGGCAGGCGGCCCGGCGCACGCGGAAGTCCCTACCACTGCCACTGCTGCTGCCGTAGCGCCGGTTGCTCGCACTCCAATCGCTTCGCACGTGGTGAAAGCACCGCGTCACCCCCCACCCCCCACCCGCCCACCGCAGCGCACACCTTATTCAATAATTATTTTAATTAAAAACCGATGCCGCTCCCGCCACCGAAGCTTTTAATGAGAAATCCCACGGAGTATCGTGCCACGTCAACCTCCCTTGCTTCGCCCCGCCCCGATCTTCCTCGCTCCACTACTCCCTGCCCCGCTCCACTCCACCCCCCGCCCGGTTCTCTCCCGGGATCGCCCCTCCCCGCCACGCACCGCTCTTGGCGACCTCTGCCCTCCGCGCCCTCTTCCTCGGCGTTTACTTCTCGCCAGATGGCTTATAACGTTTTTGCTTTGACAATTTTATTATCCGCTGCCTCGTGTATTGATTTTTCGCAGTCGGAGGACCCGCCCCCGCTGCACCGCATTCGCCTCATCAAATAATTGCGGGGCGGAAGTCAGCGCTCTTTCGGCGTTTCCCGCCCCGCCCCGCCCCGCATCACCCCGAGCGACGCCGTCTCCTCCAAGGAGGAGAAGCTTTTTATTTTCCTGTCGCTTTCCCCTCTCCGCCCCGCGGCCCGGTAATTCACCCGTGGTGAAATTTTCCGCCGTTCCGCGCGCCTCGCAGATTCCGAGTCGGCGAGTGCGTTGCTCCTGCGTCGGCGTCGAAATCCACTCCGGGCCGGGAGTAAATATAACGGGCTTGGGATGCCGGCTTTTCGGGATGCGGTTGTGCGAATTACAGCTGCCTCCACATGGCATGGTTCCAAAAGACCATTAAATACAACGGCTCAAGGGAACAAGTTCTTCGTCGTCGACTGTACAAATTTTGCAGGCCTTGCTTGTTAGTGTGTCGTCGAGAGGTGGTTTTTTTTGGTGGGGTGAGCATTTGGTTCTCTCTCTCTCACTCTTTCACATACGTCATATACGGTTGGAACGTAAATACGATTGTGGAATCATTTTCGAGAGAGTACGTATATATTTACACACTGTCGTGAAGTGCTTTCATTCAGACTGTTGGGGCAGAGAAATGTGTTAGTGGAGAAATCTTTTCCAGAACTATATGTTAACATACCATTTACTATCAAATGTACGACGACTTGAGATTTCTAGCGCCCGTAATATTTAACTCTTCCTGCAAATCTGTCTTGTCTCGCAGGAGTTGTTTAACTACACGATGCATGTAACTTACTTTAAAAAATACGGGGTTCTCGAAAGTCTGGTATTAGGTAGTACGTGAAAGCCCATCTGTATTTTTCTTTCTCGTTTCCGCTTCAAGAGCCTGACCTCGGCAGCGAAGTCATTTCAAGTACTTGTATATTTCAGAGGTCTTTCCATATTGTAAATTCAGTGGTTAGTTATGTCTTCTTTCCTGTGCTTTAGCTTCCTTTACGACCTGTGTTTACACTTTTTTCCTCTTACCTTTCTCGACTTTTGTACGAATTGATTGCCCTGTAGGCTCTTTATAATTGATAGCGCGTCACCTCCGTCTACACCAGAACGTGATTACTTTTTAATATTTCTGTTCTTCTCTGTTTCCCACTGTAAGGCAGATCTTCGTATTTTGAAGCTGGCTTTTCTGTCTCTTCTTTTTCCATTTTCCCTTAATATAAAAGAAGCGCCCCGCCGACTTTTGATTTCCACAGTAGCATCCCGCGTCACCCACTAAACCTTTCTCTCTCAGGCGACCTTTTGGTTTCATATTTTTCCAGGAGCGCCCCAGTTCTCGAGTCGCCTGCCCGTCTTCTCCTTATTCTTTTCGCAGTTCATATTTTGCGCGAGGTCTCTGCGGCGGTTTGCCCGACGCGACGCAATTTTTTCCCCCTTCCTTTTTCTGTTTGTGCCGTTTTTGCGTCTCTGTTCTGCCTTTTCGTTTCCTCCGCGCTTTCCCTTTCTGTTCGCGCGCGCTCGCCTCTTCGAATTTCCAATTTCGGTGGCGCGGCGGGACGAGGCGCGGAGCGGAGCGGGGCGGGGCGGGGCGGGGCGGGGCGGGGAGCGGCTCAGAGCCTGCCGGCGTTGCCAGCGTTATTAGGGCTTTAATATTAAACTAAACGGAAGGCGCAACGCGATAGAGGCGCTCGCGTGGCCTGGCGCAGCGCGGGCGGCCCTGGCTGCTGCGGCGGAGAGATCTGCGACGACGCTTGTGGGGAATTGCGCATTTTTTTTTTTTCGTCTAACAGCATTTGCATATTGTTCAGCACTTCGTTACATTTGCATGGGGAGTCCATCTAAAAGTGATGTAAACAGAGGCAATTGGATTTATCGTTCGGCGTTGTATGAATAACTTTTTATTTTATTTTATAGAATTGCGTCGTAAAAATTTTGATGGAATAGTGTCGCCCCGGTGATTCTAGATCTTGATTTGGATTTCAAATTTTCACAGAGGTGGAACTTGGATCAAAAAACGATGTAGAGAAATAGTATAAAAATAATAATAGGCCTAATAATAATAATTACAAAATTAATGAATGTGAAGGTGATAAATGAAACCAAACGACGTTTAGGTAGAACATTTCCTTGTAATCTTTCATTTCTCGAAACTGGATATCAATAACCGAAATATTGCGAAATGAATCTAAATACGAGTTCGGCGTGATTTTAAATAATCTCTAATGGGTGGAAATAAGTACCCATGACATAGATAAACAGTTTGGAGCTACGATAGTAGACGACGTACCTCTAATGTCTTTTAACTAAACTAACAAAGGTTTTAACGGTCTGATGTGACAGTTGAGTGAAGCGATGAATGAGGCGGCTGGGCTGCGAGCGAGTCGGACGCGCCGATACGTGGGCGGAAGAAAGAGCCTCTGTGCGCTGCTAATCTGCCTTCCCTAGGAACGCGGCAGCCCCGCCGCCACCGCCACCGCCAACGACGAAGATCGGGGTAATTTCGGGCGGCGGCGCGGGGCCCCACCCTCGTAGCGGCTTTCTGGAGCGTCAAATTACCTTTTATCAGATGCGCGGTCGCTTCCCTCGCGACTCTTCACCGCCGACCACCTTGGCACGTGGCCCGCGCCCCTCCCTCGCCCCCGCCGCCGCGTCGTCTGCCTACCTCGCCCCCAGCCCTCTTTGTTGCTAGCTCTTCCACTGCCGCTGCCACTGCCACAAACCCCTTACTACCGCTGACATTGGCATTGTCATTGCCCCTGGCACCAATACAACGCAGCCGTTCCCAGTCACATTGTTGGCCTTAAAACGGCGATCGCTGCTCCGTTACTATCGCTGCCTTCAACACCACCCCACTGATCGTCGCCGTCATTGCCATCATTGGTCTCACTACTAAAATCGCGGGCATCGTTCTCATCATACTCCCCAAATGTATCGCCGTATTGAGTGTCTGCACTGTCTCTCTATCTCCACTACATCACCACCATCATGGTACTCGTAACCATCACGCGCCGGCTACGCCGCTGCTGTCATGCCAACCGTCTCCACGCCCTCCACCGCCGCTACCATGGCGAATAAGGAAATGAGTAATTACTCGCCTCCACGGCGCGGCGCGGCGGTTCCGATGGCGCTCGCGGCTCCTCTCCTCTCGGCGCCCCTCCTCCTCCCCCCTCCCCCACCACCGCTCTTCGTCGCGCTGCGCGGGCCGTGAGGGCCGGAGGACGGGAGAGCGGATACGTCGCAGTGGCGCGCGTGCAGCCCTCTCATCCCCCTCTTTTCCCTCCTTTCTCCCTCCCTCCTTTGCGTCCTCATCGCCTATTTCTCGCCAAAAAGCGCTCAGGCCAAAAAAAAAAGAAACACTGAAGAACAAAAAGGGTTATCTCAAAATGCGTATTTTTTTGTAGATAGTGGGATAATAAATGCTTTAGGAGATAGGGATGTTAGTTTTGATTAATTGTGCAATTTTCGTCTGCAGTCATTTGCAGATCATAAAATGATAAAAAAAAACTAACTATCCGCAGAAGAAAAAAGATAAAGAAAAACGCGTTGCAAAGTGTTAAACTTTTTTATGAATTTTATTTTCTGTTTAAATGTAAACTCTGCGTCAAATGACTTTTGGATATCTCCGGTTCAATGAAAATAAGCAACGAAAGAAAACAGAAGTACATTGTTTTGATAAAGGGCATTTATTTTTTTAGTGCTTTATTGTTTTTAGACTTGAATATTTTTTAATGCATGGTTCATTTGAATGATAAGTGATTCAATACACGTCAACGGCTAAGGTCATTAGTCCCGTAAGTGTAATGTATTTTTTTCGGGAAGAAACGTTGATCTTCCCATCAAGATAGCAAGATCCGTCCCCGACCTAAGTCAGCATGCGGGAATTTTTCCCAACCAGGTATCTCCCACCAGCGTGGCACCGCCCCAGCCATCACAAGCACTAAGTTCTCGGCAAATTTGATAGTGTAGTGCATGTGAGGGTAAGTGTGTGTACGTAAAGGGTGTGGATGGACAAGGAAGAGGAAGGAAAGGTCGCGCGAGGTCCGTGACCCGTTTGTTAGGGTACTGCTTCAGCATTCGCCTGGCGTTGATCTAAGCGAATGCTTGGTTGGAGATAGCGTAAAATGTTACAATGTATTTTCACCGCCACATGCGTTGCGTTGCTCGCGCAATTTCGCCCCAGTGTGCGTCCTTCCCTCGTCGCGGGCGCGCGGCGCCAAGTTCGTGGGTGTTCCGGCGACGTCCCCGCGCGGCGTCTCCTCACGCGGAAGGGCTGGGGGAGGAAGCGCGGCCTATTGCGCGCCATTACGACGGCCAAGGGGCCGGGGAGATGCACAAGGACGAGGAGAAGAATCTTGTTGCAGTCGCCGTGCGCACGGAAATTATCCTCCGTAGAGAGCGCGCTTGAAGGACTCGCGCCGCGCCCCGCCGCCATTTGATCATCGTGGAATGCAGTTAAGGCGTTCATTAAAATTGCTGATGAACTTTGAGATATTGTGCAATGGGATAATTAAGAGTTTAGTGTGGAAATGGCGATTCCTAGAAGCGCCACTTGATAATACGGTTTAGAATTTTAATGGTGCTAGTTTGTTCATAAGAATGTTGTTTGAATTGCCGCGCGTGCCGATTACGACTCAATTTTTCTGCATTTTACGGTGGAGTGCTCTTTGATGTAGCTGGAATCACCGTGTATTATTAAATTAATACCGTTAAAATTTGTTAAAATTCTCTCTCTGTGTCAGATAGCAGAAGGTATTTTAAAAATATATCTACATAGCCAATAACGTACTTACGTTTTTACAAACCCTCATTTCAATATGAAACATTTTAAAAATGCGGCGACCTCTGGTTTATTGGATTGTACACGAATGTTGGTATTCGAACCAATTAGCTATTTATCAGGAACAGTGTAAATACAGCAAAGTCATGTCGTGTTTAGTGAATGTAAAAGCTAAATTCGTCGTCCAGAAACAAGACTAAGAACCAAATCTCCATTTACCTTTTAAGGAGAAATTGGATTATCCTATCGAAACGGGCTATATTTAATTCCGTTATATAGACACCCATGACGTGAAAATATAATAAAGGGCATTGCGATACGAAACGTACGTTTCTTTAGAAAATCGTTCAGCAAACTCATTGTTTTGTGTCTACACGTCCTCTGTACAGTGATCAACGCCAAACGCAGCTGTCCAAAGGTTTCAGGTGCGTGCTGCGCTGCACGTGTTGACGGCGGGGCCGCACAAAGGCGGCTTAGCGGCGCCCAGGGCCGCGGTGTGTGCAATGCTTTCACTCGCGCAAACAGGCGACCGCCCGGCGATGTCGTGAGAGTAAATTACTACGTCTGCCAAACACGCGCCTCCGCCGCCGCGCTTCCTTATTGTCGGACGTTCTCCCGGCAGCTCTTTAGTGCCGATTCGCCATTGCTGTGGATTAATCGACCCGCACGGCGCTCGTGAAACTTGTTTTGCGGGGCGTCGTATATAATTGTCGGCGTTAACTCGCCGAGGGTAGTGGTGTTAAAATTACAGCGCGGTAGTGCGGGATGACTAGAGACGTGCCGCTGATGGGGAGGGGTGGGGGTGGGTGGCGTGTTCGCTGCGGCTTGCTCGTAATAAAAGGCAAATAGAGCTGTGACCCGGGGATTCATGTAAATTCCTTGCTACCATAGAGCTCTTTCAGGATTACGTATTTGCTCTTTTATAGGTAATTGGTTACCTGCTTAGGATATGCTTCAGTTTCCTTATTTGAACACATGTTTTAAATTTGAATGCAATAGCTTTGAATATAATTTTCACTGTGATAGTAAACCAAAGATTGTATTGTGTTCTGCAATGGATTTTTATTCATCGCGTCTATGGACTGTCGTGATGAATGCAGTGAAATTAACTTTGCCGACGTTATCTCGAAGAAACTGTTAACCCTTGAGAGGTACAATAGTTCTGCGAAGTCACTCACCAATCCTTCGTTGATATTCGTAGGAATGATATAGCGGTTCGTTCGAACAGTGTATCCGTTGGCGAACTCCACTTCAGATGGAATGGAAAGTGAGTAGAAATCCGCTCTAGAAGAATCACTTAAGTGCGGTCTCGTCTTAAAGGAGCGGAGAAAACTCGAAAACGACCTGTGCGGGAGTATCAGGTGTAGAGATGTTACGTGGAAGTGTTCCGAATACGCGTCAGTCACGCGAAGCGCTCGAGTGGAGTCATCGTTCTTCCCGCCCTCGCCCGCCCTCGCCCGCCCTCGCCCGCGCTCGCGCCCGCCTACCTGTCAGCGAGGGGCGAAGCGCGGAGAGAGATTAACGCTCGGCGCCCGCGGGCGATCAGCCGGGCGGCTCGCGATCTCTTCCGGCGCCCGCCCGCCCGCCCGCCCGCCCGCTCGGCCGGTCTGCCCGCGCCCAGGCAAGGTTCCGCCGCTGACGTGGAAAGCGATCCGATCCGACCCGACCCACAGCGCCCTGAACAGCGCCCTGCTCTCCAACACACCCGTTCGCCGTTCAGTAGGAGGATGAATCTGCGAGGATTTCTAGTGTGTCTGCTCTCTAAATCGGCAGCCTTTCTCTACTTCTGCTAAAACATGTGTAAGCAATTAATCTTATGCAGTCAGTGTTGTAAGCCATTAATATTTTCCCCTCAGCTTTGTAAACTTTGAAATCGCCAGCTTTCTAAGCCGCTTGAGAATGTAATTCGCCTAAACCATTGTCTTAAACCTCCTAGTTCACCAAATCAGTCGGGTCCAATCTAAATATCCAACAACAAACTTTTAACTTGTCAGTTTCGACTGACCTGACTGCTGCTAGTCGCCATCTCTTTTACACCCTCTGTTTCCCGCCTTTTGAATCCCTTCATTTTCGAATTTGTGAAATTTAACCTCTTTACTTTACTCAAACCTCTTTACTGAAATCCCCGCTCGTAACTCGCCACCCGATCGCCTCATTATTCTCGGTGCGTGGCCGTCCATCGCGTGCTCAGACCAGGAGAGATGGCCCAGTACATCAACTGACGTTACTGCAGTCCCTCAGATCGGGAAGTCCTAGGTTCGAGTCCCGATGGTGGCAGGATTTTCGACTTTAGCTTCTCAGCTCGGTCGTGTTCAGTTGCTGCCTGGAGCGTAGAATTCTAGCGGCAGGCTCCTCTGATCGATAGTTTTCCGTGGTTACTCCGATCAACACCAGGCGAATGCGCGATCTTTTCTTCCTATTTCTGGTCCTATCCTCAACGCTTACCCACACCCTCTTACTCTCTCTCTCACACACACACACACACACACACACTAATATTCACTACACTAACACACATGCTGGGAGACTGGTCGGGGGCTTACAGCTTGTCACGGCTGGGGCGATGCCCCGCCGGTGGGAGAAACCTGGTTGGGAAAACCCCGCTACCCGGATCTCGCCATCAAGCGGGAGAAGATCACCGCCACCTCAGTCTACACTCACGGGACTAATGACCTTAGTAGTAGACGTGCTCTGAATCCCTAACAATGAATGAATAAATCAATTAATTAATCTCTTCACTGAAATGTCCGCGCGCTGACCACCGGCGGCGGCCTCCTTATTCTCAGTGCGTGGCCGTCCATCTCGTGCTCGGCCTCTCCCGTGGCAGCAGCATCAACCGCGCTGGGCGGCGCGGCGCGGCGCGGCGCGGCGCGGCGCTTGTGCTGTCAGCGCCGGGCGCGCGTTCGGCAGCCGCTCGTTAAGCTCCCGCGCTACGCTGACCCACTGAGCCGAGCCCCGGCTTCGGTCGCCTTTCTCGCGCGCTTTATCGCTTCCTCTTTGCGTAAATTGTGGGGGACTCACTGCAAGCTGCAATTAGGAGAGGAGTGGAAATTGGAAGTCGTGTGGGGTTGCCGACGATTTACTTTCTACAAATCTGTTCGCGGCACGAAATCTGTTCGCTGAGTGGATATCGTGTGTTGGGTTTTTGACAGTAAAGGCTCAACTATTTTGTTTTTTTAAACGCGTTTAAAAAAGTTATTGTGTGTTGTTAGATGAGTGAATAAAATAAAATAATATTTTTAATGTATTGGTACATTGTGATCTGGAAGAAAATATTCGAAAGAGGAATATTTTCTTCCAGATTCGAAGACTTATGGATGCCATTGCTCGTTTCTTTTCTTGAGAGCAAGCCACCAATTTCTGCAGAACATTCGAGAGGTGGAGTCCACGCTCGTAGACGTACCGCAAACCCGATGCGAGAGCCCGGTCCGCACGGGGCAGCCCAGCCGAGGTCGCGCTTCCGGTTGGCTTCCTCCGTAGATTAGGGCACGCACCGCTATCGACTTATCGATCTGCATCGGACGCCTGTGGCCGCCGGTCGTGGGCGCCGGTCGTGGATTAGCCGCGTCGCGTTTCGGCGGGGACCCTGGGCCTCTAATGAGAAGCCTTAGGTCGAACGCGCACGCCCTCGCCCTCCCCCCCCCCCCCCCCCGCGAAGCCCTGCGACCGGCGACGACGCCTCCGCGCGCGCCCGCGCTGCGCAATTGTCGACGGCGCGGCGCGTTCCCTCTCCGGTGGCGCTCGCTCGCCCACCGCCTCTAATGGGCCAATTTATCGCCTCTGCGAACGCCGCTCCCACCGCTGACACGTGTGGGGCGCGCGGCGTCGTGTTGTTGCGCTGATGTTACAAGGTCGCGTCGGCGCTCTCGGTTTTGGTGTGAGGTCGCTGGCGGACTTACGAGGTGATGCTGCGGCAAGCACCTCGCAACCTCAGTTTGAACGGTTCGAAGCTGTGGCGTAGCGAGATATTTTTTGGACTAGGCTGCAGCCCAGATTTATGTTTTATTATTATTAAGTGGCACATATCAAAATGAGTGTAAATGAATGTTAACGCCACCGTCATTTTATCACGCTTCTATCGGTCCTCCATTTATTGTCACTCTTTTAATCGTCTTCGGATTCAAAAAGAGGTTAGTAATTCCGATAATTTGAGTTGATGTGTGTGTGTGTGTGTGTGTCTGTATGTGTGCCTGTGGTGTGAGTCTACCACAAGCCACGAACGAACTCGAGGATACCTGAAAGACCAGCCTTCGTGAAATCAAGCTGACTGTATTAACTCAGCGTACTGCGTCCTGCGAGCACTCGTACTGTTCGCTTTAAAGGCTCGGAACGCCGAAGCCTTCCTCCTGTGACGTGACTCGCAATTAAGCGGGAAGTTCAGCTGCAAAGTCAGCAAAGGGTCAGCCGTGGAATGTAATTATGATTTGAACAATTATAAATAAGTACATAATAAAGTGATGAAAACAGTTTTTGTTTTTCATTAAATATTTGGGTAGACTCCACCGTGCGGCCTAATCAGAAGCCACTACCACTACATTTTTCTAATCCACGAAAATGTTATAGATACCTTGCACCGGACAATGTTACATTTCAATCGTATTGTTGAACTAGGATTGTGAAGGAAGTGAGGGATGTGTACGTGCAATGCGTAATTGATAGAGCTTCCCCTCAGGTAGCGGTTGACAGCAGTATACGCACTCTGCAGCATTGAACGTCTCTACATACAAACACGTGTGATGCTCGTACGCGGAGCGTGCGGAGTCATTTTGGTGCAGACTCAGTTCTAGTTTCCTTTTTTGTAGGGTGACTATTAACTATACGAGAAAGACATTCACTACCTTTTCAGTACTGCGCTATTCACACGGCAAATGCTCCATGTACGGGTACCTACCGCTTTTTTTTATCTCAATATGTCCAGGTACGTGCTACCACAAACTCTTTGAGCTACGGTAGTATTATTCGTTGAATTGAAATGTATTCTCCAGTGCTGTAATAACACTATTTATTTCTCAGTACCTTTCATCTGCAAAGTACAGTTAATAAGACAATTTTCGGCAATTGAAGCTTCAACGTTGCGAGCATTAATTAGTATCGGTCGGGCTATATCATGTCTCCTATAGCTTATAAATATAGCAATTACGTGAATGGCTCCACTTCGTGAATTTCCTTTCCTTCCTGTTCGCTTTGAAGACACTCCGGAGCCCGAAACCTGTCGACGGCGTGAAATTCGCTGCAGGAAGAAAACTCGATGGTTTACGAGTGAGCGTTTCTCGTGTCTACACACGACCTACATGGAAGGAAGAAGCCTCCTGATTAGTTAAACATCACGAAGCTGTTCGCGATATTGAAGACTCACGACCGTGAGATTACGCCATCAGGAAATTTCTTTAAATAATGAGACGAAAGTTGTTCATCCGTGTACGTCATCACTTTGCATTTAAACATATCGATGCATAATACGGTTATTATTCCAATAATTCGTGTTTTTCCTACGACCATGTCGGAGTAATTGCCTAACTGTTTAAGACGTACCAGGAGGCAGCGATGTAAACAGATATTGTTGATGTGATGGCCTTTCTAATGAAAAGCCGTATTTCAAAGGTGTTCATTTACCATAAAATTTAATTACTTACCGGAATGGGTCGTAGAAGGTAGACGCGCTTTTAGATTTACAAATGTGTAGGAACGCCCTTTAAATTCAACATGGCAAATACGTGTTCGCACTGATACTTGATAACCGTGAAAACAAATTGCCTCTTCAATAACTTCACATCATCGATCAGCATTGTGTCTATATATCTGGCAAAATATAATTTTAAGAATTCATTTTGTTGAAACAGCACACCACGTCTGATACGGTATCACCGTTGGCATGTGAACCACTTAACTCGATTTGTTTTCAATTGTTGTTTTTCGACCAACCATTAGATCCCCACCTTGCGGCTGTTCAAACACGCGCGAGTCGTCGCGCGATGAAACCGAAAGCGCTCCGCCTGGTGTGCATGCGTGGCACGCGCCCGCCCGCTCGCCGCGTCGCCCGGGGACGCCCGTTCGCAAAAAAGCAGCGGGTCCGCGCCAAGTGGGCGGGGCGGGCGTCGACGCCCGGCGGTCGCCTCGATAATAGCCCCTGCTCGTCTCCGCAATTATCTCGAGCGCAGTGAAGACGTCAGGGCTGATTCGCCGAGACGCCTCGGCTGCGCGAAAAAGTGCTCCGGCGACGACAGCCGCGTCGGAAGCCGCGTCCGCGGTCGGACGGCGAGCTCGCTTTTTAGACGCGCGCTTCACCGACCAGATACGCGCTCGAGTGCATCCTCGCGGCGTAGAAGCCCCAACGCCCCGAGTCCAACGCCTGCCGCCTGCCAGCCATCACCTAGCATCACCTCCTACAACGCCAACCACGACCATCTGCCAGCCATTACCTTTCGGTCATTATCACACATCAAACTTCTCCTACCAATCACAGTTCTGCTATTTATGTATCTCTGGCAGGTACTAGGTGTTGACGGTTTCATCCAATCGGGAGCTAGTGATACCACTATGGTGGCGAAGCTCCCGATTGGATGAAACTGTTAGCAGCTAATACCCGCCAGAAGCAGAGTTGCGAAAATCGTATTATATATTTGGATTTAAAAATAACAGCATTTGACATAAATCAGCTGTTGCGGTGTCATCCAATCGGGAGGATGAACGTCTCCATAGTGACGTCACTGTAGTGATGTGTAAACTCCCGATTGCATGACACCGTAATTGCTGACGACCTGCCAAGTGCAGCTCTAAATAAATCGAAGTATAACTACCCATCTCCCCTCCCCGCGCACATTCGGTTTCCGGTCTGCGCTGCTTGCCGTCTTTCGGTTTGCCGGTTGCGCCCGGTCGCACACAAAAACTTCCCCAAACGCTCGGGCGATTTTAGAGATTTCTTATTCCGCTGGAACTGCCAGTTTTTAAAACCTTGCAGCGCGTTTTATTTCGAGTGTCGGTATGTCGCGAGACGTGAGACGTTGCGAGGTAACTTTGTAAAGGGACGACTGAGAAGAAATATTCCCAGGAATTTCTCACGCGCTTTTGTTGGAAACCAAGAGCAGTAAAGGGAAAGTGGCCATGAAAACACACTCTTTCTTCAGAAGTGTTACGTAGAGTTGCCTCGGTAATACAACTGCAATACGGAATCGGCAAAAAAAGATTACAGGGAAAACGTAAATTTTATCGGCAGTAATTTCATACTTAAGTGCCCTTACAAATAAACAGCTACCTGGAGAATAATTAATTGGTGTTTGTGATCTGTTATTGCGATTATAATCCTGCAAGCAATTTCAGTTACCTCAAGGTATCAGTCGTTTTGCAGTTCAAAAAATAAATAAGCAAAACGATGAATGTGTCTGTGTCTATATTGCTATTTAGACATTGAAGAATAGATTTGCTTTTCTTATTATTTCGTGGTTTTGTTAAACAGAAACTCTTTTTCCAGCCAAAACAAGTAACCATTAACACTTTTTGGAGGTATTTTTCGGACCCTAAATTAGTTACTAGTACTTGCGATCAGCAGAAACTGATGCTCTCCTTGACACAACATAAGCCTAAGGTCGAACATCCAGACCCTCAATATTCGCAACGTTCACTATAAAAACCCTCACACCAAATCCCTACTTCTACGAAACGCATCTGTTTTTAACGCCGGCACGATCTTGCATTTATTAAGCAACATCTTTCTGGTAGTTTCTCTTCGAGAGAGTTTGTTGTAAGGTACGGAACGTATCGTTTTAATAAAATAGAGGAAAGAGAACTAGCTGTACCTTAGCTCCGAATACGCTAAAATCTGCAAAGCACGCCCATGAGCCCTGGAGGTCCATTGCAAATTGGTGGCGCCCGAGGTGTTCGCGGGTGTAAATGACTTCTCACGCGCAGTGCAGCCTCTGGGTCGCCCGCACCGCCCGCGCCGCCCGCACCGCCCGCACCGCCCGCTCCGCCCGCCCACCGCGCTGTGCGTCGTCGCCCGCGGGCGCACTCGCCGGCGTGCTTGGTTGACGCGGGCGAGGGGGGGGGGGAAGGGGTAGACGGGCGAGTGAGCTCTTCCTGCTGCCGCTAACGAGCTCGCATCCTCCAGACGCCGTGACGTCATCCGCGCCCGCTAATTGGGACAAAACGTGGTCCGGCCAAACGTCGCCGACCGACCACTAGCCATCTGGTCGGCGCCGCGCCGCTCCGTGCCGGGGCCGAAGACCTGCGTTACGCAACGTGGAAGATGTCCCTCCCCTCCCGAGGACCGTCCGAATCTTCATGCACAGCGGGAGTCGTTGGTTAATAGCCGTTGATTGCGTGGCGCTGCGGGTCTTGTTTTATCCAACTGAAATGTGTTTTAATGGGATACTTGTTTTATTACGGGTATTATTCTCTATTTAATGAATGCCTGTCAGATACATTCAAAATACTGTCCTAAATATTTATTCATATAAGGTGCAATGTGTGTTCTTGAGTACAATAGAGAAGTGAAATGATTCCTAGCTTGTTTGACAGCTATATGTTACGTAGCATTCCTTTCGAAAAATATAATGAATTGACATCATAGTTCAGTTTCGTCTAGACCTGATGTAGTGAATATCATTGAAGAACATCAGACGTGTATAATTAGCCGACATGTCCTTAGTTGGAATATCATAATGCCCTTGGTTGGAATGTCTAAGTGTTTAGTACTGGCCAGAAAATGTGTTACAAGTTGTAATAATTTGAAACTTGAAAAGGTGTTTGAATATTATTTCCTAGAGACCCGGTATCCGAGGTACATACCACCATTAATAGGACTTTTCTACTTGAACCCAAAAAACTTCCCGCAGCAGCAGTCGTAATCGTAGTATTTCAGAAGCTTTGTCCAAGAGGCAATAAATGGTTCACCTCGCTCTCTCGCGTAGGATCTCGCCCCCACGAAGTTCGTGCAATGATGCGTTGGAAAGGTCAGCAATTCCCCGAACCTTGGCGGTCGCTCGCGCGGCGGCAGTGACAGCGCGCCCCGAGAAACCGGTTCGGACGCTCCAATGCGGCCAGCGGGATTCGCAGAGCAAATGAAAAACGTGAGCTTGTTTTTCATGTAGAATCTATTGGCCCGGGGTCGCGACCTGGCCGTCTCCGGTGTCCCAGCACGCGCCGTGCGGGCAGATGGAATTACGAGCCGCCTCCGGCGAGACGCCGCCCGCCCCGCCCCGCCCCGCCCCGCCCCGCCCCGCCCCGCCCCGGCAAACGGTTTCTACCCGCTCGCCGCCGCTTTCACGGGGCGTGTGCATGTTTATTGCCGTGTGGCTTCTCCGTTGTCGTGCAACTGACAAGAGCGAAAATGAGCCGGCGATTGAAATGGACGTACGGAGAGGAACGTTTGTCAGCGGAAGCGTCGGCTGGACGTCACCTCGGATGGGTACCCTTTTGCTGCGCTCCAGAGCTAGTCGTTACGTGAGATCGGTATCCACAATAACTTGCCTGTTCCCAACACAACTGTACCATGTGTGTTGGTTTTTGATGATGAAGTTTCTGTTGAACGCGAACTGATCTGAAACGTTGGTATATTTTTCTTGGAAAGCCAACTACCTGTTTGTCCAGTTCTAATTCAATCCGCAAAGATTTCTCAAGCGATAAATATTGTCTAGAACTACCGGAATGTTTCCTAAGTCCTCTCTCTCTCTCTCTCTCTCTCTCTCTCTATATATATATATATATATATATATATATATATATATATATATATATATATATATATAATCTCTCTCTCTCGCTCTGACTCTCACTATCTGGAGCCCGAACCACCAAAAAATCAAACTACGAAAAGCTAATAGACGTCCTTGAAACAGAAACTCAGAACGAGCATGCCATGAATAATCGCGTGGAATTCGACAGGAATTGTTGTGGGAGGGGGGGATTGCCCGCGGGCGATGACGCGCCCAGAGGGCGAGAGTCCGTCGCTCTGCGGCCGCAGCCGGGTCCTAGCGGTGCCCCCGACCGCAGCGCCCGCCACCGCCACCATCGATGGCCGGCGGCCGCTCGCGGTTAGCCAGAGGGCGTCCACCCGCTTCGCTTTCCTCGGCGGCGGGCCACTCACGTATCGCTCTACGCGTTGTGTTAAAAGTATGCGGCGGCACGTGTGCTTCGCCCTTTACCCCACGCTCTTTTAGATACAATAGAGTTTAACTAAATAGCCAATTGCATATTAACTTTTTACAATAGAATAAATACTTCCGTTTTATCTATACTTCATGCGAAAGTGGATTAGTTTTTAATTATCTGTACAATATTTTCACGTTTTGAGGATTCAGATTCATTATCATGTTCACAATTCAAATGTGTAGCAAAAGGCGGCTGTAAGATTTACCTTAAAGTAAGGTAGAATTCTGTGCTGTAAATATTCTACATTCTATCCGTCTCTACAACAGTTCTATTTCGTTGAATGGAGATAAAATAACAAAAATACTAATTCGAAATTACATCTGGAAGGTGCACGTAATTTGTAGTAGTGAGCCCTGCATCATCTTAATGAACGTATGAATCTTTGGGAAACTCTCCCTCGTGCGGGTGCGTGTTAAGTGCACAGCGTCGTGTCACATCCGCTGCGAGCCTGACGCGTCAGCGGCGTCGCCGCTTCGCTTCGGCGGCAGAAAGCAGAGCGCGCTTCCTGAGGCGCCGCGTACGCCCTTTGCTCAGGCATCGCGGGCGGGGCCTTCCCCCTTGTGTTTGATTTTGGATCCTTCATGAACGCTCTCTCTCCCCTCCCTCCCTCTCAGTTCCACCTCGCTTCCGTCTCTCTCTCCCTCTCTCCCTCTCAGTCCCACCTCGCTTCCGTCTCTCTCTCCCTCCCTCCGTCCCTCCCTCCATCTCACTCTTTCCTCTCTCCCGTCTCTCTCCCGCCCTCCCCCTCTCTCCCCTCTCCCCATTCTCCATCTTTCTCTTTCACACACACACATTATCTCTCATTACGAGTTGTATCAGGAGTGAGTGGCCGTAACATGCTCACTTATTTGTGGTGATGACAAATATTTGAAGTGCTAATTGGAAAACATATTTTGGAATTTAATAATAATTATTTAATATTTTGCTTTTATGGACGGTCTCCGATTCTGACTGCAAAACATCCTCTCGGTTTTCAAAATAATTCTTGACGCGATAACTGTAGGAGTAATTGTGCTCCGTAGAGATTGATGTAGTGCTTCAGTGGAGTTTTATGGGAGGCATTAGATGATATCGGTTTCTGATAGGTCAGCGTTCTTCTGCTGATGTGAACGAGAACCACCGAAATGTTCGGCATGGAGTTCGGGTTTAGAGCCTACCGGGTCGCAACAGTGCTCCGACTGCAAAGCAGGTCCGTATTTACGTATTGAAATTCAGGCGGTGGGCGCGGGAAGCTTGACGCGTATTAGCCACCCCGCGGGGCGACGCTCGACTCGGGGCTCGGCTAATGGGGTGGGGGCGTAGGGAGCAGGGTGGAGTATCGATTTAAACGGAGCGCGCGGTGGCGCCTCCGCCACCGCCGCCGCCGCCGCCGCTTGGAAATTGGTTTCGTGGGGCAATTGTAAGCGGTGAATGGGAGGGGATTGGCCGGGATGGGGCGTGATGATTGCATCGCGCGCCGTCGGGCCTCCGGGGGCGGGCGAGGCCGCCGCCTCCCAGCCCCGCCCCCGCCGCGCATCAGAATGGCGGGGAGCGACAGGTGACGGCGCCGCCGCCGCCGCTAGGGCGCTCCGCTGTCGCCCCCAGGAGGGCTGCCTGCTGTCAGTGGGTTCTATAGGTGCGATGTAGGGCATTGTTCCTCCCCCTGGCGGGCGGAAGTAGCCTTAGTGTGCATATGAACGCGTGTCTATAGATTTAGGTGTTTCAGAGTATAATGCAGATCGGTGATAGAACATTCACCAATGGGAACTGGGAAAGTCTGCTTTTCAGATTGCCTAAATATGGACAATGATATTAAAAAAGGTTGGAAATCCAGTAATACAATAAATTATTGTTGTGGGCTATGACTACACTATGTTATAATTTATCAATTAGCGCAGGATACGTCATTTAAATGTAGGCAATGTAAACAAATATAAATTAGAATTCGTACACCTGGAATGTTTTCTGGTAGGCCTTTTAATCACGTAAACTTGTTACGTTAGCCAACTCTGCTTTCTTTCCTTCCTCCTTTCTGTTCTTTGCTCACGCACTCGAGTCACACGAGTACGAATGTAATACGGCTTTGTAATGGACGGTTTGAGCAAGCACGAAATCCGTCGAAGAACCCTTGCTTGTCCTCACCCCTTGTGTAGCCTGAAACGCTCGCGCGGGCTCGGCTTACTGGCCTTAGTTCCTCTGCCATCCTCCGCCGCCGCTTTCGCTTTCGCCCCAGCCCCTGCGCGGCCGTCTGGCCTCTACCCACTTTTGTTTACCCAACGGCTCGCGGATTACGCCTTCGTCCGCCGCCATCGTTTCTCCGCCCGCGCCCCGCCGACGCCGACGCCAACGCCGACGCCGACCCCACCCGCGCCCGCATTGCATCACGCTGATGGAGAGGAAATGCGCCGGGCAACGCCAACCCCGGCGGCGGCGGCGGCGGCGGCGGCGGCCGGGATTGCGCCGACCGTTGTCCTCCCCAGGGAGCGGTCGCGCGTCGTTTCATTCACTCGAATGTTTGTTCGGACAGCGAATCCGCGCGCCCGTTCGGCCTCCCGCTGCCGCCGCCGCCGACCGCAAATAAAGAACTCGTTAAATTACACCTCATTACCGTAATAGTTCGTCTAAAGTGAAACCCACTCCCGCCGCACAGTGCCCCGCTCCCGCCGCCCGGTATCCCAGCGCGAGCCCGCGGGGTTCCCCAAGGGTCAGTGGTCGGCGCACGCGCAAAAGTACCTGGTCAGCTTTCAGGTGTTTTTGCGTCCGGTGAAGATGGTTGGCTCTCTACGTGTTAATGCTGATAGCTATTGAATCATCTCGTTCCATAAAATGTATCTTTTATAACATCAGGAAGAGTCCACCTGTAACTAAAATAGTAATTTTTAATTAGAAAAGTGTTCAAAAGTAGTTAACAAATGGAAAATTATATTGATCTCTCCTTAATGTAAAAAGTTTATTATGATGTACGTGAAATTTACATTGAATTGAATTGAAACATTAAATGTAATGTACAAATACATTAACTCGTTTTAATGTTCAAGGTACTTTAGGATTCACGAACTGTCATACATTAAATCTTCATTAAATTTAATGCAATTTCAGGCAGTGTACGAAGAGAGAGTGAATTTCTCTATGCTTTTTTGTTTGCTTTTTGTCATAAAAGAGCTGAGAACTGCAGCCGATAAATATTTAAAATTTGCTTTCAGAAATTACAATGCGTCAACACGAAATAATTATTTCTCTCAGAATTTCCCAGAATTCTCGTTTGGCGACGCGCATTGTGCCTGCCTTGGCCTCCCTGGCTCTCTCCCACCCTTTCTCTCGACCCGCGCGTTCACGCAACGTCAACCCCCGTCTCCCTTGTCCTCTGCCTCCCCCCTGCGTCATTCATAACGCAGGTGCGGGCGTCGCCCGGGGTCGTTGGCCGACGCGGCCGCCCGCGCGTCAATACCGGCGCCGCCGCCGCAGGCGCCGCTGCCACCCCTCCTTCCTTTCGGCCCTTCGCCTCCGTCACCTCCTCCTTTCCCTTCTTCTTCCGTTCCTCCTGCGCCTCTTTCGCGCCGCGGTCGCGCAGCCGGCGATACATATTTATGCGGCGCATCTCCCCGCGCTCGCGCGCGCGCGCGACATAATACGCGGCGAAATTGAAAATGCAAAGTTACCGATGCTTTAACTTTGTTCTTGGTGCCATTCTCTTCGTATTCCGAGATCGATTTTGCGGCTCACGACTCCTTTCCGCGGCCGCTGCCGCTGCCGCCCGGCCGTCGCCGCTTGCCGCGCCGCGCGTGTGGCGGTGCTTCGCCGCCAAGGCACGTGCCACGGAGCCCTGGCGCCCGACAATATGCGTGCGTGTGTGCTGTTGGGAATAATGGGCTTGCTATTGACTTCCTGCGGTTGTTGTGGATTGTATTGCTTGGCTACTGTGAAGTATATTTATATTCGGGATTTTATAAGGTGTTTCCGAATATTTTTGTGGTTTTCACTAATTCAGCGCAGTTACATTTAACTAAAACAATAGCATCAGAGATATTTAATATATGGTAATCCGCAGATGTAAATGCCAGTCAGGGTTGTCCAGATCAATCCAGTTAAAGTCGAGAGGTGATTAAGGAAACACAGCTTGTCAACGGTAGCTAATGCATGTTTCTGTCTCAACCCACCCACAAATCTTCCGTACTAATAGACTTCCTCACACTCGTTCTAGTTACACGTGCATACAATTAACATATATCGTACTCTAGGTACAACCTTACAGCCGAGACCAAGTTTCTTTTCTTATTGTTCAGTAAAACTGTGTACATGGAACGTCGATTATGGAGCAACGTATCGCCAGTACGCAGAATAAATCACGTTGATGGAGGCAGGGGTGTTGGGGGCAGTCTCGTTGGTGGTGTGGGTTTTATTTTCTCGTCGAGCGACCGACGGTGGGTCGTGCGCGCAGTAGCGACGGAGCGGAGGGGACGTCGGGGCGGCGTTTGCGGGGGCGGGTGCGGGGTCGGACACGCCCGCGGGAGACGTCTGTGTTAGGATGCTAATGAGGCGCTTAGCATGCGCGCCCCTTGACCTCGCGGGTGGGCGGGCGATCGCGCCAACTGCCTCTCTGTCTCCCCCCGCCCCTTCGACTTCCTTTCACCCTCCCCATCCTCCGGCCGGTCGCGCTTGCCTTCGTGTGCTCGGTTCCCTTGCTTTGTCTGATGCTGCGCCGGAATCGCTGTGCTTCCCTTCTTCCTGCCAAAGACCGTTCTTCAGATCTCCAATGAGCCTCTTGTCGCGTCAGTCCGCCCCAGTCCGTCGAGCTTGATCACACTCTTCACTCCTCACTCGCTTTGTAATACACACAGGACTTCATTGCCACGTCTATGCCCATCACTCTTTTGTCCTCTCATTCTCCCCGCTTTATCTCTCCTTTTCTTTCAACTCTTAGTTTTTGTGTTACTCTTATCATGCTCCTGTTTTGCCTTCATCTAAACGTGCTGCATTGATTTCCCCATCAATACCTCCCGGACTTTTCGGAACTTCGCAAGCCTGTTCCCACCCCTTATTGCCCTGTCCTCCCAGCCCTATCCTCCACCGCCAACCTGCTCCCCTCCATCCCTTGGAGACTCTCCCTGCCCGCCTGCCGAACCTGACGGTTCGACCCCGCCTCCGCGTTGCTTCCCGTTCGCCGAGTAACCCGCGCTGCTCCGCGCGCAGGAATATTCAAAACGCGGCGGCAGAGCCCGAACGCCCGGACGCCGTCTGTAAATACGCCCGCATGCATAATGAAGGCCCCGATGGCGATGGCGGCGGCGGCGGTGGCGGCGCCGCCCCAACTCTTGGCCGGGCCGGGCAGAGCGCCTCTGCTGAATATCTTAACCGCCCCGCCCTCTCCCCATGCCGTCCGACGCAGACCTCGATGCGAAGCCGATCCCCCTTGCGCTTCACGTGGGACGGCGAATTCCGTTTTTGTAAACAGCGCGAGGCCCTGGCGAAATTCCTCTCGGTTGGGCTGTGACGTTCGTGCTTGCTGAACTCTCTCTTCAGCTCTGAATTACTTGTGATGTAACGCTGTCTGTTTACGTTTTGTAATGGAATTTTATATTAACATGTTATCTCCTGCATGTTTAATATTTGTAGCGCAGTATAATGGTTAAAATTACTTATGTTTTAGAAGGATTATTACTGTCTTTCATAAACCACGTTTGGCAGAAATTTCAAGTATTAAATAACATATTTATTTTGCAAAACTTTTATGCAAACCACAAGTAAGTGTAATGGATTGTACCACCCTTACTTGGGGCAATAGCTTCACAGCAGAGGAATTCAATTACCAATTCGCATTAATTACTAGGTAACTTGTAAAAACTGACCACCAATTATTAAGCGTATCTGAAGTTCATTTTCGCAAGATACGCTCTTTGCGCGTATCCCAGTTGAGTTTGTACGCCGAGCGTGCCGTATACGGTTAAGTACTTATTGAAAGCCCACGAAGCAATATCCTTCTTGACCGTGCATTCGTATGCACTGCGTGAAATCCTCCGCGAAGAGTTATAAGGTGTTGGGGCGATCGAAGTGGCAGATTGGCCGCGTGGCAGGTGCGGTTCCAGCGCACGCCGTGCGTCACGCGTGCACGCGCCGGGTCAGCGGCGCGACCTCTCGCCTTTCCCATCTCCGCCCCGCGCCGCCCCTGCGATCTCCGCGATAGTTCTCGCACTGCGCCGCCGTTCGACAGCGTGCTGCTGCTGCTACCTCTTCAAGGCTGGCGTTGCTGGCCTAGCTTGCCGAATTGCTGCTTGGCTGTCCGGGAGACGCCGCGTCCTACGGTCAGTGCCAACGTTTCGGCTGCCAATCTGCGACCTTCCTCACGGCGAAATTCTACTCATAGGATTCATAGTGAAATGCATTTTGCGCGAAGAAGGTTGCAGAATGGAGGCGGGTCGTGGTGTCTCCGGACAGCCAAGCAGCTACTGGCTCCTGCCGCGGGCGGAAGCCTACGCCTCTATTTTGTCGAATGTTGATGGGCATTAAGCGAATAAGTTATAAGGTTACGACCTTGCTTCGCACCATCACTTGGAATACCCTCTTTGTAAAATCTCTTTTTATAATAACTTTCGGTTTCATAAAGTTGGAATTCTGGGGCGAATTACTTTCTATTTCTTACTGCATGTTCTTCTTGAGAAAATTATTCATTTCCTTTACATAATTACATAAAATTATTTCAATTTCGTGACAAAATTGGAGAAAAATCATGTTCACCGAACGCCGTGAACACAAACGAAACTCGCAAATTTATCGGAGCATCAAAGATTTTTCAGCATAAGTGTTTGTTGTTCTAGGTTAAACCCTAGGAAAACATAGGGTTTTTGTCCATCGGACAGCCGGATATGCTTTACATTCCGATGGGACGCATATTCGACTGTACACTAGACACCAACAGACTTGCGGCCTCCTCTGACCTGGGGTCAGCAGAACGCGAGGCGCCCCGCGACAACTCATACACGAGACAGAATGCCTGAGGTGGGACTCGAACCCGGGACCATTCGGACCGAAGAGCAGAGTTGGTACACGCTCTTAGCCACCTCAGAAATCCAGGTCGGCAGCATAAGAGTTGAAGCTTGTAATTACCAATATCTTTAGCAGTGCACTTTCCTACCGGTGGCGATATATTCAATCTCTTAGGTGGAGTATGCTTCATAAGTCGGTTCATTGGTTTGAGCGTGCTTTGGAGAATTCACTTGGAATGTTGACTGACGTTTTTGTCCCCGCGCCGCGCCGCGCCGCGCCGCGCCGGACCGAGTGCCCCGCTGTGGGAGTTCGTTGGCGCGGCGGTGCGCTGCGGGTTGCGGGAGGCTGACGGACGTGGCCCGCGCGCGGGGCTGACGTCTGAGAGCCCTCGCGGCGGCGGGGCCGGGGTTCGCGTGACAGGTTGACAGTTGTATTGGCGATTCAATGAGCGTTTAAGGTGCTTGACGGCGCGTGATTGACGTATAGGCTCCGTCGCCTGAAAAGTTAATTGTACCGGCCGCGCAGAAATTGAGTGATCTAATTTATCGTGTCGTGCGTTGCCGGGGTCAACGTGCTCTCGGCGGCTGTAATCGCCCCGCGAACCAGACGCGACCGCTGGATTCAGTCGTATTATGTCGCGGTGGCCAGGCTAGTCCGACTTTTTTTTGTTTTGCTGTGGGCAGATGCCGGTTCGATAGGTTGAGGTCTCAGCAACTCTCTCCTGGCCATTTCCTCAACCTCGCATTTCACCTCGACTTTTTAAACCGGAGCATGCTCTTCCTTGATACAGATTGGATCACCTTTCACGAAATACTGGTCATACCGTTCATCAACTGTCTCACATTTCGGAGTCTTTTATTTACTTCTTTGATTTGTAGGAATTGTATGTGTTATGTTTCAGGATTTTTCCCTGCTGGAAAAAAAGGAGTAATGTGTATATCGCTGTTGTCAAATGTTTTCAATTGTGTGGCTAAATGTACGAACTGATATTAACAACTGTTTGCATTAACGCCTCTTTGAGGTAGTCTTAACGTAATGTAAGGACTCATTAAAATCAACTACCGATAAATAGTTTTGAGACAAATTTTTCTGATGCTCCAAAGCAGAAGGTAAATATGGAATCATCTATTTTTACTCCTCAAGAAAAATTATGGTATACGAGTATATTTGTTTTTTTAATTTACGTCTTTTAAAAGACTCAAAGCCAAAGTGACTCTATATGTAATGGTTGGAAGCTTTCTGTATGTTATCGTTCGTTATACAAAATGATGCACTATTATCTTTATTGAGGCAATTACAATTTATTAAAAAATCTAAAACAACGGAAAGGGAAAGAAAAAAAAATATGTTACGTAGTAGGTCAAGGCCCAGAGTAACGTAACATTCTCTCTGGCAGAATGAAGCGCTGTTGGCGATGGGATTGAGCGGAGTCGCCGTGGCGTCGGGGCGCGTGGGGAGGGGGCAGTGAAGAGCGGCGTGGGCGTGTTCTTGCAGAGGCAGCGACCAAGCAGGTGAAGGAGGCGCTGGCGGGCGGCGCGGGGGCGGGCGCGGGCGCGGGTGCGAGCCCCGGCCGCAGCCCCGGGCCCGACGCGCCGCCGCCACCGCCACCGTCGCCGCCGCCCGACGGCCCGCCCGACTGGAGCGCGGGGGCGGTGCCGGAGAGCGGCCCCGACTGGGCCACCCTGCCAGGTACCCCACCCCACCCCACCCCACCCCACCCCGCCACACTCCCACAGCCAGACGGCCCACTGCGTAGGTAGAGCGACGTAGTGTTGGCTTCTAGGTGTAATCGTTTCCGCGTGTCGTTTCGTGCCATTACTCTTGTACTGGGAGTGAATATGTGTGTGGAGAAAATGCGGAACATCGACTTTCTTAGAATAAAAAAATGAAAACTGTTTGTTTAATTTGGATTAATACATTGTATATACTAAATTTAGTATGCTACGCATAAATTATTGATAGCAAGAAGAGATTTTTAATGCCCATTCTAGAAGGTTACGTATTACTTAAATATACTGCATTTTTCAAGAAACAAACGTGCAATTTTAGTTCTTATTTATTTTGCGTAAATAAGGGAAACTTGTTTTGAACTGTTTATTAATAATTATAGAATGCAAGGAAGTAGTTTGTAAGGCAATAGTGAAACGAAGAAAATACGTGTTAATATTTAGTTGTACGTGGACAATGAACGTTCATGTTTTAGTGTGAGGTGCGGCGTTGGCGGAGAAAGAAGCTGCACTGTGGCAATAAGATGCAAATGCTTGCGTGTTGTGTCCCGCATATGCGTTGAGGAGGTTAGACCGGTTGTGCGGAAGCGCTCTTCTCCCACACTATTCCCTTCTTCGTTTCTCACTCAATTTATTTGGCCCTCTCGCTCCCGCTGGAGAGAGCGAAGGGCAAGGCACTTCTGTCGCCACCCCCCCCCCCAGCTCCACGCCTTCCAGCTACCCTGTTCTCCGACTCCGCTGCCGCCCCGCCTCGTGGACTGCCGTCGCAACCACCGCCGCTGCCGCCACTCCTAGCGTCATGCCGCAATCCCAACACCTCTGCGTCTGCACTTGGCCCCCTGCTCCACGCCACTCTCCGGCGCCGCCGGCTCTCCCGTCCTCCTCTGCCGCCTCGCCACGGCAACTGCCGTCGCCACCCCTAGCGTCATGCCACCAATCCAACACCTCTGAGTCTACACATCACCCTCCGCCTCCAAGCCACCCCGTCCACCGACTCCTCTGCCGCCCCGCCTCGACAACTACCGTCGCCACCACCACCACTGCTGCTGCCGCCACCCCCTACCGCCGTCGCAGCCTCCCCGACATCTCTGCGCCTCCCGCCTTGTAATCTGCTTTGCGTACGCGGCACGACTGCGCGCGGCGCGTGCGGCTCGGCGCAGCGCCGCACCACGCGGCGGCCGCTGTCAGATAAGATGAAATACGGCGCGCGGCCTTAACAAAAATTCCTCCGCCGCTGCGCGCCGCACCGCGCCGCGCCGCACGCCGCCAGATTAGAGTAGCCGGGCGGGCGCTTTCGCTTTAAATTAAATTACCTCCCGTGCCCTCGCCCCCGACCCCGCCGCGACGCCCTTCCGGGTGCGCATCTTCCCGCGCCGCCCACCCACGGTGCCCCTCGCCTTCATTATCCTCCTCTGCCTCGTGCTGGCGCTGTTTCGGATGGTTCCCCCGCGGGGTTTTTGGTTCGTGTCGTGCTGCTCTTGTTAATATGTTTTCTCGTTTCTTAGCTCTTCCCTGTTATTGCTGCGGCAGGGGATGTTTTGTTTCGTCCGTTGTCATCTTCCTCTTTGTTTTCTGTAAATTGGTGTTTGTGGCGATGAGTTGGTTGGTACTATTCTGCTTTTTGCTTCTGTCGACACTGATTAATTGGTTGGTGCCGTTCTGGAGATTGGCGATATTTTTTGTTAAAGTTCACGCCTTAATTTTCTAATCTTCGTGATGCTCTTTGACCCCTAATAAAGTAAAAGATTATGTACTGGAAGAGCTCTTTATGTATCAGTCAGTGCTTAAGCAGTTACTGTGGAGAGAACACGAAGTAACGTTTAATCATCATTCTTGTTAAAACGGGAAAGTGACAATACTGGATTTGCAGTGACACCTCAAGTATAGCAATACAATAATTACAAAATATTTCATGACAATTGTTTCGCTTCCCTCTTTCGCATGTCTTTTGACAGAGTTGGTCTCCATTCACTTTCTTCCAAAACCTGTCTCATTATCCAATTTTCACCGCCATGATGTATCTTCTTTTCGTTTATACATCCTTCATCGTCCACCTGAAAAAAATACACGTAATCGCAGACTGTAATGCAGTCCGCATCAGAGAAGTCGTGCGGTAACGAACAATAAACGACAATTCCGTAGCTTTTCACTTCTAATTCTTTAAACTGATTTCCCTTAATTTCCTTCCAACGCACATTTTTATCCTATCTTTTCCCGTCTTTATTCGGCCATCCCTTTCATTCCTGGCGTGCGTCGTCTTCCGCCTCTGGCGGTGGCGCGGGGGTGATGGATCGCGCTGGCTCATTTGCACGCGCGGGCTCGGCTCGCCCCGACCCAGCCCAGCGCGCCGCCCTCCGCGCGGCCCAGCGCGGCGGCTCGCTCGCAAATGAGTGGCGCGAACGAGTCGCTCAAATGAGCCGTGAACGTCGGAGTCGGATTCCCTCGTTCGCCCGGCGGCGGCGGCGGCGGCGGCGGCGGCGGCGGCGTGCGGTAGCCCGAAGCGGGCGCCGCGCGCGCGGCTTATGGAGCGTGCGCGATGGAGCGGGATAAGGCGCGGCGGCGGCGGCGGCGCGGGGTCGACGAACTGCCGGCACCAGGGATTCGAGGCGGAGGCGCAAACGGCCACTACGTGAATGGGCCGTTTCTGCCGCCCCCGCTCGCTCGCCGCCACTGCCGCCTGTAATCGTAGCGCGCCGCGCTCACCCGCCTTCGAACCGAGTGACGTGGCCGCTCTCGGCTTGCCTCTTGTTGTCTGTTTGTGGACTGGAGTGTTGCTTTGTCTGCAGGACTTCTGCTGGCCGCTGGATTCAGGCCGCTTCAGACCCGTTGTTATGTACTCTGTAATAATGTTGAGCGGGGAATGATAGATGTTTTAATACTTGCTTGCCATCTGAATGTGATGATAATAATAACAATATTAATAATAATATTAATAATAATAATAATACTATTATAATTATACTATAAATTAATAATAATTACACTATAATAATTATAATATAAATTAACGGTTGAATCAGCTGCAATTCGTATTTTGCCACTTCCCACCGTCTCGTCTGTAAGCAGAATCGAGTGTGATGTCCCAATCTAAAAGGAAATCATGTTTGTTAGTGTTTCCAGATATTTTTTATTAACTTATTTGAGAAATAATATATTTTTGACGTGGTATATATGATAAGAAAGTTTCCTGGGAGGATCCTCAATCCTAAGACACGTTCGGTTAGTACCTTTAATTAAGGTGCTAGAAAGCGATGGCAAGGGGTTGCGTGATAGAAAGTGATGAAAATTACTTCTAGAACGAATGATAGTAGTTTCCCTTCCGTGTCGATATGATATTCCATTCCTGCATATCATTTATCATTGCTCATTACATTCCTGCATATCGTACACGTATTATTTATAATTGCTAATCGTCTTATTTTTCCTCGGCGTTGCGTGTATGCGATTTCCTTCCTATCTACGCACACATGCACGGTGATGTTTCATACAAGTTTTAACGAACTGTAGTATTTCAGTAATCGTTGTGAAAACTGGAGTTAGTTTGGTAGCATAGCAATACCCACTCCTCCTTCGTAAAAGAAAAAGGCTGATAAGACTGCTAGCGTAATGCAAACACCAAACTTAGCTTCTTTTCTCCAACTCAACAATTCTATGTCTCAAATAGACATGCGCTCATGAATTTTGATGCCACAGAGAGAAAGAGAGGGGGGAGAAAAGTCATAGAGAGCGCGTGAGAACAGAGGGATGCTCTGAAACGAGAAATTAAATTCGCAATGTATAAACGAGAAATTAAAATTAAAATCACAAAGGGAAAAAAATGGGAATTGGAACGTGAGGTAAAGCAGAAATTAAAATCAAAATGAGGAATTCTGGGGCAGAGATTAAATGCTGCATAAACCGAAAAAAGAATTAATAACGCAAAGAGAAAAGCAGATAAAGGGGACCGCAGTCTGAGCTGTGCCACAACCTCCAGCAGTTGCGGTACGCGGCAAAATTGGACACCTGCTTTGTTTTTACTACTGACATCCACGACAGGTTTACAGACTCTGTAATTACATAAGTTTGATCTGTTTGCTTTTAAATCTTGGTCAGGACTGCTTCTTCAACCCGAATCCTGTATAATATATAAAAATGTAAATCATGTGGGTATAACATTAAAGCAATTCTTACATCTAATTCTAGACAATAATTTTTCTTCTTCATTGGAACGTTTGCGTTCCGATCGAGATCTATACAATCATATATGTTAGTTAGTAAAAGAAAATTTTCAAAGGCTGTTAGTGACTTTTAAGTGTGAGAAGAATTAATTCTGAGAGAATGGCCCTTCGACGTACTGCACAATCGTTGATGATGAGGCGTCATCTTAATATGGACAGTGGCGGAAGTATTTGCCAACAAGTGACGAATAATATTGCACTTTTCATGAAGTTCGTCTACCATACTTGTTTGTAGAAGGAACTTCTCATTTGTGCGCTTCCATAAAAGTACTTGTCGTGACTTCTCCTCCTACAGATGACAGCTTCGGCTAGTCATGCCACGGACTTCAAAGAGCACGTTTAACTGTGCGTTCTATTATGTAACTTGAGAGATATACACCTCACACCGAGGGTAAACCGGAACGTTTCTCTTCTTCTTAAACAAAATGTCAAAGCATTGCCTCCTTATTTGAAAGTGCGGATGTGTCGAACTTCACACTCCTGCGTGAATCCAGGAAGCGTCAACGCGAGTCGATTAAAGTGTCGTTTCCTTGCTGTCTGCCCTGAGCAAGAGAAATTACCCGCAGATCAAGTTTTCCGGTACGATTTTACTTCAATACGTTTCTTCGTCGGCTTTATTTACCGCAACCATGAACAAACGTGCTGGCATTTTAAGAGACCTCTAGTACTAGGGGAGCCGCAGTCGGAAAGGTCGACGAAACAGACTAGGCGCAGCGGCAAAAAAGTTAATTACGGCGAGGGCGCCGCGGGGCTCTGTCGGCGCGCGCTCTTATTCCACTTGTTAAGAGGCAATCGGAGGAGGGCACAGGTGCCGGCACGCGTGCGCCGCCGTGCACTTTCCTCGCGTGTCGTCGGCGGCCCCGCTTCCGCCTCTCGCCACGCGCTCCACGCACGCGCTTCCGACACTTCTGCCTCTTGTGACTCAGGAGTAGACCTCGGATTTTGGGACTAATTCCGATTTAGTTCTGATGGGGGGGTTGTGGAAAATAATTGCAGATGTTTGCGAGTCATTAAAAAAAATCTACTGAAAATATCTAATAGTGTGTAAAATGTCTTAAAACGGCAGTTGATTTTTTGTTAATGTTTTTTTTTGCTTAAATCTGTCTGAAGATGTAATTTTGAAGGATTGTCTTATTTTTTTACTCGTTAAAAAAATTGTTTTACCGAACGCGTACATTCCCAAATTGTGAATATTCCCAGATCGGACAATCGGGCAATCGACTACGCACCGAAATCTGTCACCCAACACACCGAACATAAGGAGCCCTGCCAGTAAATATAGAGAGAATGTTTCACACTTGTTTCCAATCAGCCCGCCCTTCATAGCCAAATGTAACCAATCCCGGTGCAGCTGCGCTGTTGCTGGATTGAAAATGTAAAAGAATGAATGAAATGAAAAGAAATAAAATTGAATAAAATAATATACTTGTAGTCTCTCTCATTAATGTAAAAAAAGTACTTGACTTCCCTGAAAAATAAAAAGTGCGTAATTCAATCTTTTTGTGATAAGTTTTAGATTCCAGGAAATAAATTTTCATATCTAGTGTTTTTAAATGTCTGGTTTAATTATTTTGTAACTATGTTAAGTGTCTAAAACGTCACATTTCATGCATAATAGTGCCTAATTTTATAATTTACCTATTTTAAGTACCTAAATCATCACTTTTTTGTGCTTGAAATTCCGTCTTCTCATGAGCTCTTTTCTTCTTTGTATTGGTGTTTGCAGTTGTGGCAGTACGAAAGTCCCAGGGGAGATCCGTGAAATGTTGCTCCGGGTTCCGTCTCGACGTTTTTGTCAATGCAGCCTTGGCAATAATTGCTCTGAATGTCCGTGAAACCGTAGATGATTAGAGCAAACTTTTTTTGTTTTTATCTTTATCTTTAAAGATGCTGCCATCTTGCCTCTTCGATCATTGTTACTATTTGTTCTGAACTCTATCAGAATTATTCAATGTCTCGCGACTCCTGTACACCTGCACATCTCACTTCCTTCTTCCTGTGCCTGTATGATCCTCTTCAATTTTTTTCAGAATCTCCTGTATATTTGTGCAGCGCATGAAAATTAATATATTTGCGTTTTTTAACGTACTAAGCGCTCAAATTACCGGACGTACTTCATACATCTCACACTTCTGTATGTATTATTAACAAAAATGAAAATTTTACGCAGTAATTATTGTAGTATTGTCACTGTAATAGAAGACTTCGTGCAGATTATGCCATTTATGTCACCCCATTGTTGTCGTCTTTCGGGAAGGATCTGCATCCTGTTGGGCGTCCACCGTTTTGAATGACCATCCCCAGAATGAGAAACCATCGCCACAAATGCCCTGCCATCGCACCCACAACCGCCTCCGCTATACACTATCGGCATACCACCGCAGCCAGTCACCGTCAGTACCACTCGGTGCCGCAGGGTGCGGCGCGGTAAGGTGGCTTGGCTCGTAGTGAAAGGCAAGGCGACGGTAGCAGCAGCAGCAGCCAGTGTGAGGTCTGTGGGGTTGTGCAGTGGACGGCGACGGTGGACGACGGTGGTGGCGACGGGGGTGGACGGCGGCGCCGGCGCCAACCCCGTCCCCGTCCCCGTCCCAGTCCCGGTCTCCATCGCTCGTGCGCGCAGCTGATCGCCGGGACTTGTCCATTATGACACCGCGATCGAAATCTGGACCGGCTGGCCCCCTGTGTTTTTGTTCCGCGCTGATGCAACTGCGGAGTAAATGAAGTGTTCGTTTATACGGACTTATCGCACTTAGATTCTGAGTCACTCCCGCCTCGCTCAGACGTATACTTGTTACAGGGGTCGTGGTACGAGTAAAAGGTCGATAAATCTCCTTGGGACTTGTTTGAAATATTTCTTAGGGTTCAAGAACTCTTGCACCAGTACGGTTTTCAGGAACCCTTTACTTTACATTCCATTGAAATTGAGCAAGTGTGTATGTTTGTGAAATCACTAAGAACCAAGCAGCGAAATTATATTGCAGCAAATCAATATTGGCTTACGCCAATTATAATCATTACGTACATTTTTATCACCGTATTTATGTGACGACCGTGTCACAGAACATGCACAACTTATAATTGAAATGATTAAAGGTTCAATTCCCTTTTGGGGTTCTAGATTCGAGTGAACAACTAATCAACTACATATTCGTTTATGAGTAAGGGCACCAAATTATCCAATCGATTGTATCATGACACACACTTTCGAATCTTTTACTTGCCAATCCTTGCGTATTAAATCTTCTGGGGAAAACCATTGTATTTTCTGACTGAGTTCCTAGTATTCGCTAATGCTTTAAGTCCCAGTTCTCAGGCGTGTTGATTGATTGATTGTTTAGTGATACCGAGCTCGTCAACTACCAGGGTCATTAGTCCCGTACGTGCAGTGCGTCTTTTTGCTCGAAACGTGGCGGTGGCCCCCGCTGTATGGCGAGATCTGGCGCCGACCTTCCGTCGGCTAGGAGGATTTTCCCCAGCCAGGTATCTCTCCTCGGCGGGGCACCTCCAGCAGGGACAAGCTCCCGACCGGGCTCCCGGCATGTGCGGTAGTGTAGTGCGTGTACGTGTAAGTATTTGCAGGGGGTGCGGATAGGACAGGGAAGAAGTAGGAAAGATCACGCGCGGTATGTGGCCCGTTTGTTAGAGTACTGCTCCGGCATTCGCCTAGTGTTGATCGGAGAAACCGTGGGAAACTACCGATCAGAGCAGCCGGCCGATAGAATTCTCACACAGACAGCGACTGAATTCCACTTAGCTGACAAGCTAGTGCCGTAATACCTGCCACCGTCGGGACTCGAAGCTTGGACCTCCCGGTCAAAGGGACTGCAGTGACATCAGTTGATGCCCTGAGCCATCCCTCGCAGTGTGTCTCCATCGAGCCGTGCAGTCAAAGGGAGAGGGCACCGACTGGAGGAGTGGCCGGGCGTCAGCCCGAATGCTGCATTACGCCCTGTAGTACTTCGGGAGACGAGGCGAAGAGGGCAAATGATCGGTGCGGCTGATTTACGGGACGTGGCTAGCTTTCGGCCGCGTATTACCGGCCCGGTCCTCGTTCGGCGCGGCGAGAAGCACCTCTCAGGCAGCGGGGCGGGCGATGGAGAACAGTTACACACCGGCGCGCGTGCCATTTCACGCCTTTACCATCCGTCGTCCGGAGCTTTAAAGGCGCTCGAGCTGTCGGGGCGGTAATGGGGCCTTATTCTCCCGCGGCGGGGACTCTCTTCGACGTCCGAACAGGCGCGCGCACGTGAGTTCGTTTGTGTGTGTGTGTGAATGTGTGTGCGGGCCGCAGCGTCGCTGTTCTCATGGCAATATCGTCGACGCACGGTTATAAATCAGCGGAATCCACCCCCCCTTCCCGAACATGACTCGGAAATCGAAGTGAGACAGGGATTTATGGCTGTGTTCCAGTAACAATGGGGATCCTCGAGATCTATCCGTCGGTGGGAGGCGGCGCGCGGGCCCTCGCCCCGTTTAGCCGAGCCCGTTACTTCATAAGAAGTCAAATGCGGCGAATGGCAAAACGCGGCGTCGGAGGCTTCTCAGAACAGAGGCCCCGCGCCGCCGCGCCCTCGCGAGGAATGGCAATGTTGCCGCGTGCGCGTGCGAACGCGTGCGCGCGAGGCTCTGAGGACGTGGCACTGCTTTCTTAGCTACGAGCTTCTCGTTTCGAACATGAAGTTTGGGGATGCATATGACTTTCCTGCTACTCGCTGACATTTATTTCGCGAGCACATTTTCATCATAAATGTTAATTTTGTTTACTTTTCTCGCCTCGTTAAATGTTGTTCCTATATGTAATAAATTCGTCAAACTGTGTAGTCAGAGTTCATGTTTTGTGGGTATTATGCAATGAGAATTACATCTGTCTAATAGGCAATGCTCCGATGTGTCACTGTCGATGTTCATTCTAATAGGCACTATCCGACTCGCACCCCCAGATCGGAAGTGCTTCATAAATCTCGTAGTCTCGTGCGGGTCCGGTTGCGCGGGCACGCGCGTTCTTGGTCTTGGGGTCGCACTCTGGAGGCTCTGTATAACCAGAGATGGAAGCGTTGATCTACAATTGGGCTGTGGTAGAATGAGTCCTGCTTTTTACGCAGCGGCTCATTAGTTCAAAAGTAATTCATTCTCAAATTATTTGAAAATAAGTAAATAGTAGGTCAAACCAGTTTCTTCAAAATTGTCAACACTTTCTGAATAGTGAGCAACACTGTAAGCAATGTAAGCATGGTTGTTGAAAGGTTTTATTTACGAAACAATGAAATACGGCAGTTTCGTTCACAAATAATACGAATACACAGCTCATGAAATGAAGACGCAGAAGAACACGCAGCAAAATACTTCGCAATTCGCGTTTTTAGTAATATTTTCTCGTGTTTTACATATTATATTTTTTTTTCGTTGGTTCAAATGCCGCTTCTGCCTGCCAAAATGGACGGATGCCCTCTCCGGACGGCGCAGTCCGCGAGTCGGCGACGCGCCCGGGCGGGGCGGGGCGGGGCGCGGCCCCAGCCTTGGACCTCCCCGGCGGTGAAAGGCGACAGTCCCGGCGCGGCGCTTACACGCGCCTGTCGCAAGGTTGGCACGCCCGCTCACCCCCACCCCCGCTCCTCCCCCGCCGGCCCTTGCGCGCTTTCGGAAGCGGGTGGCGCCCGCCCCGCCCCGCCCCGCCCCGCCCCGCCCCGCCCCGCCCCGCCCCGCCCCGCCCCGCCCCGCCCCGCTCCGCCCCGCTCCGCCCCGCCCCGGCCGCTCGCTCGCTCTGATTTAGAGAGCTGCTCCGACCGGGATAGATTGTGGTTAGCGCGAGGTTAATGCGCACGAGTGCCATGCCAGAGAGCACGATGCTGTTTTGGATCGGGTTCTCAGGCGGCTACTGTGCGAAGAAGGTTAATCTCCACCTCGAGCAGCCTTAAATGTGCTTTTTCCGCCTTTCAGATTAAGGGTTCTCGCTTTTAGAGCTTGCGAAACTGAACGTTTTGTTTTAGTCCTCGTAAATCTAGCGTATTATATTGTTTCGGTTCAGTTTCGTAAATATTGCATATTATATTTTTTCGGTTACCAAAAATTTAAACACGAATAATCTCAAGCAGTTTTCCTGAACGAAAAATACGTTTTACTTTTTTTTTATCTATCACAAAATTAATGTGTATTGGTGGCGTTCTTGATCTTGGATCATTTTACAAATGGGGCTTATTTTTCTTGTAGTATTCCAATCATAATATATTCATGAAAAACTGCTTAATAAATTGAAATAGAATTAACACAATCATTATGATAATTAGAACACCTTTCCTGTAATCCTCGTAAAAAGTGTCTAGTGAGTTGATTGTCTACTCCAACGATAATTGTTTTAGAGTTCTATTATCTCAGATCCAGTAAAATAATTAAATATACCAGTGAATATTAAAACATTAAAAACCCGTTCATTAAAAATCTTCAACAAAAAACATTCCCTGGAAAATACTTCAGTGAACATTAAAACATTAAAACTCAAACTGTAAACGTCGCGTGACGGTCACATCTCTAATTTCTCTATGGTCCAACTAAATCTACTCCGCCTGGCAGTCGGAGAACTTTCCGAGGTTGTTGCGGGGCTATCCCAGCTAGCTCTACCACGTGAGGAATTTATTTCATCAACGCAAAGTTTTCCCGCCGCGACACGAGGGGGGGGGGAGGGGCGGAGGTTCGAGACACCACAAACTTTTCCGCGAGTTCGCAACTCAGCATGTGTCCCCGGGGCGGAGTGGGTGGGAGGGGCGAGTTGAGTTTTCGTCCTGTTGCGTTCGCAGCCCGGGGCCGCGTTGCTAACAGAGAGAACGCTGGCGGCCGGCTCGCTCGTGCCTAACAACCCCGAAATGTGAAATATCCCGCGTCCTTAACGGCGAAACACGAAATGTAACCGCTGCGGAGCAGGACGGGGTTACGAAACGTTGCTCTCTACACAAGTGAACTCCTTGACGAGATAGGGAAACCATTGCTGACGCTTCCAATGTTACCTTAGCCCGTGGAGGTTGTATGCTTTTCCAAGCACAAGATGTTGAGCGGACCAATATTTTACACCTGTCAGTGCTAATGACGCATCCAGTTCCTCTTGCAGTTTGAGCTTCCGCAGTAAAGATTTACAGTTCGGAAGAGTGAAATCTAGAACACCCCTTTGGCTATTGGCAAGCTCGCTGGACTTCCAAGTTTGAATCCCGGTCACATCTCATAATGCGTCGTCAGCATGGGCAACTCTAGGTTTCTCTAGGCTTTAAAATAACAGTCCTTGTTTCTGTGAAATTTATTACATTTTTTTACTTAATTCACAGTTCATTCTATATTCAGTCTCATCGCCCTAAATGTGTCGATTGCTTTTTCAGTGCGTGTTCTTAACGGCCCGCTGAAACGTTGCCGGTGTATGGAAATAATTAATTACGGACGAAAGAGCAGGTGAAATTTCACAACTGCTAGGTGAATGAATAACGTGACGTTCTTACAATAATGTATTATTTAAAACGTCTATCATTTGGCAGCTCTGAGCGTCGCACGTAGAACGGGTCGAATTCTCGCGAAATTGCATCGGCGGCGATGAGGGGCGAGGTGTGGTTGGGCGGGGCGGGGTGGGGCGGGGCGGGGCGACGTCCTGGCAATGAGACCTCCGGCGGAGGCGCGCTCGAGCCTAACAACCCCGAAATGCGAAATATCCCGCGTCCTTAACGGCGAAACACGAAATGTAACCGGAGCCCGAGTGGGGATTGCGAAACGCAGCTCTTGTTACGGTCGTGGAGAACGGCTTTTGCGTTTAGGACACTCTTTAGGGCGTGTAAAGCGGAAGATGGAATGGGGCGGCGGGGCCGGGCGTTGTGGAGGTGTGTCGAAACGCGGCGGGACGTCCTTCGCGTGCTGGCGGCGAGTGAAAGACCCGCGGGCGCCGCGCTCAAAGAAGAATTACGTGCGCTCGTTATTCCTCACAGCGCGATATTGGCATTGAGGCAATTAACCTTTGGGAACATCTTCGCTGCAGTAATGAGGAAAGGGTTGTCATTATATACCTCTCGCCAAAGGCAGACAAGTACGCTTCATTCACAGGTTGCATTCATTTCATCTTGATTCCTCTTAATATGAATGCTGTTCCCAAATGTATTCTTTTGAAGAATCATCCTCATTTGCGTTACAAAATTCTTCATAAGAAAACGGTTTGTATCAGTGGTATGTGTTTTCTGAAATTTTGCTAGTCGCATCATTTGAAATTATATATAATTATTTGTATTTTAGAGATTTGTATGACTTGGTTTGAGTTCACTTTCACAATCATATAAGTTCACATACCATATTCACATTCCATCTCATCAGATAAACCTTTCTGTTCTGTTTTGTATGTAGAAGGCTGTTGACGATTTTCGATGGCTCCTGCAAATTTGAGTTCAGTTTTCGCGTTTAGTTAAACAAAATACCGTCCAGATTCTTACTGTGCAAAAAAAACACAACCACCTCTGCTTATGTTTATCGCACGATCCATCGCGGGCATGATCGAGCCTTTACTTTCCCGATTTCGCTTATTAGCGGCGCCGTGTGCCGCCCGGCATCTCCGCCGCTGTGCCGGCGCACACACACTCCCTCCGGGTGAACGAACCGGAAGTCCTGGAGGTCGGCACTTCCGCGTGCGGACCGGTCGCGTCCGGCCAACAGCGGCCGCCGGTCCCGGTTCGTGCCCCGGGCGGGCCCCGCGGCCGCGCCCCACTCCCCGCGCAGATTTACTGCCGCAGGGCGGGCAGGCGTGGCGAGCACACGGCAGGAACAGGCCAGGCGGAGTTCCGAACCAGCCCTGGGGCGCCCCTCGTTGGTCCGCGACAGACACGATGCGCCGGGTGGCATTGAACTGTTTGGGCAAACCGCCGTCGAATATTATCTACCCCCAGGTTACAGTTACGTGGAAAAATCGCCAGTGCTCAGGCCCACGTAATCTCGCCGGTTTTATTCCCTGATATGGACTTCCTTCATAAGACCCAGTGATATATGTCGTGACCAGTACTCTTCTTTATAATGTATAATTTCAAGTTTTAAATATGTTTGGGAATAATAATTTCGAAAGAGGCATTCTCTCAATTGTGTAAAGATAAATTATTGTCTTGTAGTCAAACGTTCATAGATGTTACAATGTAAGCTTTTAAAACTGGAATAATAAAAAATTACAAGTTGTTATGAACACGTTCAAAGATGGACAATAAGATATGCAGATCATAGTGCCACATGTGTAAAGAGTGAACTGGAGTAATGGGAAAATGATATGTAAATGGCCCATCATGAGCTTCCAGCACATATCGTAATGCTTTATGACAACTTCCTTACCTTTCGAAGCTTTCTATAGACGGTGTGGAAACCCCTCGCGTTACCTTAAGCTACAAAGTGATTTCCTTCGCAACATTTCAAGGAGTAGACCATTTTATTTTACAGCCTACGCCAGCCCCCAGCTGCGCTTAACCGCGCGGTTGCCCACCCCGCGTGCCCCGACGCAACACCGCCCGGGGCCGCGGGGCTTTGAGGTCAATGAGCGTTTTTGTCAAGCCCCGTCCCCGTAATTTCGCGCTGAGCAATAGAGAGGTTCTCCGACTGGGCGAATAACCACCGGGTGGCGGCGCTCCCGGACGGTGCAGGTTTTTCGGAGAGGTCCTGTTTGGCGCGCGTTTTCAATACGTTCGTCGCCCGAGCAGTCTGACGGTTACCCTATCGTGATGCGTGACAATATTATCCGCCTAGGTTTTTGCGTTTCACATTTAACCGTTTGCTGAGAAAAGCCGCAGACAGCCAGGTTTACCAGTCCGGATTTTCTGCTTGTCATGCGTAAAATAACGAATTCCGCCTTTACAGGTTAACAAAACGTATCCCGCTCACAGATGTTCAATCCTGAAAGCATATTCAAAAAAACGTATTTATTCACCACAAATTTACTAGCTGATTTGGCCCCGAACTGGCAAAACGGTACGGGCATATTGTCTCGTATCCCACACTTACATGACCCCTTTAAGGATTCACTCCTCTCCTTCTCTCCCGCCTCTCTGGCAAGAGTTGACCTGCGCCCCGCGGTGACCTTCCGCGTGCCGTGGCGTCTTAATGCGTGTCCCGCGCGATGACAAAGCGAGGCGCGTGAGTCTTCATTTTCGTGTGGAAGGCGGCGAAGTATCTCCTCCCCCGCGGCGCCGCTGACGTAACGGCGACCGCATGTGCGCTCTCCGCCTCCTCCGCCTCCTCCGCCTCCTCTCCTGGCGGCGCGGCGCAGCAAATGGGATGTCTATTAGGCACGAACGTCTCTAAATATCGCTAAATAGAGAACGGCCGTTTCTTCCGAGAACGACTCGGGAATCACGATGAGAAATGGTAATCGCCTGGGGCGTCGGGGAAGTGCCGTAACTCGCGGGAGAAACGGCGGCGGGCGCCGTAGTATACGTTACCGGGCTTTTCTCCCCGTCGCGTCGCGGCCACCTGCGTGTGAAAACGCCCCGCTGACGCTCTCTTCGCCTCGTGGCCGCTCCCGCCCCCGCCCCGCTCCGCCCCGCCCCGCCCCTCACCACCACCGCCCGACCTCTTCCCTGCCACCGCTCCTTCCCCACCCGCCCTACCCTGCACCGCCCCCGCCCCGCCCTCACCCCGCTCGTTCCCGTCCCTCCCCCGCCATGCTAGACCCCGCCCTACCCCTACCCCTCCCTCCTAGTCCCCGCCCCGCCTTGCCCGCTTCTCAGGGCACCTCGCACGCGGGCCCCGATTGCCGGAGCGCCGCCGTACTTAATGGTAGTGCGGGATCCAACCCAATTTCGGGCGGTCTTCGGGCGCAGTTAGCAAGTTATAATGACGTAATGGAGCGAACTCTGGCAAGCACCGGCCGAGCACTCGGCGCCCCCTCAGTCGACAATCACTGCCAGCGACGCGCTCCCACGCCCCTTTCGGGAGCACCTGCGCTTTACTTTACATGCGCCGCCTCTCTGTTTCGCTGGAGCGTTGCCTTCAAAAAAGGTCCCATTCTTCGTGAAAGGAATCTGTTTCTGTCTCATTCTCACTTCCTTTCTAGAATTTTAGATTGCCTACTATTTTTTCTCTTCGTCGCCTTCTCCACGCTTTTCTAATTTTTCGATGCTTAACACGACATTCCAAATCAGTCTCCAAACAGAGCCCTGATTGGCATACAATGTTGAATTTATGAGGCAAAAGCTTCAATTGAAGCTTGGCAATATCAGTATTGCGTTGTTGTTCCTTGTACTTCCCTTCAGAGCAGTCTTCGCGCTTCAAGAGCGCTCCTTGATGTCTGCATCTGTCTCCTAACGCTCCCTGCTATTGTAAGAACTTCATTAGCCGCTTCATTTCTCCTCCTCCTCCTCGTCGGCGCCTGCGCGCACCTGGCCTCTGGGCGCCCGCTGACCCGAGAGCCTCCCCGCCAGCCTCCCCGCCCCGCCCCTCCGCGCGCTCCTGGCTCCGCCGGCTGGCGACCTCCGCGCCACCATGTGCGCGTAATGGCCCTCCCGACGCCCGGGCTGCCGCCCCCGCCCCCGCCCCCGTCGCGTCGCGGATGCGGGTGTCGCCATCCGTCCTCATCAGGCGCCCCTCGGGTACCCGGACGGCGCTGGGAGCAGACCGTTCCCGCCGGCTCCACCCCTGCCCCGCCCCCGCCCCGCCCGGCTTCCATTCATTAGGCTTACGGCCCGGCCCCGCCGCCGGGGGAAATCGGAGAAAAATGGCACGGGGCGGCGGCGGTGGCTGTGCCCTCTGCTTCGCCGCCCTTCGTGTTCTTTCGCGTGCGCGCTGGGCGGGCCCTATGGCGTTGCTGGCTATTTCCGTAATCTCGCGAAAGGAGTCGCGACGTTGCGTTAAGCGCCTTAGATAACGCGGGCAGAGGACCCGTTTTCAATTTCCTGCCGGCGTCTAAGTGCCTTGGTGGCCGTTTTCTGAGGCGCCCGGATATTTGTTGCGTACGGAACAGTGAGAGCAGAAATGAAAAATTTGGTGCACGATTTCGTGAGGCGTTTTAGTTAAATGTAGTTGCTATAATTTTTTGATGATCTCATTGTATGTACTTAAAAGTGATTGACCTGATTGTTCACTATAAAAGGAAGAGTGCAAAAATTTTTGAAGTGCTATTATTATAGTCCACTGGATATACAGGTACCTGAAAATGTTCGAAGCATTCGTGCACTTGGTAGATTAAAAGGAGAAAAAATGGAAACTAACCCAGGAGCCCGCGGTTCGATTCCTAATGGAGGTGCCCAACTATTTCAATTATAATAAAAGTAATAATACCAATAATACCAATAATAATAATAATAATAATAATAATAATAATAATAATAATAATAATAATAATAATAATAATAATAATAATAATAATAATAATAATAATAATAATTCTATATATTGGTAACAAATTAGGCTCAGTTTTGCACGGTACGAAACATTATTTTGTAAGGAGTGTATCATTAATGTTTAACTAAGTGAATGAGCATGTATTTGGGAATTAATAAGATGCGTATTTTACATGCCATTCCGCGTAACGGAGAAAGTATCTCACGATTAATCACGCCGCTGCAGGTCCAGTAGCCGGTCGAAACGCGGATGTTGACAAACAGCCCAAATCGCGTGACGCAAGCCCGGGCCCGAGCAGGGTCGCCTCTCCAGGCCGGTGCTCGGGCTGGATGGCGCCCCGGCCCCGCCCGACGCCCCGGCCCCGCCCGACGCCCCGGCCCCGCCCGGCGCCCCGGCCCCGCCCGTGCAGGCGCGGCCGCCGCCGGGCGCCCGCGCACCGTCAATTCTGGGAGAACCAGTTCCGCGCGGCGATGCCGTATTTATGTAATGTCCTTTTTATGCTCGCGACTGACGCAAATGACACTGCGCGCGACGAAAGCGTCGCGGCGGCGCTGGCGAGGGCATTGGGGCGAGGCCACGCCCGTACTTTGCACGCGGCTGGCGCGCGCCGGGTATTGTATGTACGTTTCACGCTAACTGTAACCGACGTGGCCCTGAATTTTTGGAGGACTAGTCAGTAAAAACAGGCTGTGATCGAGTTCGTGGTGCTCTCAACAGCATGTATGTGAAGTTTCAGGTCCGAAAGTTTCTAGATTTCAGTGCGAATGATCGCAACAGCCAAATTCGAGAGTGGAAACCGGCCCACAAGGATGCCAGAGGACGGCTATTCATATCAGTCGTTACCGTTTTTCCTCCGATCATTCACAAGCAGATGCTGGGCCAGAACATATTTAGGATATACTTGGCTGTCCGAGACACGCCGCGTACTGGGTACAGATGTCAACGTTTCGGCAGTCAGGCTGCACCTTCTTCAGAGCGAAATGCGATGAAGTTTTGATGGCTGACGTCATCTATGCCTACGACGTGGCGTTTCCCAGCCAAGAAGGTTCTGATTCTGACTGTGGTCGATCCTTCTGTTCTGTCCTCACACCTATCCTTACAGTCGAACCATGGACTGATGAGCCGTCCTCCTATGGACCATCGCCATTGATGTAGGAAATCACCGACAGGCGTTGGAGATCCAAGATGCAACTATATCATGGACGTTCCCAATCACTTTAACGGGCGCGATTACCGACCAGATAGAAGACGGTAGAAGTATTGAGTATTCTAGATTTGTCATAAAGTGTTCTTGGGAGTTTCGCATATTCACTCTTTGAATGGACATGCGTCATTGAGAGTTTTTGCACGACAAAAAAGGTTAATGCAGTGGCGTGAGGAATAATGAAATATTAGTAGTTGTATTCATAATGAGGCAGTTAACTTTCAATTTTCACGCTATGACTCGTAGAGTCGTGAAGTGAACAGCTGTTGATGTGAATCTAATAGTTGTAAGTTCTAGATAGTTGAAACTAATGTCAATAAAAAATATTTGATTTCATTGCTTTCTTATATATAAAGAAATTATTGTTAGTACAGGTGTAAAAATAGTATTGATTATGATCTAAACATTAGATGTTGATGTTTTAATGATACACATTCATATAGAGTTACACCTGCTGCCCGTTTGAATCTCCTTGAGAATGGAGCAACCGCTAAAGGAGTGGAAGAATACAACTCTGGTTTCTCCTAGTGCAATATTTCCTGCGAGTTAACTTACGAGCAGCCTTGTCTGGTCATCTTGCACTTCTACAGGGGAACGTTTCTTATTGCGGCGAGCTCTTCCCGTGTTATATGGATAGTTTTAACCTGATGGAACTCGAGCTATATTTCTTGTTACACGTCACAAGCAGCTAGCGAGAGCTAACAAGGACATGCGATTACTTATAGTGACATTCATCGTTTTTTGGTTGATATACGCAGTTTTGATCACACGCTTGTGTTAACTAACACATATATTGCTTACAACGTAACGTTTCCATATTTCATTTGTTGTGAACATAATTTATTGGGGACGCATGTTTCGTCACCCTGCGCACTTTCGAATTAAAGGCTCCCGTTCGTGCGTGTCACGATCTGCCTGCATTTGTGGCGTCGAACGACCCAGTGCCGGAGGCGTGGGTGGCGCCGCCGCCGCATCATACTCGCGCAGTGCGTCGGCACAATGGGGCTGTAACGGAACGGCGTTCGACCCCCGGCGCCGGCCGCGCGTAACGTGTACTTTGGCTCGTCTGCGGCGGCGGCGGCGGTGGCAGCGACCGGGCTGTGCGAGGCCTTTGTCTGGACGGCGGAAGAGCGGGCGGCCCGCGGGGGCGGAGGGCGGGAGGGAGGGAGGGAGGTCGCCCGGAACGCAACGGCGCCGCAGCTTCCGTGGTTCTTCCGGGCTGGCGGCCGCCGCCGCCGCCGCCATCCGCGTCGCGTAACGGGTCGCCGCTTCGCTCCGCGGGCGGTCCCTTGTTCGCCCTTCTCTTTCGCGCTCTCCCTTCTCCCGCCCTTTTTTCGTCCACACCCTTGCCATTCTCCCCTCGTTATCGTTGCCCTTCTCTCGACCTTTTTTTGCCGTATTTTGCTCCCTCTCGTCCTCGCCTTTTTCTCGCTCACTTTTAGCGCCTTCGCACTTGTTCGCGATATTTTCTCGCCCACGCCCTCACCTCACTAATGACCCCGCCTCTCCCTTTTTTCTCCTGCTCCCACAATCCTCCCTCGCATCACACCATTCCCTTCATGGTCCGTGTACGCTCGTGTCCTCCACCATGTCCCTAATCCTCCAATATCCATGTTCCTTCATCCACACCCTCGCCATTATCTTCTTTTTATCATCCCCTTTCCCCTCCGCGCCTCCTTCGCCATCGCTATCGCTTACGCTCTCGGATCGGCTTCCGCTCACACCCACGCCCACGCCCTCGCCCTCGCCCTCCGGACTTCTCCGCCCATTTCGTTGCCACACGCGGCTTTTGTCTGCAGGCTGTGAATGCAGCGACTGGTATTATGCGGAATGAGATGTTAATGGAACACGCGAAATGAGACAGCTAATTTATCTTCCGTTCCAGGATACGTCTGGTGTTCTTCGTTATTATGCTGTCTGAGCGAACGGTAGATTGAAAGTTCCACCGCATCCCGAGGGGCAGATTTATCACTTTTCGTAAATATGAATATTTAGATAGCAGCAATACATTTCAATTTTGAATTTATTTTCTGTAAACTAAGTAACTAAATCATAACATACCATACACTATTTTGCAAATACATGCATGCCGAATTTTACGAGAAGATTCTACGAACATGAAAGTTAATGATCCACTTTCAACCGTCCAAGATTAAAAGGGAAAGGAGAGCCGTTTACGCGGTGACATATTTTTCACCGCGCAGCAAGTAGCACGTCGAAAGTAAAAGTTCAGTACGCTCGTTGCGAAAGGCTGGGATAAGCTCGGTTGGGTCTTCGAACTAATACAAGGGGAGTTACCGCACGGTATTTGCGTGCGGGTTCCGCGAACATACGTAACTCGGCGAAGCCCAAGATACGCCCATAGATTACTTAGCATCACTCCGTAATATGACCGGTCTGGGGAGTACGTAACCGGATTCAGACTCGCTGCAGCTCTCGGACTTCTCTCGATTGCGTGGTCTCGGAAGAAGCGCAGGAAGCACAGCGAGCGGGGGGAATCGTGTGCGGGATTTCGAAAAGGAGAGAGCTGATAAAACGAAGCGGAAAGGAGAATAAACGGCCGAGGGTTCGTTAGAGTTCACTTTTCAGGCAGAAGAGGGGAACTCGATGACTTTATTATCAGGCGCATTAAAGTATCGCCGCGAATGAAATTATCCGGGGATTTCGCGGTCCCCTGAAACGGCCGCCTCGTGGAGAGTGCGGGCGGGGCGGGGGCGGGGGCGGGGACGTCGGCTTCGCTTCTAACGCTCGAGGACAGCGCGCCGCCCGCCTGTGTGCTAACGCGCTTCGGCTCTTAAACCGCGCCCGTCCTTCCCTTCCGGGCCGGCCCGCGCCCGCCCTTCTTCCCTTCGCGACCGTAGCCTCCGTCCCTTTACCGCTGCGGTTATGGCGCCGCGCAGGGGTGAGCAGCCCTTTTCGGGAGCGCAGGGTCCGCGCGACGCTGCACCTTCTCCCTGGCTACGCTCCCACGAGTTGTGATATTATGGGCAACTGATATGTTTGAGGTGGAATCTTTCGACTTACTAAATACTGGTATAAGTTGAAGAAAACTAAATCATATTTTTTTTGTTTTATGTAATACCTGGTGATCTGAGATAACATTTCTGTCTCCATAGTCTGTGGCTTCTGTGGTAACATATATTTTTTAACCTTCCGAGTGCGTGCGAGAGAAATTGTTTCTATGTTCAGTGATGAGTTTTAAAAATGTATTTTATTGAGAAAAATCTTCATTGAAAGTGGAATGATACAGCTGTTTTGATATGAGCTCAATTTTCCATTTTACTTTGCAGCCACCCCTTGAACGTAGTTTGCTGAAGAGTTTTACCTAAATCACATGATTTCGGAATTAATGCTAGCTTCATCGTAGGTAATCTTCTACCTAGCAGCCTTAAGGCACATCTTTAGTTACGAGTTTAAATATTGGATAACAGGCATATCATATTACATGCCCTGTTTCACATAATAGTGCCAAGCTCCGTTTCCATTATAACTTGGAAAGCCAAATTATCTCGTTGCTATTAGAGCCTTGAAATCTCTCCTTTGGCGCGCCGCAGGCAGTGAATTCTGATTCCGCTGAGTTCAACCACCGTCTGAGGAAATTCACCGTTGCAATTCTAAAATCGCTCCGATGACTCGTAATGTTGCTATGTGTGAAATATTGATACTCATTCATGGTATTGTTACCCCTCAGTCCAAGTATCAGTATCAAAAATATGTTGACTACAGTAATATGTTTTATTCGAATAATTTAAATTAATTTAAGAAATAAAACTAGTTGGATAGTTTTAATCGTGAAAATACAAAGTAGCTTTTTTTATTCGAACTGAACTACGAACGGACTTGCCCTATCGGTTTCATTATCTCCAAGACACAATGCTATGCATGGAGAAACTTTCTAACGCTGCCAAGTGTTTATTATCAAACAAAAATACGTAGATCAGAAAAAATGAATTGCACAGAGTATCAAAAGTCAATTTAATTGAACCTAAAATGTAGATTAATATTGTATATCGAGATACTGCACGGTCCTATTCACTCGTGGTAAGGAGTGGATACTCAGACAAATTTAACCTTCAAAATTGTAATAGAAAGTAAGATAGAATATGGTGCATTTTTTATGATAGGATCTTGGGATCCCGGACGTTCGAAAACAGGATCGAAGGAATTTCGGTTTATTGGTGAAGTGTTGTTGGCATTTCAAATACAAGAATAAAAGGCATGCTTTTGACCAATGTAATAGTAGTACCTGTTATACTAGCAGCTTTCGATGGTTTAGCCATATGCTCTTGGCATCACTGCTGATGAAGGATAAGTCTTATCTGGCAACAGCTCTCCTTAAGCACCATGAGGTCGCTTGATCTGTTGATTATTTCGAGTTTCCGGACGCTAAGTCAACTGCTAAGGCTATTAGTCCTGTAAATGTAGTGCACGTTATTTTCCTCGGAAGGTGGCAATGATCTTCCCCCGCTGGATGGTGGGATGCGGCGCCGACCTATACGTCGACTTGCGGGGTTTTCCCCAATCAGGTATCTCTCACCAGCGGGGCACCTCCCCTGCTGGGCAATCTGTAAGCTCCGGATTGGTCTCTCGGCGTGTGTGATAGTGCAGTGCACGTTAGTGTAAGTGTGTGTACGTAAGGGGTAAGGGTAAGAGAGGTTGCGCGCGGTTGGTGATCCGTTTGTTAGGGCATTCGCGTGGTGCTGCCGGTAGAATTCTTCTCGAGGCAGCGGCGATGAGGTGGCGCCACGCGTCTTTTCCACCCCTGCGCTGCCGCCTCTTCTTTTCCTTGGACCGCCCCTCGCGCGGGGGCGGCGCCTGACGAGCGGTGTCGTCCCCTTCTTTCCTCCCCGCCCCGCCCCGCCCCGCCCCCGAGGGCGTCCGATGTCCCAGCCACGTGGCGCCGCCACCACCGCCCCAGCCGCACAGTGAAGCCTTGCCACCGAGAACGCAGTCCGAAACTCCTGAACATCTTTTGCTTTTGCATTTGTGTCTGGAACGCTACTACTGATCAGTTCCTCAAAGGATTCGGCGATACGTCAACTAATGTTTGGCAAGCAGAAATTCTCATTACATGAAAGTGCGAGTGTGTTCAATTGCCAATGAGCGGATTCAATCTAGTTTTGCTCGTGCAATTTTATCTGAACTAGTAGTACGTTACTCTGACGTACACAGCGTCCAAAGCCAAGAGCCGGTCGCCGAGTCGTTCGATGCGTACCTAAACGTATCATTGGAGAATTCTGTAGATGAGTGTTAAAGTTGAATGTGAATTTCACGTCTCATTTTTACTTTAGTAATGCTGTTAAAATTTACAATTTTACAAACAACATTTAAAACATGTTTGTAATTAAAGTTATCAACCACCAACAAATTTAATATAAGGGTAAAAGAGTATCGTAGCGATCTATAGGCAACAATTAATTAATCGAACGAAGTACTTATACTTACGTAAAAATCATAGTACAAAAATACATAATATACAATCACACTATTCCTATATTTAGCAAAGAATTCAAAATTTAAGTTTTAATTTTTTAAAGTGTGATAAGTTTGAAGTTTGAGAGAAATGAAATGAACATTTGTATTAAAATTATAACAAATTGGTGTTTCGGGATCCTTCAGAAGGCATTGAAAATGTATCAGAAACGCCATTAGAGTGGAAAACAGAATTCGGTGCGATCGGTCGTGAAAACGCGGAGGTTGGCCCGCCTGGATCGGAGCGAGCTGCCATTGCGCTGTGCGGCGTCGCTTGGCGCCGGTGGCGAAAGTTCCCGCCGCCGCATTATAAAACCGTCCGCGTCTCGCCCGCCGCACGTCTCCTCCGCACGGCAGCAGGCCCCCGCCCCGGCCCACGCCTCCGAAGAGCGGGTTATCGCCTCTTGATTGGCGGAGACGGGAAAGACTACCGAAGATTCAATTCGCGTCGAACGACAGATTCGGTTGTTCCTGGAGATTGAATGTAAGAGGACGCGCGTCTCGCCGGCCGAAGGGGAGTGGCGAGAGCGGGAGCGAACGGCCGCGCCGGAGTGAATAGGACGGGCGCGACAATGGACTCGACAATGCTTGCGACGATTTGAGATACCTTGCAAAGTAATGACGTTTGTAGCCCGGTACAGTCGTTGGAAGAACTCGTCGCTTTACGTTGGATTGAACGCCGTGTTCTCGAGTCACCGTTGAATGCGATGGAAATGAAGACAAAAGTACCATTTTCAACTAGTCGGAAGTACATAGTACCTCAATTCTGAAGCTGGAATTGTCATTGCAGTGCCGCAAACATTATGTGCATGCAATGCATGTCCGAAGGTAAAATAATTTAAAATGCAACTTGAAGCAATTTTTTTCAAAATATTTGTTTGTTCTACCAGGCTGGTAATATGGCGATTTGAATTCACGAAATTTGCGACGAAAAGTGTGATTTCTGTCGTGTGTATTGGCATTTTTTTAGAATCGTTTCTTGAAGAGGCACTCTACAATCGATGGGAAGGCACGTAATAAGCCGCTGCATGCTCCGGCGGATTGCAAAAGCAAACGTGTTCGGTGAGACGTGCCGCGTCGTGAGACCGCGTTGTACGAACTTCTCAAGAACCCTCCAACTTCCCCTCGCCGCCGCCACTGACCTAAGCCTCTCTCCGCCCTTCGCCTCCTCGTGCAGGGCCCTTATCTGCCTGCTCCGCGCCCTCCCGCCCTCCGCGCGCGCCCACGCCCACGCCCACGCGAAGTTGGGGCGGCGCCCGCCGGGGCCGCAGTCCCGCCGCATCAGGCTAGCCGGTGTTATTGCGGTTGCAGGGCTCTTCCGATTGCGAAAGTTGGCTCTCGCGCACGGGAGGGGATTTCTCGAGCGGCGAGTCTACTTTCGGACTTTCTGGTTTGTTTCGCGCGGGCGAAGTGCATCCAGGGAGTTGTATTTCTTTCCGCGACAGTTCGCCAAGTAGAACGCGCCGCGGGAACTTAACTCGTTTTCTGGTATGATTTTTCTCACGGGAATGTTCAGCCGTGTCTTTTCAAACAAAACGTGGTTAGACTGCGCGGCTAGTTGTTAATTTGGGAGTTGTATCGATGTAATGAAGTAATCATGGTGCGAGAAGAGGGATAGTCGAATGATGGTGATATCTTATCATTTAAGCGAGCCTGATGTAACTGTCCGAATTGCCAGTCGTTGGGACTTAACTGGATGCAAATGGATCTCTTAGTCTGATGTCTAAACATGTGAATCATCATAAATCATTTAAGAGTAAAGATGGTATACATTTTAGCACTTCCATTCCGTCATTCATGATGTAGAATCTTTAGCGTATTTTGACGTCTCAGAGCCATCAAATCTTTTTTATCTTCCTTTTTAACGGAGAGACACGTGCACAAAACAGGGGGGAACCTCCAGGATAGAGTTGCTTCGGACGCGCGTCACTTGCTGGGAACCACCGCTGTTTAACGGATTTATTTCATGCACGCGTGTTTCAGCGGTTAATCGATAGCCGGCGCCGGCGGAGTTTTCCCGTAAATAAATTTCTCTTTACGGCGCGCCCAGAAGCTTCGAAGCGCCGAGCGCGATCGCCGTTGCGAAGCGTCAGCGGTGGCGGCGCAGGCGGCGGGAGCGTCAATGGGAAAAAGCGACGCGGGTTAGCAACGGCCAGCGGTGCGATACGACCGCAGCGAAAAACGCCACTGGGCTTTTGCGAACGAACGAACGAAGGAACCGACGAACGGAGCTTAACGGCCCCGACCGGGTAATTGGGTCGCTCGGTCATTCGGCTCCGCCCGCGTTGCCCCTCGGTGCCCCAACTACAAACGCGCCCGCTTCCGCTTTATCAGCAGTCCCGCCCCGCTGCCGAACCTCCTTTCTTCCTCGGCAGGGGTTTTACGTGCCCCCCTTGTGTTTCTTTGGGGCCTGCCCTCCTTCGTTCGATGAAAGAAGAGGCAAATGAACAATGTAGAGGCAACACTAATCAATTAGTACAACACATTTCATTAAATGTTTGTTTTCAAAGTGCTATAAGAAAAGGAGGCAGGACGACTTTTCTAAGAGCAAAAACATACAAAGAATATTTTATATCCAAAGATGAATAATATATGTAACGGGTATTCGAAATGCATATTGAACTTATATCGTATGTACATTTCTCTTACCCAAATTTTCTTCTTTATTGCGCTGTCGCCTCAGAGATTTGTGAAAAAATATCAGAAAATAAATACCTGGCATACTTAGGAAATGCTCTGATATTACTTCGTTGAACTTGGTGGGAAAGTAGTGGAAATGTATCTCTGCCCAGGTTGCCCGTTTCTCCGCGCTCCTTGCTCCGCGCTCCGTTCCCGTCACTGTGCCCCGCCCCGCCACGCCACGCCTCGCCCTGCCCTCCCCGCCCCGCCCCGCCCTGCCGCTTGGCCGCCGAGCGCTGATTATGATGGAGCGCCCGGGCGCCTACTATTTATGAATATGCTTAGGCTGCGGATTTATCGGGGCTACCTGTAAAACACGCCGTCCCTCCCGCCGCTGCACCGCCGCTTACGCCGCCCCGCGTACCTCGCCAGCGGAGGGCGGGGTGGGCGGGCCCGGGCGCACGGTGGGCGCGGTCGGCTCTTTGGCGTCAAAAGAGGGCGCTGCTTTGTAAGTCCTAAACGACGCCAATTGGTTCTAGAGGGCGTCTGTTTCGATTGTTCGAACAGTATTCATTTGAAGAACAAAGAATCTTTACATATCTCCTAGCATTTGAAACACTTCCTTCCGATTTTATCATCTATTGCAGAATTGTTTCTATCGCCTGTTTATGTAATGAGAAAGAGTATTATTTACCAGATAGTTTTGCATGTGAGTACTAGTAGAGTGTTCGAATAGTGGTATTTTTTTCATTTATACACTAGTACAATATATTGAATTAACGGTTAATAATATAAAAAGTAATATCGGTTCATAGTTAGGCTTACCTTGTAAAGAAGCCGATCCTAATAAGAAAAATATTAGCATTTTTTACATGAATCTTACTACGGCTATATGTGTTCAAAGTTATTTCTTAACTCATTTACTGAATATATTAATTCTCTAAAACAAGAAAATATACACGTCCTTTCTCTCAAATTACCTAATACTCGTAACTCTTTGTCAGTGAGAAATGCAACACAGATTAATTCCTTTGAGCTGTTCCTGCGGTTTAACGGGCTCCTGCTACTGAAACTCGCGTTTCCAAAGCGCAGCGCAGACTTCGCCGCGCCGCAGTGCGCTCGGTCGACTGCGCGGCGCCGGCGGGGAGGCATAAATCTGCGCGGCCCTTCGCCCCAGCCCCCACCCCACCCCACCCCGCTGCTCCCACCCCGTGGGCGTCAGCAATTAATATCCCGCGCCGATAGTCGGATAGTTCTCGCGCACAGCGCCGCGCCGCACCGCGCCGCGCCGCCTACCCTATATACGCCGGCGTGGGTGATTTATCGAAGCGGTGCTATTGTCAGCTTCCGCCGCCGGCCGCTGCCACGGCGCGCGCCCCAGCCGCCCCTTTGTTTCGGGGCGTTTTTTTTTTCGACTAGCGAGGTGTTTTGTTGTTTTTTGCGTGGGCGCGTTTGGTTTTGCCGCGTCGCTCCTGTAGCGCGGCCGCTTGAGTCGACTGCATTAACGCGCGCGTCACTCTTTGACAGCGGGGCGTTATTTTATTGTTAGGGATTTTTTTTCTAATTTTTTTTTTGTTTTTAATTTCAATGCTTGATTTCGGTGTTTGTTCCGTTCTAGTAGGATTCGTTGATCTAGTGAAAAATTTATTTTGATTCTCGGGTAACCTTCAATAGAGGATAGGCGTATTGACAATATACGACATGAAGCTCACTCATTGTTGCGATAACGTATTTTCGTTAAATGCTGTGATGAAAATGAGTTTGATAATTCTCGCCGTGCAGGCTGGATTCGATATTGATCCATTTTGGGAAGCAAAACAGACGCCTTAAGTTTGTATACTTGGTTCGAGATTAAAAACCCATCTTCTCAACAAACTGTATGCATGAAGTATCTCCCAAATTAATGAAGATTAAACCTCGTATTTCCATCTGAAAATTGTGTGAAATGTGCTCTTACTATAAATCATAGCAATTTGTCTACTCGCGTATTTGAAGTAAACCACAGGTAAAATGAAATGTATAGTTTTTGTAATTATCAGCCTTTTCAATGTAAACAAGTGGGGTAAAACACGCCAGTTGTTTCTCTTCGGCGAATAAAAAGTAATCGATTTTTGCCTACGGTTCGACTCGGAGACGAATCATTGCGTTGCCCTGGCACAGCGCCGCTCCGGCGCGCGAAGGACCCCAGTCGAATAATGATGGGGCAATTATTATGCATACGCCCACGCTGACCTCGATGTGTCGCTGGCTGTCATCCGCGGCGTCCGCTGGTTAGCGGCGCGGTGAATGCCACGACCGCGTGTGACGATCCACGATGAGAATGGACGCACGTCAACCGCCCACATCATTCTAAATAACTTTTGATCACCATCCATACAGTTGAAAATGTTGCTCTTTTGGGTTTGAGCTCGGTGCACAGGCAATAATCGTTGTCTATAAGCATGTTCATTAACTGCATGAGTGATTTTAACGTAAGTGTTTTTTTATATACTAATACTATTATTTCCGTCCAATATATTGCAAATGAGACAGAATTTTAACGTATCGCGGAAGACAATTTTTGGTGCAGCTAAAAACGATGTTATTAAAAAAAGTTTTTTTTTCTTTTTTTTTTTTTTCTTTTTTCGTTCAACGTAGCGGGGTAGTACTTCAACTGCAGCGCTTGTGGCTCAAAACTCAACTTACATCTGTCACAGACTAGCTTAACTCAGACCGAAGAAATTACATCCAGAACAAGTCTAGTTTTTGTGTCTTACAAGAAATGCCTCTGTGTAAGTAAGAATGTGACTTATTATCATTTATTTCCATAATTACTCAGGCGTTACCTATTCACGGACATTCTTATGGTGAGTGATATTCTGAGTATTTCATTAAGTAACATACCGAAACGTTAAAAGCTAACTGTTGACGATAGAACAGCTTCTTTGTCACTGTCTGAAAACACTTGTAAACCAGCATCCAGCAAGTATGGAAATGCAACCTTTGCAATTCTCGTTGGCGTTGCACTACATTCTTCTCGCCTCAGTAAATCTGTCCTCACCCGTCCTTTATTTTCCCATTCTACAAACCGGGCAATTTCAGATCTCATTACCGTGTGGAAACTAATTGAGTGGCCGGCTCGTATAGCAGCTTCGCGCCGCGGGGAAGACTCCTCACTGCCCTCCCCCTTCCATCCCCTCCCCTCCTCGCCCCGCCCTGCCCACCCCACCGCCCGCTGCCCGCCCTCCCGCGGCGCGCCGTATCTGATGCGGCGATGCGCTTGTTCCGCCATTACCGCACCGGTGTAACGCGCGCGTAACGAGGCAGCGCTGGGCGGCAGATCGCGCGTGATGGGGGTCCGGTCCCCCCTCGCCGACCCCCCGCTCGCCCGCGTCCTCGCCGCAACGTCGGAGCGGCGCTGGAAGACCGCTGTCCCCGCCTTGGCCGCTCACAAAAGTTCAGTGCGTTCTGCGGGCGGTGTGAGTCGAATCTGTACATCAACACCTTCCTCGCTTGATCAGATATGGGAGTACTGCAGTTCGAGGAGTCGTGCGTACATTCGTAATTGCTTAGGTTACTTCAAGTCTCGGATGTGCTTCTCTATCGAAATTAATTGGACATAGGTGAAACTTCACTACTGTGCGTACCTCCTACTGAGATATTGAGTGGTAAATGATCTGTAATAAAAATTTCAGAAATTGATAACTTGCAGTGTGAGATTAATGTTATGGCAAGAACGATCTTTTCTTCGACCTCTTGATGATTTGATGAGAAATGCACGACGACTTCCTTAAAAAGAGAGAGGTAGAGAAATAATTCTCTTAATAATCTCTTAGCCCTATGTGAAAGTTAGTCTCGTATGCACGATCGTTACGTAATGTAAGTGTGATATTCTATACCGAACTCTGTAGGCTCTCAGCAAGCGCAAGGAATTAATTCGTATTCTCGCAGAAATAAAGCCGTGAACGTCAACGCCCGTCCCGGTATTAAGATGCGAGCAGTAACCCCCCCGGAGGTCACTTCATCAATCTGCCACAATGCTCCCTTTCCGTCATCGAGCTCCATTAAGCACGGCGCGTCGAAAGCACTTGGGGCAACAGGTCACGATCGTTCTCTGGGTTAGTGCAGCGCCGCGCTGCAACCGCAGGCGCAGCGGGAGGGGCGGAGGGAGGAGGCGGAGAGGGATCGCGTTACTTTACTTCTCGGAGGCTGAGAGACCTCCCCGACCCCCCTCCCCCGACCCCCGTCCCACATCTTCCCTAGCTGCCGTCTACCGACCCTCTCGCCCCATCCTCCATCCCCCGTCTCCTGTTCCTCCTCAGAGGTACGGTGGGGATGGAGAGGGGGCCCGGCCAGTCGCCGGGCAACTGCCCGTGCTGCCCCCGTCGAGATAAGGCACGCCGGCCACCGGTGTTGGCCGCGCGGCTGCTTTCTAAGGTTATCCGTCGGCCCGAGGCGCTGGCGGCGGCGGCGGCGGCGAGGGCTGAAGTGGAGCATAACATGTAGATGTCCGTTGCAAAAAGCGCCCCCTCGGGCGGCTGACGCGGGGGCGGGTGGGCAGGGCGAGGCGGGGCGGAGGCGTTCACCTGCGGCGCGGGCGCCACGTGCGCGCCGGGGGCGGCGGCGGCGTGGCGGCGGCGGCGGCGGCGGCGGCGGCGGCTGCGACCGCATAGCTGCGTTAGGCGTTGCCCGTCGCCGGCGGTGCCGCTCTCGCCGCCTCGCGCTCTCTCCTATCTGTATGTGTCGGGCACGAAGGTGTCTCCGCTGCCGCAGCCGTCCGCGGCGGGCGTGCGAGGATTCGTAAATACTCCCCTCCCCGCCCCCCTTCTCCCGGCGCTTTCGACCTTCCCCTCCTCCCCCGCGGGGACGCCCGGGAGCGGCGTCGCGAGCGCTTTCCTGCGTGCCGCTGGGAAGCTCCCAGACGCGTTTCTAAAGTTGGGTTGGTGCTTTTTTAACGAGGCGTAAGATAACGCGCGCGGAAGATAAGCGGTCGCCGGGGACGCGTCGGAGGCGCGCGTTGCGGCGGCGGGGGAGGCGCTTTTACTCTTTCCTCCCCTTCTTTTCCGCCCGGTCCCAAAAGTCGCGGCTCTTACGTCAGGCGATTCGCGGCGTCATGACACACGTCCTCTGCCGCGCGTCCTCCCCTAACGCGGACGTCGCTGCCACACCCAACACCGCCCCCCGCTTTCCAGCATCGTGGCCCCCTGCGTCCTCTCACGTGGAGGGACCGAGTTTTTGATTTAATTGGTGCTGCGAGGAGACCGCAACTTGGCGACGTCTTTAAAATGCCCGCGGCGGGTGTTCCCCAAGTTTAAAGTGAATTGGCGGAGCGCTGCGTCGCCGGAACGCGCATTTAAATTCATCAGCGGGGGCGCCCGCGCGGTTATCAGCCGGCGCTGATACGCTGCGTGCTGTCTGGGGACGCGGCGGCCCCGGGGGAGGGTTTGCGCGCGGGAAGAATTTTGCAACTCGTTTCACAAATGTTTCTCTCTGCGAACGTACATTTCACTGATAAAACTCCCATTTTATTATTTTTATCCCAGCAGCTATTTATATAATAATTTTGTTGGCTCTTTGTAACGTAATATCATTATACCAGTTTTGAAAAATAATTTTTTGAAATAGTATGTTGTGCTTTCTTGGAAAACAAATATAATGATATCACATAAAACTCGCCACGTACTACAAAATTAACTCTAATTACATAGAATAGAAATAGAAAATGGTTTATTAAGATTAGTTACATTCGGTTTGTAGTTAGAAACATGGAATTAATCTCTTATACGATACTTACTATATAAAAGTCGTAATGTAAATATATTCGAGTATGGCGAAAAGGCCATTGAAATAATAATACTCACTCAAATAGTGAAAATATCTATCTTGTCAGTCAAATCTTGGCACAAAGAAGACCGATTTCGCCAAGCGTGGAACATCTGTTCCGAGCACGATTGTAAATAAAAACAGCCAATCACGGATGGCGACGGAAGTAGCGGCCGCTGGCGGGGAGAGCCGCTCACGTCATTGCCGCTCGAACCTACGTAATCGCGCTCAGCCCTCCTTTCTCATTTACTTGAGCTGGAGCGTTCTCTCGCTGCGTTTCTGCACGCTTCCACCCACTTCCCCTGGATGACCGACCGTCCGCCTGCGCAAGCACCTTTTTCCGCCACCATCACCACGCGTTTCAATCACCACCGGCTAGAGCGACTTGGTTGAATCCTAACCACAGCACAGCCACACTTCCTGTACTTGTAGTTACGTCTGGGTACTTATCATCAATCTTAACCCATCATAACTTTGGTTACCTCGACCATTATCCGCCATCGCTGACAATCGTTACATCTCGCGTCTTCCGTTCATTTTTTTCTTCACCTTCTGCTGCCTCCACTTCCCATTCCTACCCGTTTTCAGGACTACCACCGCTCGTCCACGTTTAACACGGACCACCTTCGTCAACGTCGCATCGGTCCCGTCCCCGTGGCCCCGCTCCCGTTGCCTCTCCCGCATCCCCTCCCCCGCCCCGCCCCGCCCATCCCGCTCTCTCCCGGGCGGCCAGCGCTGCGGAGAACGACGAAGCCTGCGCCGGAAAACACCTCTAATAGCGCTTGGCCGCCGCCACAACCCCATTTACATACGCAAATAGCGCGGACCGCCCCGTCCCTTCCACTCGGATGGGCGGCCGGATGAAAGCCCGCCCCGCCCCGGCCCCGTCCCCGTCCCGTCCCCGTCCCCGTCCCCGTCCACGGCCCCGCGCCCGACAGAGATGACGAGACGCGAAGTCGACGTCGCCGGCCGGAAGGACGGACGCAGCGCCGGAGTTGGGCGGCGCGGCGCGGCGCGGCGCGGCGGGTTGAATTACTGCGGCGGAATGTGGGGCGCGAGGAAGCGAGGGTTCGCCGCAGGAGCCTCGGGAGAGATGGAACAAACAGTGTGTGCTCGCCGCGTGTTAGTGTGAACGGTGTTTGCTGAGGAAGTTGCCTAGATTGTTCGTGATAGTAGACGGGAAGGAAAACTTGTCGATTCCATGAGCAGGGCCGGATTTAACTTGGTGGGTGCCCATGTGCTGATTTTTGGTGGAGGCCCCCCCCCCCCATATATATTATATGCAGTTGGCGGCTGACAAAATAAAATCTATGTGTCAAATATGTTTAATTAAAAAAATTTTTGCAAATAATTTTTGCGTACAATATTTTATTTCTTCTTCTTCTTCTTCACTTCATGGATTAGGCTACTGCCTGTTCCGTCCTCACAGTTTCTCTCCATCGTTTTCGTGGCCTTCCCACGTCTCTTCTTCCTCTCGGCGCGTACAACAAAGCTGCTTTAGGAAGTCTGCTATCACTCATCCTTTCCAGATGTTCTACCCATCTTTGTCTATATTCTTGCATTCTAGTATTAATTGATGTCACTTGTAACTCTTTTCTTATTTCTTCATTTCTTATTCGGTCTTCTCTTGTGCAACCTTTTATTCTTCGCAGAAATTTCATTTCGCTACTTTGTATTCTTGTCAGTGTTTTTTGTGTTAATACCCAGCTTTCGCAGCCGTAGAGTAATGTAGGAACTGCCATGGTATTGTAAAATTTAATTCTTGTTTCCGGTCTTGTCTTATTTTTTAAAGTGTTGTGTATCGTTCCACATATTTTTTGATATTTCATTAATTTATTGTCAATATCTTTATAATATTTTATTTATAAACCGAATATTTACAACACATTACAACTTAATTATAATAACTAAACTACAGGAACTTTTCTTGCTTTTCTGTAAGCAAACTCTTCAATTACATCGTCGAAAGATAATTCTTTTAGAATATCAAAATTGATGTTCAAAATAGAAAGATAATTAAGTCGTTCTTCTGTCATACTAGTTCTCAATCTATTTTTTAGAATAATAAAAATATTAGTTTAAAAGTTACGTTATTCATAGTATAAAATCAGATCGGCTTAGCCAAAAGAGCAAGTCGAAACCGGTGATCATGTTTGAAACACGACATTCGGTTAGATTATGTGCGTTTAATACTGAATAAATCGTAAATAACTTTGAATACATACTAAATAAGTAGATATTCTTGAGACTAAAAATGCATCATGAAATCTAAATTTAAAAAAATACAAATTACTACATAACAATGAAATTAAAAAGTTTTTGCAGAAAAATAGACCAAAATAAAAAATTTTTAATTTTTTATTTGGTGGAGGCCCCTTTTTGGTGGAGTGCCCTGTGCTGCAGCACTGTCAGCACATGCATAAATCCGGCCCTGTCCATGAGTATTAAAGGGACCGTATGAGGTTGTGCTAGGTCGTGAGGTGCAGGAGACTGAGAGAGAATGAAGGCGACCAGAGAAGATGAGTCATCACCGGGGATTATTTCTCGTAGCCACTCAATGTGCAGAGTCATTATCTACTTATAATTGTATTTCTTTTAACTTGCTACTATTCACAGAAACGTGTCGATCATGCCTTACATCTGCCTTTATTTGTTACTCGCATTTAATCTTTCTCTTATTGTTTGTATTGCTAACATATGATAGTATAATTACAAGTTTCAATACAATGGTTTCATGCGCTTTGCTACACCTAAGTTACTTGCTATTTGCTGAGTTAATCCCTTTTAATTACGGCATGAGTAGTGGGGTAGTTATGATTCAATAGTTAGCGTGATGACCCAACACGAAAAGTCAGAGCGCGGCTAAATGTACGAGCGAGGCACCAGAAAAGCCGAGTGCGCGGCGTTGCTGGGCATAACGCATGGGCGACGAACTGCCAGCGGCGCTGTCAGATAGACGCGGCAACGCAGCGAGGGGGCTGGCGATGCGGGGTCCACGCGCTGCCCGTAATGCGAGAGCTAATTAATTAGCGCAGCGCCCGCCGCGCCTGCCGGTGGGAATCATCATTTATTCGCCGACGCGCTAGGGGCTGCGCTGGGGCTCAACCCGCGACCCTCGCCCTTCGGCCGTCGCGTCGGTCCCGCGCCGACCCTCCGGCCCCGCAATCCCTTCCCCTCTGCCTTCTGCCTGCACCGACCCTTCGTGTCCTATCTCCCACACATTCCACCTCTCCTGTCCCATCAGCTCACTTCTTTCTTGCTCGCTGTCCCACTCCGTCCCTTCCCGTCTCTTCCCGTCCATCCATCGAGGTCCGGTACTCCCATCCACTCAAAGTCTCACCAGTTCCATTTCGTGTTCCTCTCCAGCTAGTTTCATACTATGCCCACAATAGCCCATCCCCACCGCTATACGCCCACGCCCAGTTGGAGGCTCTCTCCTCCCCCGCACAATCGCTCTCTCTCTAATATTTCCACTACGGTTCCGCCCCTCTGTCCCGCCCATCACTCATTTACAAGTTCTACTCTACTATATCCACGTTTGCCCGGTACCGCCTCCGCTACCGCCGGCCGTTTCACACCTGCCCCGTGCGCCGCTCCCCTCCCCACCCGCGCTGCCCCCCCCCCCTCGGGATCAGCGGTCGCGATTGACGAGGGCCACTGGGTCGCTTTGATGTGCGCGTCCGGGAGCTGCAGCGATTCAGCGCCGCTCGGCGCTAGTACATTTCGCGGGCGCCCCCGCCGCGCCGCGCCGCGCGTTGTTGTCGTATGGCTCGTTCCATGCGCCCGATTGAAGCGTTGACTGCTCGTTTGCGTCTTCTGATCTGCGTTCATCCGCCCGCGCGGCGCGTGCGGCCCCACTCTGCCGGATTACCGCTAGGATGTTTGTTTGATAGCGCTGATTGCCGTTGTGACACCCGCTTATCTCCGCTGACTGCGTTGCACGCGTGGTGTGGCCTTGCGGAACTGTGGAACCGTAAATAAAGAACTGTGTAACCTGATTAGTTGTCATATTTCGTGTTTCTTTGCAAAAAGGATTGATAAAACATTGCGCGTGGATATGTGAAAATGTGTAAGTATATATATGTGAAAATGTTATTTTATAACTATAGTGCATTGTAGGGATATTATAATATAGTTGTCGAATTATTAGTATTTAATCTACTTCCACTGGTATTCTATTTAACGGTTGACTTCTTGAATGAGCATATAATACGAATTCTTATCAGCGATTACAAACCTGTGCCTTTCAAAAACGAAACGATGCTTTTGTCATGAAATTGCTGCCCTGAAACACAAAAGAGCCTTTGTAAAGCAAGATAACGCGCGCGAACAACAATTACATAAGCTTACGTATCGTGACACCGTTCCATTTCATTACAAGCTACGCCTTGACTGCGCACACGTACGACAGAAGCTGCTGAGCACGTCCGCCCGGCCATAAAGCGACAATGACGTACCGCTTTATCCCCGTCGTCCGCATGAGCTCCCTGGTCGGGCACGTGCCGGGCGCGAGGCACCAGCGCGGCCGCGCGTTCCATTTGCCGACGCCCCCTCCTGTGCTGCGCCGCGGCGGCGACCGCTGCCGAGCCCTTGGGCGAGCACGCGAGGGGAGCCCGCGTGATCGAAGGCGCTTATGCAAGACCCCCACCCCACCCCACCCCCCTCTCCTCCGCCCGCGCGGACGCTGTCCCGTCAGGTGAAGGCCTCGGGGGCTCCGTTCCCAAACCCCGTGCGCCCTCCGCGCTTCGCAGTACGATGTCCTGAGATCATTAAAGCTGAAAAGGAGTAGGATATGGTTTAGCGAAACCAGGGAATATCAGGAAAGAGCAATACGCCAAAATTAAAATATTATTTCTCTCGTCTCCTTGAATAATAGCGTTTTTTCTTAATGTTTCGGTTCACACATCCGTATATTGAACCAATCACTCTCGTTTCAAGATTTTTATTTTTAAGAATATTTTCAGTTATTAGTAAGCTGGATTCTCAAGTACGTAATGTAGAAGTCACGCAAACTTTTCATTTGTACAAGCACATAAAGTGGTTCTATTGCCTTGTGCCTGCACCGACCCTTCGGCATGAGTAGTGGGGTAGCATCTATTCATATCGCTATTATGTAGCAACACTCAAAAAAATTGGATGACGCTTGTGTAGTGGGACACGCAACTGATTGGTTAAGTCTGCGATGTTCTTTTTGCGACTTCTCAAATCTTTCCGATTATGACTTCCAATTTTCTTGCAATTAAAAAAAAAGTTCTTTCAACGTAGAACCTCTGCGGACGCGATTGAATTACATTCGCCGTTGCACACCTGCCTTTTCACCGCTCTCCCGACTCACCCGCCTCGTGCTGTCAGTCAGACATGCATTGCGCTGGTCTGTACGTAGACGCTCCGGTCCGCTCGTGGAAGTCTCCTGGGGGCAGCCGTCAACCTGGGTTTGCCACGGAGGACTCTCTTAAAGTAATTCGTGCCGAACAACTGGATTCGGATCCCTACGGAGTCGTCGCGATGTTTTGCGTGTCGCTTTTTTGTCGCCCCCCACCCCGCCACCCCTCGAGAGGACTCCGAGGGCAGGGAGATTTTTGCTTCGCAGCGCCGCGGTCCGGAAGCTTCCTCCGGACGGTGCTTTAGGACCCTTAAGCTCCCGCTCGGGGCCCTGTTACGAACGGCGGCGAGTGGGCGGGAACAGCTTCCGCGAGTCTTCTTTGTTGACTTTCCTTAATGGGCGCGTTGTACGAGCTGCGGACTAAGTGATATTGTAAAGAACCACTAGAGGAAACAACGAAAGACGCGTCGTGAATGTACTGCGTCATTTGTTCGCCATTTTGTAACATCGCTTTATTGTCCCTCTTCCTTGTTTTCCTCCCTTTGAATGTCTTGTTACTAGCTTGTAAGGTTCCTCGTTGTCAACGTATTGTCTTCCACACATCTGATTCAAAAACGTTACATTTTGCATTTTTGTGTGCTTATGTTTTCGTCTCTGACAGTAACTAACATGTGTGTTCCTCTGGCAGCTTTGTCCGTACAGAGCAGGTGAAGGCCACTCACTTAAGCGTCGTTCCGCAAACATCGCCCCTTGTGCCTAAATGTTTTGCAGCGCGTCGGGGGCGGCGGCGGCCGCGCGCGCCCGCCAGCGACGGGGCGCGGGCGAGGGCGGGCGAGCGTGTGACGCGCGTTTGTCTGGGCGCAGGCGGGCCTATTAAAATCTCATCGTCGCCGTCGACCGTGGCTGGAGCGGCGGCGGCGGCGGCGGCTGCGGCGGCGGCGGCAGCGGCGGCGGCCGCCCCGTCGGCGGCTTCCTCGGCGGCGGCGGCGTCGCCGGCGCCCTCGTCGCCGGCGGCGGCGGCTGCGGCGGCGGCGGCGGCGGCTGCGGCGGCGCGCGCGGCGGGCGGCGGCGGCGTGGGCGGCGGCGGCGGCGGCGCGGGGCCGGGCCCGGGGCCGCGGGCGGTCGCCGCCGCCGCCGCTGCCGCCGCCGCCGCCGCCGCTGCCGCCGCCGCGGGGCGCCCCACCTTCCCCCGGCGGCAGGGTAACTACGCCGCCGCCGCTCCCGGGCGCTCCGTCAGTGTTCGCGACCCGACCCCCGCCGCGCCGCCGCGGCGCCGCGCACCCCTCCCCCTCTCATCTCTCTTGTCTGCTCTGGGCGGCGCTAGGGGCTCACTCGTGGTTCGGCTATTCTTCTTCTCACGAATCTGTGTTCTTCTGTGAAACTCTTCGGGCTTTCAGATGTGTTGATGTTTCGTTCCAATGTGTTAATATATCTTGTACATATTTTCAATGTGCATGTCTCTGTAGTGAACAGATCAATTTTAGTTCAGTGTTGTTGTTGGATGATTTTTGGTGTACTCGGCCATTTTAGCGCTGAACAACATTTCGTTGTATGTTTGTGTATTTCAAAAACTTGACGAATTTAACTGTCAATTTGAATGTGAAATTCTAAACAGTTAAACAAGAAACGATTCTGTTTTAGTTTTAAGAGAAATAATAGGAATTGATCTTCAAATGAAGACCATTCTTTCCTGTGCGATTTAATTTTTGCTTATATATTATCACCTGTTTATATTCCCTTCGGTTTTTTGTACGAGCCACGCCACTAAATTGCCTTATATTTGTTTAAGTGACAAAACAAATAGTATGTTTGAATGCAAGAAAGTAAGATAAATAGAGTCCATAAATAATGGCCGTGGGAAACGAATTTTGCTGTTCACCTTTACTCCAGCCGATATGCGTTGTACGTGGTGGGGTGAGTACGTCGTATTGTACGTGTTTTCCCGCCCCACGCACGCCGCCCAGTTCGCCAACGAGTGGTGGGGCGGGAAGCGAGGCCGCGTGGCTGCTGTGGGGCATCGGCCGACTTCCCGCGGAGGACCGGCCAGCGCGCCTCCCGCACTGCGGCCGGACGAGCTGAGAAAACTGCTTCTCTGTAGAGGAAAAGGGATGGCTGTTCACATATAGGGCATCAAAATGTAGTTCTTTGAAATATTTTTTCAATATTAAAAACTCGGTAGGCAGTGGTTGGCTGCCGTTGGAGATATTAAACTGGCAAATGGAACAATGACGAAAATGCCTGATTCTTTGCAAACAGCAAATATGTTGGAAGTATTGTCATCTCTGGTTGAGGCACATCTCGCAACTTAATGTGAGGTCTAGCGGAAGATGCAGGAAAGCTTGACCATCAAATATATGAAGAGGTCAGAGGACGTTATAGCTCTCATTTCACCCAAGTAGTATATCTTAGTATTTTCCCCTTGGAGTTTGTCATCCAAACTCCTTACAAACGTGATTCGTGGACTACAATGAAATGTATATGCTCAGGCTGAGAAATGTATGGACAAATGTAAACGATGTTTCTCTTCTTCAAAATTTATAGAAGTTAGTTACATATTACAAGTTGCCTCCACCCCTTCATACGCACATAGAGCACGGGGAGCAGCGATATGTTGAGCGCATTGTCCAAACTGTGCCCTGCGCCACGCGTGGCCACTTGCGCTCTCATCGCGACGCAAGGCGCGTGTCTGCGGCCAGACTGGTGGCGCAGCCGACCTTTCGCCGCCCCCCCCCGCCCCAACCCACTGCCCATCGCTCCTCCGCCCACTACCAATCGCCCACCATAAACCACCCTCCGCCAACCGCCCACCGCCTTGCGCCCACCGCCCACCTCTTGCGTCGAAGCACGCATGCCCGGCGAAAGGCCCCACCTCCCCCTCCTCCCGCGCGCCAGCCCGCCGCCGCCCACTCGCCCGCGGGGCGTGGCGCCGCCCGCCGGCCCGCCGGCCCGCCCGCAGCCCCGACTTTCACGTGCGGCGCGCTCCGGTTCTAATTAACATGCGAGGAGCGCGAAAAAAAGATTACTTTCTAAAAATACGCCGCCCGTCAATCTCCCGGCCCAATCAAATACTCGTTAGCGGAAAATCGATCGGTTTCCTGGACGAAAATTCGCCCCCAGGTGAGAGGCGGTACGGTGGGACGGGCGGGAGTCGCGAGGGAGCTGGCGGGCCGCGCAGCCGAAGGGACCGGAGCTGCCGAGACCCCCCCCCCCCCCCGCCTCCGTCGCCATTCATAATCCCACCGAGTTGGAGCCGCCGACTGAAGTATTTCCGGTTGATGTATTGCCGATGCAATCGACTGCGCTCAATATTCGCGCGCGTTGTCCGGAGTGAAAGGCCGCTACTGGCGAGATAACGCGTGAAAATGTGTTCTCAAAGGAGCGTTGTAACAAGGGGCGCGAATCGCCGCCTGTTGTTGAATGAAAAGGCGTACTAGCCCGATCGACAGGTCGTTTTGTGTCCGTCATAATTTTTGTGTTTTCTTGTTCGTTTTATGAGAGATTGAAATTCGTTGATTCAGTTACTTCCTTTTTGTACTTTATCGTCTTTGACATGAAATTATTGAACAGAAGTGATTGCATTCTTTCAAGTTCAGTATGGTGGAAAAGAGAAGAATGTGTTTTGCTCTATTGGTGACACTTTCTGGAGATTTCGCACAAAAGTAACTCTTGAAAGTTTTTCTAGAAAGTATGTAGATAACAAGTATGTAGATAACAATCCTTTCCTCACTTAAAAAATTGTTGCGTGTGATTCTCCACAACTGTTTTAGTTTTCCCATTTCTTTTCGGTAGTCCGCTGTAACGAAGAACTTCAATCACATGTGACATGACTTGGACGTCTCTACGGCAACACTTTTTCTCCATGTTCGCCAAAATCATTGTATCTTTAAATTACATCTATTACTTCGCGACACTCCAATGTCAACCATCAGCTACAGATCAAATCTTCACAGATATCGATGTGCATATTTGTTAAAATTAAATCGAGATTTCCTTTTCAAAGGTTCTGGTGTATAAAGAATGATTTAGAAAACGTTACATCGAAATCGCAGGTGAGGTAGTTGTTATGCAAACGGGCTGCCTGCACCGTCTTCTCACCAGGCGCGACATTTAAACACGCGAAAGTGGATCGCAACGCCAGCAGCAGAAAAGTCGGCCACTCGAGCGCGTGCGATCGGCCCATCTCCCGCCGGACCTTTACGTCTGGGGCAGCGACCTGCCCCAATCAGCTTTCGACACGGGCGATGTGTGAATGCGCGGCCACCGTAGGGGGCCCGACGCCGGGGATTGGGGGAGGGGGGCTGCAGGTCATTGCGTCACGCGCCGCTGGAAAGGTCACTTGCCGCTGTATTCGCCGACCTCGGAAATAACCGCAACATTCATTGTACGGACGGCGGCGGCGGCGGCGCGCGTTCGCGTAATGGAGAGGGACAATTTGTGGGTGGGTGGGCGGGCGCCGCGCCCTTGCTTGGCGGAGGACCCGTTTGGAGACTGTCGCCGGTCGTTGCCACCCGGTGACCCGCGCTTGACTACGGCGCGCAAGTGCACCAACGAAGACAAATGTGGTGACAATTCCTCTTCGCTTAGCTTGTTGACGACAACGTTTTGTCAAGTCCTCAATTGGGAAAGTCTATCTTGTTACACCAAGTTTTATTTGTTACAGTCCCTTCAAAATTATTAGGGAGCATTGGAGGTAATAAGCTAAATTCTCGAACGATATTCATATTTCATGCGCCACACTGACTTCTGTTGCGAGGTTCCGTGTTTCTAGGTTCACGAATATGCGAAAGAGAGTGGATATATGCGAGGAGGTATATTTATATAAGTGTCGCATGGAAAAAATAATCCATTCAAACTTCACATTTATGGGTTCGTCGTATTTTATGTGGAACGAAAATGGCATTATTTAAATTATTTCATCGCATTTTGAATAATCTCTTGTTTATTTTCAATCGACCATTAGTTTAGTGGATGGATATTAAAACAGCTCTGCCGCACATCGCGATAAATGACAACTGCAACGTTTCTTCCGACGTTGGTCCTGTAGCAGGCTTGGCCAACAAACTGGATTCAGCGCATCGTTGCCCTGAAGAACCCGGGTTCTAGCCAAGGCCCCTTCACCGCTGACCCCTCTTCCCCGCCCTTTGTTGACTAGAAACATGAATCCAATTGCGTATATTCCCCGTTATTAGCAAGACAAAAACATGACAGAAGAATTCTTTGGAGACAAGCGGGCCACATTGGACGGTGGCGGCTCCACTTCGATCCGTACCTTGCCAAAAATGACCTTCCCGAACTACGCCTGATCCCTGAAGCAGCCTGCGTGTTTGCTGCTACCTTGGCCCTAGGGTCGATGCTTGTTCAGGATTTGGATGAGGAACTTCAAAGGGCTCGAAAGGTCTCATTGTCTCCCTCGTACCCCTCTTCCCTCCCTCTTCACCCCCTCCCTCATCACCCGCGTGTATCAAATGGCGAGGCGACGGCGGCGGGGCTCGCGGCGAAGCAAATGGCGTGGGATTGAATCCCTCCCCCCCTCCCCGCTGCGCGGATTAAGTGGTTCGTGGCCTATTAATAATCATCATCCACATTAGCGAGAAGTGTTCGAGCTTCGCGGCGAAGAGATCGGGGACGCAGGAAAAGCACGACGCGGCAACCGAGAGGGAGAGCGTATTACCAGGAGCAATTTGGTGCCGTAAGCTTCTAATTTACACGCGTTCGTCGAAGCTAATAAGCTGTTATGCAAAATAAATCATAAAATTTGATGTCGGAGAGAAGCCGTAAATCAAAATTAAGTGGTACGATCGGATGGATTTCGTGGCGGTGATGGCGTAATTGTTTACTTCAAAGGAAGGCCGTCTTGCAACTTCTGTAATTCGATTTCCATTAATAATGAAATGTTTGGTCTGCTTGGAAAAATGATGATTGACATTATTATACGTTTTTACGGAGATATCAGTCATTGTTACCAAGGAATTAAGAAACGAATAGTCAATGTAAGCACGCAATATTATGCTCTATGTTATTACTTCGGAAATGCTCGATGTGGGTGTCTCATTACCGACATTTACCCCGAAATGTTGGGTAAAATCAGCACTAAGTAGATAATGGACATAGGACATTGAGTTACAAAGCAACAAATGGCTTCCAGATTCTTGCGTTAATGCCCTCATCTGCGAACGACAGCTTTCGAGAATCCTAATATTGACGCGTTGGCAATCCCTTCCATCACGTGGTGTTTCTATTATCATTAGCGATCGTTTGTTATTCTGATTGTACGAGTTGCGGAGGTTCAGAAGAATCACTTATGTTGCCCTACGTCAAAGCGAATTTCCGCCTTCACCCTTTTATCGCCCTCGAATACAGGTAGTGCGAAGAGTGGTTCCAAGAAATGGTGAGTGCCACGTTCTTATCCGTTATCATCCGATTTTGGTTTTGTGGTGCATACGTCTCAAAATAAGTGCGGCAGAGATACTACGGTGTGACCCACGGAGGAAATGTGTCTAATACACGGAGGAAATGTGTCTAAAACGTTGCTCACTAGTGTAGATACGACACTGGCCCTTCATTGGCCAGTAGAGTCATTAGCTAGCAAATGGAAGCCCATATTTTTAAAGTAATAATATGTATGAATAAATTTTGTTAGAGTTCTATTCGCTGTATTCTCGCTATCTTAAAATGATATTAAATGTCATAAACGTTAGATGTCGAGATTGGTGTTTATGCTACGTGCACTATTTTAGCGCTTATTTGTGGTTCCCGAAGAACCCAGGAAGCGCGCCATCTAGGTATTTCCACCACGATCTAACCCGAGGTCCCAGCGTTGATCTGCCCGCCGTCTCGGCGCTCGATCTTATCCTCGCGGCCTCTACCGTTCCGCTGCCTGCGGCCGGCCCCGCCCCCCCTGCCACCACCCCGGCCGGCCCCGGCTCGCACCGCCCCGCCCCGCCATGCCTCCAACCCCACCTTCGGCCCACCCCGCCCCGCCCCGCGCCGCCCCGCTCCGTTCCGCCCAGGAAGGGCAGCCCAGCCGCGAAGGCGCCGTGGGCGTAATGCTTGCACCAGCGCGGCGCTTTCCAGTCCATTTGGCGCAGCGGCTCCGTGCCTCGCCCGCGGAGGCGGCGCCACCGCCATGGGCCCGACGCGCACCCTCACTTGCGGGGGAGGAAGGCCTTTGGGATGGCGTATGTCCGCGTCTGAAGGCTTATAGTCCGAGAGGGGGCTAGGTACGAGACGCGAAGGGGGCACGATTGTCGACACCCGTCGGGTCGCAGTTGCCCGCTGACTGAGAATTCTAGAAAGCGGGGGTGGAGGTTCCAATCGCCGCCCTCTTGCGTGGTTTCCTCCCATCCGTTGCAGGCGGCTGGCAGAGCAGTGAACCCTACTCGCCAGGCCATGGGCGATGCTTCCTTCCCCGTCCCACCCTCAGTCCCGTCCGTAGGGCGGAGCGGGGGGGGGGTGCATCCCTCTCCCCCCCTTGATCGGGAACATCTCTGTCGGAGATGCAAGAAACAGCGACACTAAATGTGTCGAAGTAATAGGAAAGCTCGTGTACCTTATGTCTCTGCAAATAGAAGTCTCAAACACTTTCAACGTGTAAATTATAAACAATGAAACTGTCGCATTTGCATAATTATTTTTTTAGCCAATTGAATTGTGAAGGTTATTGTGGCGTTCATGTAGAAAATGTTTTCCTCAATCGATTTAAAATAATGGTCTTATTTTTGTACATTTTCCAATATTATTGCTCCCAAAAGAATGCACGAAGTGTACTAATTGCTAAGATAAACAAATGGGGAATAGATCGTTTATTCCTTCCTGGCTAGGAGAATGGAAAGAAAATCATATCTTAAAAATATTACCAGATTTTCTAAACGGCGTGTACTGTTGTATCATGTTTGTTTAATTGCACGATAATCGTATAAAAAGTAGTAAAATGAAACACACTAAGATGATAGTAGTTATATCTGGTCGTAATGAGTTACATTTATGATATACAATTTGAAATAATATTCAAAATATTTTATTGCCCATGAAATTGGGTAATAAACTCAAAGTGATTTTCTTGTGTAATTGCGCAGGTAAACCTAGTTACTGAGCAGCCTCCGATAATACGATTTAGTGGCCGAACGAAAGTCGGTGGGACAGAGGCAATATAAATCAGAATTGTATCTCCCTCAACGAGACGAGAAATGAATAAAGTGGAGAGACGTAAACCGAATGACGAAAAACGACAGGAAATGCCCTTCATTGTGGCTTGGGTTCAATTCATTCTCACGACAAACAACGTTCTTGAAAATGAAGAATTCTAATAGCAGACGATCTTATTACATAACCGCTGTTATTCAGATTTCTAAAAGAATGGAATGAAGATTCCCTACCGATAAAAGCTCCGGTGTGTTTTCGAACTCATCTGCCGTCGACGCCCCCACTGCTCGAGACATGTGTGGGCGGAAATCTGCCGATCGATGGCATTGGCAGGCGTGCGTTGGACGGCCGCACGCGGAGTGCGTTCTCGCAGGCCTACTTCCCCTTCGCCTCCTCTTTTCTTCCGCCCCCGCATCGCCTCCCCAGGGAGCTCGCGGGCGTCTCGCCCACTCCGCCGACGCGCCCGCATTCTCGCGGTGGAAGCCACAGTCTTCCCCCCTGGTGGACCCGAATGCCTTAGCACGACGCTCGCCCGTTCCACGTACGGAAATCCTAGTTGTCTGTACTATTTACGTAATTTCTCGCTTTCCCTAATGGTATTTTCCCCGCTCGCGGCGCGTGCGGATTGAAAGGAAAACCTTGGCGTTAAAAGTTCGTGCAGGTATGCAATGAGATGTTCAGAAGGTCAGATTCAAATTAGGTTGTTTTAATTTTTTCTGTGTGTATTTTTAAGGAAAAAATAACTTTTAACAAACCAAGTAGAATATCTGCCAGAATTCAAATTAGGTTCTTTTAATTTTTTCTGTGTGTGTTTTTAAGGAAGAAATAATTATTAACAAACCACATGCTACAGAATCCTAGCTAACAATTAACACGTTGACGTAATTTTCTATGCTCGCGGTTCTGTTTAAGCCATTATGAATTTTGTTATTGCAGAATAATGGTTATTAAATTTTTGTTTCACAATTTGATTGCGACGTTATACTTCAATTATTCGTTGTTTTTTATGTAGCAATTTCATGTCTTAAATTCCTCCTTTATATTTCTGCTTCCCTTCAAATTCATTTTCAGGAACGTTTTTTTAATGCTACCTTTCCCCAGCAATAAAGTCTCTAATGTCATAGCTCGTGACTGCGTTACGGAACTCTATTCATGAGAAAGAATATTTGAGAAAAAATTCTACTGAAGATTGACGAAATGAACTTGAAAACAGCTTTTTTCCTTGGTGTAAAAATACACGTAGTTGATAGTGCGTGGCATCTTCTTAACTGTCCGTGACACGAAAGTATTGGGCATCAAAAAAAGATTATATCCTTGTCGTGCTATTAAGGTTCAGTTTATTCATCTATGTGCCATTCATATTTATTGGATTCGTTAATGTAAGTCTCGTTCAATTTGACGCCCCAGACTTACCGATGGGTATTTTTTATTTTTGTTTAATCCTCATAGATTTATCGGTCTTTATCTGTAGGTCGTATCTGGCGATGCTTTAACTTATGTTTTACTTGACCGTTTGTAAAATCGCAAATGTGTATTACAGATAAAATTTAGTGCGTAGATAATACAATTTATGAGTATTAAATTTTGATCTATGTGTTTTATTCTGACTTGCGCTCCCATTTGGATAACTGGTTTACTTGATGTATGGTTCTTCCATATTGATTTTGTAACAGAATAAAAGTACGAAGAACACGATTCTGTTCTTTATGGCCTCCTTATTTACCGTAATCGTTAGGTGGACAACTCTATCGCATACTCGCTATTACGCTGCGCTTTATTCTCGTGCAGCTGCAACGCGCATAGCAACGTCGTGGGGGTTTATGGACTTGGCCGTGCGGTGCGGAGGCGCCGCGGGAACAGGTGTTCCTCAGGGATTCTGCGTACGCGCAATCGCCCTTGGATTCAAATGATCGTTCCGGGAAAGGTGGCTGAGTGCATAAACTGATGTTACTGCAGTGCCTCTGACTGGCGGATCCTAAGTTCGAGTCCCGACAGTCGAGGGATTTTCGACACTAGCTTGTCAGCTAGTCTGGAAGCGAATTCTAACCGCCGACTGCTCTGATCGGATTTTCCGTGGTTTCTCATCAACATCAGGCGAATATCGGAGCAGTACCCTAACAAACGAACCACGTACTGCGCGCGATCTTTCCTTTTCTTGTCCGATCCTCATCCCTTACACACACTTACACTACCATGCACTACACTACCATACATGCCGGCATTCACTAAAAGTAATTATTCTGCTTATGACGTTACGCCTACACTAATAACTTCATAAACTGGAGATAATATTAGAATATTAATCAGAGGTTCTCTGGTTCCGAAATGTGATAACAAAGTTATGTCTGACGAAACCTTAACCTTATCCTACGATTGCTGGAGACAACACAGCACAACAATCCCGGACGCCTCTTCACAACAGGGCTTCCCGCACACACATCCGGTCCATGACCCCCAAGTTCACGGACGGGTCGGAGTAGGGAGGCAGGCAGGCAGCGAGGCGCGGTCTGCACTGTCCGCGGCAGCCACCTCAACCACCCGCCGCCCTCCCTCCCACTCGCCCACCCCACCCCGCAGCGCGCTTCGCCTCGCCTCGCTTGCGGTGCCACAAACAGAGCAGCGTCAAGTTTCTGTCTCGTTTTACGCCGCGATGAGTTTTTACCCCGGGCTCCTCGCTCCGGGTCGCCGGCGCGGCGAAAGTACGCTTGTTGTCTAGCCTTGTTCCATTTTCCCCGCGAACTTGGGGAAACGAGACGCCCCCACACCCACCCCCGCCCCCGTCAACACCGCTTCCGCCACCTCCTCCACCCCCGCCACCTGCCTTGCCGCTAGCCCCGACGACTGCCACCCACGCCGCTCCATCGCCGCCGTTGCCCGCGTCACCGACGACGCCTCCGCCCGACACGAAACGACGCGGCACTGCGGCGCACGCGGTTTTGTCTCTTTTTTCCGCGTCCCGCGAAACGCGAGGGCCCGCAAACACGGCGCGTCAAGCGGTTAACATTACTTTGGACGCGAGGCCGCGGCGCCGCTGGCGTCTCGTTTCTTGTTTTGCTAAAAATATTGCCGCTTTGCGCGCGCGCCGCCGTCGGCGACGAGGTGCAGCTCCCGATGAAAGGCGACGACGTCGTGACGTTTGGCGCTTATTCACGTGAGATTAATTCAATTTGCGAGGCGGTGACGGCGGCGGCGGCTCGTTTTTTGACGGCCATTCTTGCCCCGCGAGCCGTCATGCGATTCAATTTATCGCACCTGTCTGTCGAAATTGCTTTAGGAAAGCTTCTTCCGAAAAACGTTGTTGCAAGCTTTGTGAAACCGGCGGTGTACGTGGGTTTTAGAAGGTTAGGCATTCGGGACAATTTTCTTTTGAAGGATGTTTGAGGCGTATTGAATAAGTTACAATTTGCGTTGCATACCATCAGCGCTGGGCCGTGAAGAAGTGAAACATTATAAAATACGCAAGATTGTTTTTAGCGCTGTAAAAGTATTCCTTTGTGTTGAACATTTTCGTACTTCTTTCGGCCACATTCTATCGTTTTGCGGTTGTATATTACTTGACTTACAACAGTAGTTTGCAGCCATTGTTTTAAATAAATAGATATCATCCTCTTCATACAATGCTCGTAATATAAGTGAATACAAGTATATGGGTGAAGTTTAGAAGATGTAAGTTTCCCAAACAAGTAAGATTCAAAATTGTTATTCTTGGAATAATTTCTTCGTATATTCTATTGTTTTTTTTGTGGTGTAAACTGGTTAGTTGTAAGCATAGAAGCAAGTTGTAAGTAACAATGACGCATTAAAATATTTAATTACGATACTATAAAATGTCCATTAAGATATCATAGGAAGATAAAAGTGCACAATAAAGTTACTGTGTCAAGCATTCTGTCTAAAAGAGATTAATCCAAGCGTGTAGACGCCTGGAATGCTTCGTTGCAACTAATACCGGTTTCTGTTAATTCTGTATAACTTCGTCCTATAGAAGCGGGGAGTCAACGGAAAACAAGCTGCCGGCTACAGCTTTCCGCGCACTCCTGCGGCTAATCGCGACAACTGCCGACGCGTGTTCGTCGCCTTGCGAAATCCATCACGCGACGGCTCCCCCGCGCTCCCATCGGCGTTTCGGTTCGTCGCTCGCGGCAGGGGGCGGGGCGTGGTGGGGGAGAGGGGAGCCTCCCGTCATTGATATACGACGCGTGTCACTGGGCTGTGCGGGCGCCGAGGCTTGGGGCCGGGCGGGGCGGAGCGGGGCGGGGCGGGGAGGCGTGCCGCGCGCCCGCAGGGTTTGTTCACCCCGGGCCGGGGCGCCGAAACGAGAGAGAAAGTGGGCGCACGTGCTTGCGAGCTGGCGCGGCGCGGCGGAGCGGGGATGCGGGAAAGCAAGATGAGCGAAGCGGGGTGAAGAGAGGCGACTTTTGGCAGGGCGGGGCGAGACGAGACGAGGGGAAGCCAAATTGTGATGGGGCGGGACGAGGCAAGGCGGAGTTGGGCAGGGCAGCGGGCGACGGAACGGGGCGAGGCAGGGCGGAGTTTGGCAGGGCCAAGGTGCCGGGGCGCGTCGACGGGGGGTGGGCCGCAGCGGAGCGCCGAGCAGAGCGTCGCGGCAGGGTCACGCCGGGGGGGGGGGGGGGGGCGCCAACGCCGCCGCAGCGATCCGCGCGCGCCCGGAGTTTGTCTTTAATCTTCCGGCGGAGCGCGCGGGCGGAGGTGGCGGCCCCGGAGGAGCGAGCGGGAGGGCGATGGGGCGATGGGCGAGTGGCAGAGACGCTCGCAAACGTCCTCGCGCCTGATGGATGTGGGCGGGGCGATGCGATTGTTCTAATCCCGTTGAGAGGCGAGGAGTCGCTGGCTGTGTTTGTCCTTGCTTAACTTCGATCTGTTCGTACTTATCTAAAAAATAGTTGTTTCTCTTTTCACTTTTACTACATCAGTAAAAGTTTTTTTATAACAGGCGTTTCTCATTTTCAATTACTGCTTTCTGTGTTTAAAAGTATATCTCCAAAGGATGTCAGTGGAAATGAAACAAAACGGCAAGCACATTTATGGTGTTTTCTCATTTCTAATTGCATGATTTTATTTGTGAGTCTAACAACTGGTAGTTACGCACGAATAGCCGTATGGATGAAGCCTTCTCGGTCGCCCGGCCGTTCTACAATTTCCACACCTTATTTAGTCTGTGGATGATTAAATTTTGGAATATTAGATGTTTCTCGAAGCGTTACGCCTGAAAATCTCACAAAATCTTTCAGAACGTGTGGCGAAACATCTTGCCCTTTTCTATCTTAATTCATCTTGGAATCTGGTTCACGTTTCACTACCTCGGAAGCGTGCTCAGTGGTGCGTTGGAGTGTGAAGAGAAAGTAAATTGCTCTTCTCAACAATGTGTGTGCTACGGTTTTATTACACAATTAATTATGCATAATATCATAAAATTTGCATAATTAAAAGTGGGGATCACGTGGGTATTCTCCCGAATTCAGCAGCTCATCCATTATTCCTTTTGACTTCGTTGCACCATTTTATTTTCTTGGGTTGGAGTTTTGCAGCTTCAAAATAATTCCCCCACCTCGGATCTGCAGCTGTGCAGCCCGAAAGGGAACCTCGAAATGTTCAATTGAGGGAACAAATTTCTCACAATCCTAAGTTATTGTGAGATTAATCTTAGTTACGAATATCGACTTATTAATTGACGTACATGTAAACGTACGTGTAGTGATGTGAAGTATAGTGAAACGCAGGTGATTTGGAATGTCTTTATATTGTAGGGTGAAGAGCAATTGCAATATGGTCGTAGAATTGTGTAAGAACTCGCTTAGGGTTTAGTTTATTTAGGTTGCTAGCTTTATTATTGTATTCCATCTAGGTTTTTGTATTATTATTATTATTATTATTATTATTATTATTATAATTATTATTATAATTATTATTATCATCATTATCATTATTTTTGATGCATCGTATCGTGGGGCGTTTGGAATGTGTGGCGAGTACATCGTCTCGTCTTGCCTTCGCCCGCGCCAAGAAAAGCTCGCCAGCTCTCTGGTCTTCGCTCTCGTTCTCACCTTCTATCTCGCCCCCATCGCCCTCGCCCTCGCCCTCATCGCTCGCTCCTTCATCCTCTCCTTCGCCATCGCCGTCGCTCTCGCCCTCGCCCGCGCTGTACCCGTCACCTCAAAGGTGAAAGGTCAGGTCGTTAGGGCTCGCGCGCTGTCCGCAGTGGCAGTCCCCGCTCCTTTAAAGCCGCTCCCGCGGAGCGCCCCGCTTGTTTGCTGTGAAGCTCTGGGCACTTGCGCGTGTGTGGGGCAGCGGGAGTTATTTTCGCTGGCGGTGAGGCCGAACGTGCGTTGCGTTTGCTGTTAACTTGAGTGAAAATCCTCGCGTAATCGCGTTAGGTTTGAGCGAACTTTGTCTCAGTAGCAAATGTTTGGGAATTGTGGTTGTAAATAGCAGCTTTGTGTGATTGTTTTATGAATGCCAGTTTCAGACGTATTCGCTTGGTTATTAATTCAACCACATTTGCTCGTACAGCATTTACAAATGCAGAGTGTATGCTGATGTAGCTGGAAATATAAATATTTTTATCGAAGTGTAGTAAGTAAATTATTTTATTTGTACTTGTCGCTATTCTAGTACTTTCACGACTCGAACGTTTCGCGCCGGGCAGAATGTGTGTCTTGTGTCCTCATATCGGAGGGTACTCTGTGTTAAGGACGTAGACAAAAAATGCCAGCAGCCAGCGAAATACCAAGCGCTAGAAACTTTGCTCGCACGCCCACTTGGCAATAGAAAATGTAAGTGATAGAAACCCGCTATCTCCACTCCGCTGGAGAGGGTCCCTGCTCTCGCGCTCGTGGCCGTTGGAAGGCGGCTCGCCGCGCGCCAGGGAATGCCATTTCGTCGTGTTGTTGTTTTCACCTTGCGCGGAGGAGCCGGCGCCAGCGCTAGCCGCTGCGCTAGTCGGCCCCGAGCCAGCGCCACGAAAGCGCAGTCATTTTTTGTCACCCGCCCCTGGCCTTGCGGAGCAGGGTGGCACGTAGACACCTTGTCGGTATTATCGTTAAGCAAAGAGGCGGTTGATTCGAAAGAGATTGATATTCTAGGAAATGGAATGCAACACAAGCTTAAACAATCTTTGAAAATAATTCGCCGGACGTCTACGTAACATTGATATTTATCTTGTATAAAATTTCGTATTTTGGTATCCAGGAGGCATTGAATAAAATAGAAGATACGAAAAATATGTATATTTGTCAAAACAAAAAGAAAAACTTCACAAGAACTGTATTTCTGACTTATATGCAGCATAGTTATTGTTTTGTTGGAAGTGTTAATAGACACTGATGAGCTGATAATAAGTTAAACCTGATGGTTCTGTTTGCAGCTGGAAGTAAAGTAGTACTGGTGAGAGGTTCTTCGCTTCTTGAATTCATACATTGCACGGTGGTCTTGCCGTTAGATGGTGCGTCAGACAATCACTGATGTCAGATAACGGCTGTTTTGGAAGGAAAATCAAGTTTTCTAATTCGTTACAAATTGTTGGTAACCCAGAACAGAAAACTCTCATCAACGTTGACTTCTGAATACAGAAATTTTAAAAGGAAGTGATATTTCATAAAACATTTCGTGCATACCTTTCTGAATTCACATTTCGGTCACGTGATATTTTCAAAAAAATATTTATACTGAAATACGAATATATCTAGAGTTTGAAGGCAAACGTATTAAGCGAGCCATCAGATATTCGGACGAAAAAAAATCGAGATAGATTCTAGTATCAGAATTTTAAGTCTTTTGTTTTCCTGCATTATGATTTCTTCGCTGTTAGAAATGAGGATGGAAGGTGGCACATCATCGCGTCGAAGGTGTCTGGAACGTTATTCGTCGGTAGCTGTTTTCGTGTCGCCTTTTCTGTGTCGCGTGTCGACACGACGCCTCTCGCGCAGCCGTTACCGCCGCCGCAGCCGCCGTTGATGGTCCTATTTAGGTAATAGCTGCAGCTAAATGGGACAGGCCTGTCATTCGTGATCAGGTTATGCCACTGTGGCGTAACGGTCTCGCTTGCGACAGCACCCGCTTGTCCTTGCCGGCTCGCACGGATTAGTAATCCGTGAATCCCGGTATTATGGGAGATTTACAAATGCGGCCTTGAATACACCGAACACCGAAATTATACGTGATGTATAGTTATGAAAGGAAAGTTGTTCTTGGATATTGATATATGTATTGTCAAGAAACTATCAATTAACACCCTTTCAGCGTTTTTGCTTGTTACGTAAATTAACTAACACCAATCTTCTGTCGCCTTCTGACTATCGTGTCTATGATTGCTCCTTTATTGCATTACATGCAAACTATGACTGTAGGATTTAGTTGTGACTATATATGCGCTAATACACGTACGAACGAGTCCTTGCAATTTCTCGAAATACACTGTTATCGAAATTGAGACCTAGAACTTAACTTATCATAAGCAATGAAGTGCGTGAAGTGAAATAGTACAAATATGTTCATCAATTTAGATGCCCCAAAACTGATCTGCTCCATGCAATCTTGTATATAAATCAAGATTACACGAAAATGCATAACATTATACAATAAACAGATTCCATTAGTTACAAACTTTTCAGTAAGAAAACAGATTGGCGGGTAGTGGCCCGTGATTTGTCTCTAGTAACGCCCTGCCAGATCGTTGCCTAGCCTAGCCGATAAATGAATATGAAGGCCTTTTGGAAACCGACCAGGAACGAAAATCCCAAATCGCTAATCCTGTCTTCGATAAGACTGCAAGCGCGTGAACCGCGACGTTTTCCATCGAATCGCGCCGAATCGCGTGCGTCGTCCGTCTCGCCCCGAAACCCTCGGCCGCTTCTCTCCGCCCGCGCCACCGTCGGCCCGGGAGCGCGCTCTCGTTAGCACTAACTCTCGGCGCGCGCGTAACTCGCCCCCGCGCGAGACGAGAAGCTCTCGACCGCCCCGCCCTCCTCCGAGGAGCAAAGGGCTCTGCGTGTCGAGGGCGTGTCGAGGGCGGAGGGTAGCCCGGGGCCGTGCGCAGACCACGCCGAACTCGCGTCGGTTGCAATTTCGGCCGTATGTACGGGGACCGAATACTCCCTTGGTCTTTTCCTCCAACGAATCTTCTTTCTAATTCTACATGTAAATTCAGGACCAAACCGTCCCAAATAAGGAAAAGGAGTGATGGAGCAGATTTTTTAAAAATTTTTATTTCTATTTTCAATGTGATACATGGTTCAGTTAACATACAACTTTTTCACATGTCTTGATGCTTACTATCTATTTTTAAAAAAGCTAAACTATTATTTCTTTACAATTAAAGATGGAGCAGGTACGCGCGTTAAGGGGCAACCGCCGCCACGTTGCTGTCCAGTTTTTTCTTGTGCCTTTTTGAAAATCTTCCAGACTTTCTCTTATATGATAATGAAATGCAAAGAAATCACTTGAAGAGTGTCCAAATTTCATGATCACCGTTATATAATATTATCTGAGAAAAAGTAAGAATATAAAATACCAACTTAAACCAAACCACATTTCGAAAGAAAAATGCCGTTCCTAAGTCTGGAAAATGTTAAAGGGAGTTATGTTTTAAAAACGATGTCTGTAAAAATGTTCTCTGAAACTAAAGTGTTACCTTCCACTTTTGTCTGGAAGTAGAAGAAGAAATAGGAGTAGAAGTAGAAGTAGAAGTAGAAGAGGTAGTCGGTCCCCAATTTACGCATGCCCTAACCCAATTTACATATGGGTTAAACTCTACATTTCCTTCTGATCCCCAATATACATACGGGTTAAACTCTACATTTCCTTCTGGTCCCCAATTTACATATGGGTTGAACTCGAATTTTCCTTCTGATCCCCAAATAACATACACCGGGAGTTCCGGGTTCTGTGCGACTCCGCTCCTGTTAACCTGCCACGCTGACCCTGCCGAAATTCGGCGAATGCATTACTATCTCATGAGGCGACGGTTTAAAAAAAAAGCCTTCAAGCTTTTTTAGCGGTCTGCGAACCTTAGGATGTCAGCAAAGGCGTGTGAATTGATATTTGCTCCGCCTGGAACGTGTAACTCAAATCGCGTGACTCGGGAGCTGGTTTGTTGAGAATCTCCTTCTTGCTCTTGCTATGCTTTCTGATGTCGTGATATGCTTCTCATATACGCAGAGAAAGGATACGACGTGGCGTGGCGGCATTTCTGAGCAATACCGCATTGCAAAGATATTTATTTAAATCCTGTAATCTTAAATGAAAAATATTTTTAAAATTTGGGACAAAAGTGTTTATGACATCGGTTGGTAGCAGAGTATTGAGTTCAACTTGTGATATGATTGAGCTGCTTGTTCACCTACTTCGCACTTTCTTCGCTTGTCACGATAATTTTTTAAATGTTATTTGAGATGTACGTATCACAAAAAATTACGAAATATTAAAGGGTTGTCTTCGTATGTTTCCATATCTCTCGATCATTCACCCGTCTTCCTTGAATCAATATACCTTCTCTCTCTCTCTTTCCCCTTCAATTCTCCATCCCTGCCCTTCAAACCCTTGCGGGCGCGGAGCGCTATCGGGGAGAATATTTTAGTCGTGGGCAGGCGCCGATAACAGGGCGCACGGCGTAGTACTTTCGCGAGGCCACAGGCGGGGGCGTGGGCGGGGGCGGGGGCGACGCCGATAAGTCGGAGAAAGCGCGCCGACGACCTGTCGCCCGCGGGCGCGATAGGCGCCCCCCCTCCCCCCTCCGGCCCCCATCGCTCGCCCGCGGGCGCCCGGCAAGGTCTCAGCAGAAATCGACGCGACCCGCGCGGTTCCGGGGGGCAGGAAGGCAACGTGCCCTGGCTTTCGAACGCGCTCTCGCCAGCCCGCAGGTACGCCACTGTTAACGGATCCCGTTCCCTGCTATATTCCTCGGTAGAAAATAATAAAGTGATTGGAAATACGTTTTGTTCTGTGCTTCGCCTTCGTATTCCATAATAAAGAAAATATATTGACTTTAATTTAAAAATGTGTGGTTATGAGAGGTATCCAGTTTCATGAATCACTGCCTATGGGTGCAGCGAGAGGACGCTGTTTTTTGCAAGGACAATGTTTTGGCGTGATTAATTTGTCTAATGGAGATAAAAAATGAGAATTTATTTTCCATATTATTAATTTTACTAAATGATACGTGTGCTCAATGCGTATGTCCGAGGGTACTTACTTATACATCGAAGATGAATGTTGAGGGGCTCAGCAGGGTCGTTCCGCGAGCGTATGAGAAAGCGAGGCTCGTTTCGGCGAGGAGCACCGTCCCTCCGGCTTGGAGCGAGTGCGCCGCCCGCGCCCTGTGACGCGCGCAGCGCATCAATAATTGCGCCCGGCGCCGCCCGCGCCCGAGGAGCCCCGGATTTGGCGCTAAGCCCTCGTGCGCTTGGACGCCCTCGCCACCGCCCGCGCCGCCCAACCCTCACCCCGCCCAACCCACACCCTGCCCGCGCCGCCGCCCACACCGCTAAACCCTCACTCCGCCCAACCCTCACCCCGCCCGACCCTCACTCCGCCCAACCCTCACCCCGTCCAGCCCTCACCCCGCCCAACCCTCACCCCGCCCAACCCTCACCCCGCCCTACCCAACACTCACCCCGCCCAAACATGTCCCCGCCCAACCCTCACTCCGCCCAACCCTCACTGCGCCCAACCCTCACTCCGCCCAACCCTCACTGCGCCCAACCCTCACTCCGCCCAACCCTCACTGCGCCCAACCCTCACCCCGCCCAACCCTCACCCCGCCCAACCCTCACCCCGCCCAACCCTCACCCCGCCCTACCCAACCCTCACCCCGTCCAGCCCTCACCCCGCCCAACCCTCACCCCGCCCAACCCTCACCCCGCCCAACCCTCACCCCGCCCAACCCTCACCCCGCCCTACCCAACCCTCACCCCGCCCAAACATGTCCCCGCCCAACCCTCACTCTTCCCAACCCTCACTGCGCCCAACCCTCACTCCGCCCAACCCTCACCCCTCCCTACCCTCACCCCGTGCAACCCTCACCCCGCCCATCCTTCACCTCGTCCAGCCCTCACCCCGCCCGCGCCGGCGACTGCTCAGCTGCCGCCGCCTGCACTTCCCGCTCTGCGAATGTCTTCTTCTGGGCTGCTCTTTCTCGCGGTTGCGAATCTTCTGCTGCTTGTCAGCCTTCTCGTTTCTTGCTTAATGTCATGGTCGTTTTGTGAGCGTCTGGTGCTTCAGTTTTCAGTACCTTTGTACATGTAAATACATTTGTAACACTAATTGAGATGTTTAGACTTTTAAGCACGTTCATGAAATGTATTTGTCTTGTGTGTCGCGCTGACATTTATGATTGAGTAGCATTGTACGCACAGCCTCCAACGTTTTCCTCCATTTAACCCCAAACTTTTTTTTCCACAGTATCTTACTTTGCTATTTTTTTAAAAATTTAATCTTTTATTCTGTACAATCTCTTTTCGCTTTATTGTACATTTAATCTTATTCTGTAGTTTTCTTAGTCTCATACTTTTTCACCATTCCTTTGTTTAATGATTTTAATCAGTTTGTAAGGCTTTCTCCTCGCTTTCCTCCTTTTATCTTTGTCTTCCTCCGCTCACGCCGCGCCGCGCCGCCATTCGCCCCACCCTCTGCGTCCAACCCCGGCCTACTCCGCTTCTCTGCCTCTCCGCTCGCCAGCCCCCGCGTGCGCACGCGCGTCCGAAAGCGCTCTGTCGGGCGCTAGGCGAGGCGAGGCGAGGCGCTATGAGTGTGTGCTTATGCGCGGCGGGACGCGCTGCGGCGGAGGGGCCGGGGCGGCCGGCCGGCGGGCATAATACAAGTCCATTACGTCATTGAGCGCTCGCGCCGCGCCGCGCCGCGCCGCGCCGCGCCGCGCGATTTGCACGCTCCGTGCCTGCGTACGGGGCGCGCTCTGGCCGGCGCGGCGCCGGGCGTGCTCGGGTGCGTGGGAGACGGGCTGCGCTGGAGCGATTCTCGGCGTTGATCCTCGTGCGGTATCCGCCTTAGGTTTCTCTCCGTCGTGCTGGGCGAGGATTGACGCCCTGCCCCAGCTTAGTGAATGCCTGCTTGAGCGTGCGGCTACTGGCGTGACGCTTCTTAATGCTGGTGGCGTTTGTCCTTATATAGACACGTAGAAGGCTCTGTTGCTTCCCAATGCACGTTCGTCGCAAAAGCCTTAGCACTTTCTCAACCTTCCGGACAGTGTATGATTAACACAAGAAAATGGCAGCGAAGCTGGAATGTTGAAGATTATGCGTTGTAATTATCAGCATGACATGTAACTTCCTAGATCATTGCCATTTCAAAAGACATTGCAGATAGTATTGAACAATTATTCTGCTCTCAGCATCGTCCTGTGTCATTTTTTTTCCTTCAGAAACTCGCCTCTCATATTTTGATGGCACCTTTTCTCTCAATTCCAGCACCTCCGAGCCAATTCCAACTCCTCCGCAATTCGCAACGTTCGCCCAGTCCAACCGCCCATTGATCGCCCCCCCCTTTCTTTATGTGCTGCCCGAGGCCGCCGCCGCATCTCCTCCCTCCCCCCACTGCCCCAGCCCTCTCGCTCATTTATCGCCGACAATTACACTTTAACGGTCGCGCTCGGCTTTATGGAATAGTTTTAAAGTTTAATGCTGGGTCAAGCTCGTACTCCGCCGCGTTGCAGAATGATTCATGCTGCGAACGCATAGCGGAGGCAGCCGTAGTTCACGTGGTTCGCCTCACCGCCCCCCCCTGCCCCCACGCGGGCGAGCCCACAACTGGCGTCCTGCCCCCGCGCCGCCCCCGCGCCGCCCCCGCGCCGTCCCGCGCCGCCGCAGGCCAGCCCGCAACCGCGTCCCGTTGCCTGATTCGGAGCGGCCGCGGCCGCCCGGGAGAGAGAGAGTAATGTTTGTCATTAAATCTGCGGCTTCTGGCAGCGGCGGCAGCGGCGGCGGAGCGGGTGGCGGGCCGCGGGGCGGGCGGCGGCAATCACGGGCGCTGCCGCTGCCCCCGCCCCCGCCTAATCCTTCCACGCGGCCTGTTTCGTGACGGCGCGGCGCCGTAGCCCTTCGCCTGCCTCGCCTTATCTCCCCTACGCGCCCTCCCCTCCCCTCCCCCCCCCCCGCCCCGCACTCCAATCCAGCCGCGCGGTCGCCCCGCTGGTAAGCCGTGGGCGCAGGTTAATTCCGAGCGGTTGCTCGGAGCGGATGGCGGGGAATTCCGCCCTTGGGCTTGATTTGTCGCCTTTTCCCTGCCACGTGTCAGGTAGTTACTCGGCGTAATCAGTCGGAGGGCCAGCTCGGTGGGTGGCCCAGGCTGGGCGTGGAATGTATTTCGTGATCGTGAATGAGTACACACTATTATTTCTCTCATTTGAATTGTATCTTTGTGGAGTGGGTAGTAATTTAGAAAGTCCATTTAGATTTAGATTGTATGCGTATCTTCAACTTTATCGTAGAAGGAAAATAGTATTTAACTGTATAAAGGCATAATTTATGGCATTAAAAATCGTGCACGATAGAAAAAAAATTCCTTAAAGGCTAACCGTGAGAAGCCATAACTGTGACACATTTTAAGCAAAAAATTGGTGCGAAGAATAGGAAGATACATCCAAAACACTAAACTTAAGTCTTGTTTCTACATGACTGGCATGGACATAGCAACAATCCCTAATTCTAACGTCACACATCCACCAATATCTGCTGAAGAATATGAAGTTGACTGTGAATGAATTCGATCACCACCGTTGTCATCACAACGAGGGTCGTGAATCTGTTAAAAGAAGACTGTGCCGTACGTGAGCACGGGATTACACGCGAATGAAGAAATAATGAAAGCTTATTTTTCACTGAAACAAGCGAAAAAGCGCTTGGCAAGAATTGGCAATTGCTCGGGCGTAAGGAGAGGTGGGGGTGGGAGTGGGGAACAGTCAAGTGGGAGCAACCACGAAGCAACCGAAGAGGCTTGGCAACATGCGAGAGCACTGGGCAAATCGGAGAACCGAGCGAAAAACATGGCTCGCTACAAAGGGGCGGCAGGGGCGCGGGGCGGGAGCCGCTGGGAAAGAGCGATTTCCACGCAGTTTCAAGCGGTGAATTAAAGCTAACGAACCGAGCCCTATGACAATTGCATCGGGCGCCCGCCGCGGGGCGTGCGAAGGAGACATGTGCAAATCTGATTATCGACTCGAAAAATGCCAATAGAGCATTTGTTTTTAAATTTATCTTTTGTGAACCTGAATGCGGGGCACGTGTTTGAATTTGTGCATGTATGTATGTGTGCGTGCGTGTGTTTGTGTAGGCAATAGATGATACGATTGGTAATCGTATAAACATTCACATACAAATTTCAACGTTCAATCAGTCCGGTGTTATTGTATCTGTTTGCAGTATTTTAAATGTATTCACTGTAATTCAATAATAGTATATTTTCTGCTAGGCGATGCTGTTATTGATGGTGAATACACATGAAATGGCGATTTATCAGCATCTATATTGTTGTATTTCAAAATCACCTCTGGTAACCCCAGGGCAGCGGCAACTCAGTGTCTCCAGCTGTTGCATCGTAGATAGAAAAATTGAATCTTGGAATTTATGACATCTTCGTCTCTGGAAGTCTCCGCAAATTCCCTTTTAAGAGCATTTTACTTTCTGTAAACTTCTTAGGAGGCGGGCAGAATCCATACGTAAACGAAAACGTTAAAATAAGATGGCCAATCTTGTATTTATTTTTCAATTCCTATCCGTATGTTTCTTACGCCCGGAATTCAAATTGACTAAAAACAAGCTTCTCAGTTGCAGAGGAATACTATTTGTATGTTGTATTGAGGGCTCCACCGTGCAGTTGCGTTCGTGACAAGGCACTGATAAGGCAAACCGTTACTCTTCCGTCTAAATGTAGCCGTCTTTATTCTCTCTCGCAATTGCTTTATTGTAACCCTTGTAACTTGCAGTTCGTTTCTCTCGGGGACGACCCTTCCCCCCCTCCCCCCGACGATTCGGCTAGCATCTAGGAGAGGGTCATTATTCACCGAGACATTTCCGTATCTCCGGAGGAGCGAAGCCGGGGCTGAGGGGCGGGCGGAGGCTGGCGGAGTCGAAGCGGGCCGTCGCGGTGGCTGTGGCGAGCGCCCGCGTGATGGATGGCGGCCGCACTCGCTCCGCGGGCGACGCTGGCGACGCTGACGACGCTGACGACGCTCTCCGTGCCGCTCGCGCGTCTGGGCGGTTCCGCGGCCGAACTTCGGGGCAACTCCCCAGGCGGTGCAAGGCCTAGGCGGGGGAGGGGAGCGATTCTAGCACTGTCTTTCATTGCCTTGTTGTTTTATATTCAAATGACGTATTAGGCAATGGCTCTGATGACGTTTGGAAAGTGTTCCGCAATTTACATTTGCGAACACAGTTCGGAATCTCTCTTTATTATACATTGCCTTCATATTTCTTTTATTTTCCTAGTGTTAATCATTGTACATCTGGTACTTTATGCTATATAACTTGTATAGAGCTGCCCCTAGTTTAAAAAATGGAGGAATTCGTTTTGTGGTTCAATTCTGTTAGCCCAACAAGCTGGAACTCAAGTTCAATGCGGTTGAGGATTGTGTTCAGTGGATTGGAATTAACGTGAGAAATGTTACAGAAAGAAATTTGGTAAACATTCAAAATAGTTTAACTATGAAAACAAAACTGAATCGATTAATTATTTCCGAGAAGGTATGAATTGCTTTAATTACAAAATGTTGATTTTCAACGAATGCTCGTGGGGAAATTTTCCCCCTCTTTGGTGCTTCCTGGGACCGAAGAAAGGTTGTTGCTAATAGTGTTAATTATTCTGTTGCTGCAGTTGTGAGTTTCTCGCTGGCCGACTGAGAGATGCCTGCAGCATAATTTCTGGCGCGCTGGCTTTGCGACACCCTTCTCTGGGTATTTGTATTTAAATCCAAAAACGTGTAGAATGTCTTGTTGAGAAAGCGCTTTCGCGTTTGATTTTCTCGATGTTCTCATATGTTCTTTTGCCTCAGTTGACCATTGCTCTATTTGCGTTTTTCTACTGTAATCTCTGCTAGCACCTATGGAGTAGTCTCATTCGTCAGGTTAGGTCGCGTTTATTCAGGCGCTGATACCGTAATAATAAAGATTTTTTTGTCCAGAGCTGATGAATCTTTCATTTGTCCTTCAAGAAAACACGATTTAAATTTCCACTATACCCGATTCCTCGTTCTCTCCGAACATTCGTTCTGTTTGCTCGTAATATTGTGAGCGTGCCCCAACGTCAACAGCTTCTCGGGGTTGCCGCCGCCTACCACGGCGTTTCGCTTTTCATCTTTTTTCCTCGTGCACCACCCACCCCCAAGACCCGCCGCCTCGGCCGCTTCTCTGCAAACAATGACGGAGGAATCAATTTCTCCGAGAGAGTCGCTATTTGGTTTGCCGAACAATTTCCGTTGCGCCGTCCCCGTGTTTTCTTTTGTGCTGGAGGCGGCGGTGCGGCGCGGCGCGGCACGGCGGTCGGGTGCAGGAGCCTCGGTGTGGAGTCGGGATCCCGGCCGAGGCCGCAGGCAGCGCCTGGCGCGAGGCCGCCGTCCTAGCACGGGTGCTGCGCGGGTTGCCTGGGAAGCAGGCGCGTTGCATCTGCACGTCATCGCCTCGAGGTCGCGTCTTCCCCCGGCGGTCGTACGGCTCCCGCTATTAGCATATATGCGCATACGCGTTCAAAGCCGCTGCGTGCCTCGCGGCGTCGTGCCTGTAGGCGTACGAGGCGGTGCGTGCGAGTGCGTGAGCTCGCGCACGCAAGCGCGCTGCGATTGTGCGTCGACGCGTTTGCACGCACTGGCGCGGGTTTGTTTGCGCGCCGTCGTTGCCAGAAGTGAGTGCGCGGCCGCGAGGAAAGCGCGCCGTAGGGGCGGCCGGAGGTCGCTCCATCACGCGCGCCCTTCTCCGCGTCTTGAGTAATTCAAGTAGAACGCGCGAGCGGAGTCACGAATGGCACGAGGTGCGGTAGCCGTGTTAGCTGTCTCGATGCGAGAAGCCTGTCGGCGCTGATTTAGGTTAACGCGAACACTCGAACGAGACTGGTCGCTGAAAACTAAGGTAATGTGTGTTGAGATACTGTTGAATTGTGTTGCAAACAAAATAAACAAGAAAATCAGTTCATGAATATTGCGTATTGTAGCCAGCCTAGATAGCAAAAGCGATGTCGGCTCTACACGACCTAGGAGCACTTTGGTTAGTGTGTAGAGTCTGATTCAGTAAAAATAAATTGTATATTTTTAAGCGTCCCATTTCTTTATTTCTCGACGACGAAGTGAGCTCTTGATCGGTAATCTCGTGGCCTTTGTTTTCTCTGCCTTTCATTCCACCACTTCTCCATTATCATTCACTTTATCGTCATTATTGCTGTCATGTACTCGTTGGATTGTCACTCATGGGCTTCAGTTGCTCACGGGACCCCTACGAATTCAGAAATAAATTATTCATTATTAATAAATTGTCGAAAGTACGAGTATCCGTACATCAGCCAACATAGCTCCGTTTCTGTATTTTTTAGAGACTTTGTTCCCAGCTAAACTGGGCACTATCTTTCATTAAATGCAAACGCCACGCTCGACAAGCAAATAATGCTCGCTCCTCTACTCCACATCTTTTCATGAAGACGCGCCTGTAACGTGTAGTGTTTTGCGCAAGACGTCATTAATCATGCAGCCGCCGCCGCCGCCGGTATTGATGCTCTTTCGCGAATTATAGGTGAATGACCTTTCTGCGTGAGCGGCGGTAAAATGCGAAGAATTGTGAGCAGCTCAAGGTGGGTTGGCGTCTGACCTCGCTCCCCAGTGAAAGGCGCATTTTAACGGTTCAGGGAGAGGAGCGGGCACATGCCTGTCACGCGTGCCGTCGCCTCTCCTCAGTGATGGATGTGACCCTGAGTGTAGATGCGCCACCAGCTAGGAGTGAAGTCGTGATTTCTGCCCTGCACCTGCCTGGCGACGTATTGAAAACATTCCCGGTCGCTCGATTTTTTATATCTTGACTCCTTGAATATTCACTGAAGGCCAAGATATAGACGCGCTTGAGATTGCGATGCGCTGCATTACGTAATGTGGACCGTTATTTATATCGGGCCACCCAGAAGTAGATGATTAGATGAGTAAACTTTTATATAAATAAGAGATAATTTGTTGATGTATCAAAATGAAATGAATTAGAGAGGTTTGAAAACTACTTTTGAAGCTTGCCATTCGTTTGTAAATCCAGTGGTCTTTGCTTTGTTGGACCTCAAACCTTGTCATTTGTTACAGAAATATGAGCTTTAAGTCATCTGATACAAACGGCGCTGTGCAGATTGCATTCTGCGACGTATAAGAGTATTAAAATACTTTGAAAACAATGCAATGCTCTTTTGAATATCCATCGTTTTATGAGGTTCACTTGAGTCGCCCTTGCGGGTAATTTTTTTCTAGATGATCCAAACCTGCACCAGCAGTTGCCTTTGTGTTCGGTCTGCATGCGCTTCTCAAACATTAGCCCAGCTCCAGACAGCCATGTTCATATTTCCGGAACGAGGTAGTTGTGAATGAACGTGTGTCTAATTATGCGCAACTCGTTCATACTTCTCGAAAAGGCTTTCGCGGCCTGAAACGCGCGCACCTTGCTCGGAACGTGATGTGCGTCGCCAGCAAAACACTTTCCCAATTTAGCGTCGGCGCGGGCGTGCGCGCGTGTGCGCGTCGCTTTTCGGCTGCGAGGGACGTTGTTTGCGCGGCGTGGAAGGGAAGGGGTTGCGAAACAAAACCTCCGGGTGGCGTGGGCGGGTGGGGCTCAGCCGCCTGCGCCGGGGTGCTCCATGGTCGGTGGAGATGGGCAGGGCACCCTGAGCGAGGGTTGGCCCGGTCGGGCGGGGAGGAAAGGTGCGGAGCGGAGGGAGGGGGCGTGTGAGGTGGAAGGGCGCACGCGGTGGGCCGGGCTGCCGGCGTCAGGGGTGAGTGCCGCCCTTTTGGGCGCTGCTGGGACTGCCAGCGCGCGGCTCTGCGCTAATGTCGTTGCAGCCGTCGCTCTCCAAACATCGCAGCTTTTGTTCGCCTGCGTCGCCCACTCCCCTGTGCGTTTTCTCAACGCTGTCGTTCCAACTTCTCTTGGAATTCACATACCGGGAGAGGTGGTTCAGAGCATCAACTGATGTCACTGCAGTCCCTCTGACCGCGAGATCCCAGTTTCGGGTCACGACGTTGGCAGGATTTTCGACGCTAGGCAGATATGTGGGTCGAGTTCTGTCGCTGTCTGGGAGAGGATTCTAGAGGCCGACTGCTCTGATCGGTTACTTTCAGTGTATTCTCCGATCAACACCAGGCAAATGCCGGAGCAGTACCATAACAAACGGGCCACGGACCGCGCACGATCTTTCTTTCCTCTTACTTATCCTATCCCCATTCTTTACACACTTACTCTAACATGCGGTACACTACCACACATGCTGGATGACCAGTCGGGAGCTTAGGGCTTGTCCAGGCTGCGGCAGTGCCCTATTGGTGGGAGATACCTGGTTGAGGAAACCACGCTAGCGGACGGTAGGTCGACACCGGATCTCGCCATCCAGCGGGGGAAGATCACCTCCACCTGCCGAGCAAAGCATGTACTGCACTTACGGGACTACTGACCAACCAATCCTGACTTCGCTCCTCACATCTCGCCCCGCTGCAACTCACCACCAGTACTCGTCTCAAGTTTACGTTACCTCTGAGAAACCCACTGTTTAGTTTTATCCACTCGCTTTCATCTTCGCATGTTAATCGTTGTTTGTCTCCTTTACCACTTGTTCCATATGTGTGTATTCCGAGGGGCCCGGTTCCGCTCCACATTTGTTTCTTAGTTATGCGAGCCAGCCTCCCGATAGTTGGCGGGCTGCTCAATTGTCCGTAGCCTCGCGCCGTTTACGCGTTCATCTTCCTCGTTTCATCTGCTTGAGAGCCGCCGGTGCGTGCGCGAGTTCTCTCCGTGCGTGTCACGCCGCGCCTTGCCCTCTTACCCAGCAGCCGCGCCACGCCCACTGCCGCTCCTCTGCCCGGAAGTCCTGGAGCGGCACGTGACTCGCCCGGGTTTTTGATTAATAACTGTTTTAATTTACTGCTTCACTCCACCAAACTTTACTTTGGCGCGCGCGAAAAGTTCACGCTGCCGCTCGCTCCGCCATTGTTGTTGTGCTCTCGCTGACATCTCGCGCACCGCCCTTTCGTTCCTCTCTCTCTCTCCTCCCGTCTCGTTCATTTTCTCCGATTCCCTGCTTTCTCCTACGGCCTCGGTTCTCTCTCTGCCATTATCGCAGTTTATATGTATAGCGTCGTATCCTGAGAATTTCTGAGTTAGGAAAGTTGAAAAGATCATTAACTAAGCGTACCTCACGCCTCATAATGTGTGTGTGTGTGGGGGGGGGGGGGAGACTACCATCACTGGACACAGCACATACTGAAAGGCAGAGGTGACTGGACGCCCCCCTCATCTCATTTTCTCAGAAATTAACTTTGCGTTCAAGAAGGATGTAGGTGCTTGAGTACTTCACCCCATGCGTGATTGGCAGCTCCCAAGAGCACGTCGAATAAGGTTAAAAATAAACAAATGAGAGGAATTACCACAATTCATTGGTGGGAGGGAAAAAAAGACCCCGCTTCTTAATCGTTGTTCCTCCACCCACCAGCATATTTTCCATCATCTTCATTGCACCCACAACTCGTCTTCACGGGCACCACGTTTCGTCGTCAACGTGTTGCATCTTCTGTTCCTCTCTTTCATGTCTGTCGGCGTGTTCTTCCCCTCCTTCCTCGACCCGGAGGGACGGGTTAATTTCGGCGCTCGCTGGTACTGCGGACGCCGCTCAAGGGCGAGGGCCCGACTGGTGTTGCGGAGTATTCGGATCCGACGAAGTGCTGCGGAGCACGGAGCTGCGTGACCGGAGAGGGACTCCCAGAACAATGAGGAGTTATTTATGCGTGGAGCGAAAACGTGGGGCGCCTCAGGTGCCGGCGAATTACTTGCGGTCGAGCTTGAACGCGCGACGGGAGGGAATAATTTCCATGTTAATTGCGGGAGGTAGCGAAATATTCTTGGTTTGAGTTACAAAACGTCTGACTGTACGTAGCACTTTCCGAAATGTCAGAGGCACTTAGTGGCATTATAATATACTGCTTTTCCTCAAGACGTTATTCGCTATTTTCTGGGTTGTTCCTCTTTTAAGGGATGACAGTTGAATGGTGTCTGATTCCGGTAATTTTCTTTGTAGCATCGTTATTGTAGTGTGAGGTATCTTAAACTCAATTGAAATGTGTTAATATCTGAAGTATATGTGAAAATAAACAGAATATGACAAACGCATTGCATGGTATAAATTTGTTTACCTGTCTGGCAAGGTTTTTGGAATAACGTTTCTGAAAGAACTTTAACCGTTTCAATAGAGATATACGCGTAGTATGACGCAGAAGTATGAAAACTGTTCAGTTTGATTGTAGAGAATTATGTATTATTTACGAAAAGTTTTAGTTAGTTTTACGTATAACGAAATCAAATTACATGCTTCTAATGCTTATTTTTTTAAAACAACTCTGGAGATGAATTTGTGATAGTCTCGCGGCAAAAAATGTAACCGAATTTGCAAACAAGCCTGGTTTATGAGTAAATCATTCGAAATTTACCTGTCAATTTATTAATTTTATTGACGGAAGAATGGATCCACAAAACCGCTGGAAGCATAAATACGTAACTTGTCTTCGATGGCTTCTATTAGTTGTGCGTATCCCAATTGGAGATCCCCTGGTCCGGAGAAGTCGTATATCAAAGACGCAATCGCTCCTCGTGAACAATGCACGAACTGCGCGCTGCACGGGGTGCCTGCGGCGGCGGCGGCGGCTTCGCGTTCTCATGACCCCGAGCATCTCCCTGCGCGGGGAGGAGGTGGGGGAGGGGCGCGTTGCGACGACTGGCGCAGCGGTCGCCAATCTGGGCGATATTTCCTTGTTAGGCGACGCCGCCCGGCCGGCCCGCGGACTGCTCGGCGGCCGCAACGGAACGAATCCTATAGCCCACCCGGTTCCCACCCCACCCCGCGTTCGCTCCCGCTCAACTCAACTCTGCTCTGCTTCCTCGCCCTGCCCTGCCCCGCCCCGCTCCGCCTCTCCCCGTCTTGCTACGTCTCCCCGCCCTACCCTTCTCTTCCCCGCCGTACCTCACCCCACGCCCTACACCACAATCCCCAAACCGCTCTCACCCCTCTCCCACACCGCGTCCCGTTCCACCCCCGCGCCTCGATTCGTTCCACTTCATTTCACTAACCTCCGCACCGCCTCGCCTTCTCCCTTCCCCGCCGCACCTCACCCCACATCATACGTCCCTACCCGCTCCCACATTCTGCCTGCCCCGCGTCCCGTTCCACCCCTGCGCGCCTGGCACTGCTCCACATCGTTCCACCAACTTCCGCACAGCCTCCCACATCCCCATCCACACCTCCTCTACCCCTCCCGACGCACTGTCCCCGCCCTCTACTCCAGCCACGCTTCGTCCCGCACCCCTCTCCTCCCTTCTCCTCCACGCCCCGCCCCGCCATGCGTCCCACGCCCGGCCCGCACCCCCCACCCCGTCGTCGAGCGCCGCCGTATCGCATTAACATCACGTAGCGCGGGACTGTCCGTGCGGAAGACAGATGGCGACCGCGCGGCCTCGCGGGTTATGTATGAGCCCTGGGCCGCGTTGTACAGCAAATACACCACCGCCCCCGCCCCCCTCCCCAACACGAATCCGAGATGCACCGCGCCCCCGGCGCCAAACACGCCACATACACGGCGCGTGTATAACGCATGCGAAAAACTGATACGGCTCTTAACATGGCAGCGGTGGTTGGATATGAATCGTAAATTTGTGTTCTTGAGATAACGACTATTTCATTTTTACTTTGTAGTGCGATATCAGATGAAACCAAATTGAATACTAATTCAAGCTAACGTTAGTGTTAGATTTAGCATTAAATTTTCTGCAATTAAATGCATAAAAACAGCTCAGAAGCCCATTCAACAGAACATTTTGTTGTTGCGATTTTGGTTTCTATGGATGCCAAAACTTAAATATATATCATTATTAGTGTATATTATTAATGTTGTGAGACTTCATATTCTAATCTTATAACAGGGTGTTGCAATAATGCAGGTGCGCGTAAACCGCGCGCGATCTTTCCTACCTCTTCCTTCTATCCTCTCCCCTCTTACACTAACGCGCACTACACTATCACACAGGGAGCTTAGAGCTGGTCCCGGCTGAGGCGAGGCGGTGACCCCGCTGATGGGAGATACCTTGTTGGGGAAAACCCCGCCAGGAAAACCCCTCCGGCGGTAGGTCTGCGCCGAATCTCGCCAAAGTGCGGGAGAAGACAACCGCCACTTTCCACCAAAAACATTCTTTCACTTTCGAGACTAATGGCCATAGTAATTGACGTGTCCGGAATCACTAACAATCGATCAGTAAGAAAGCAACCTCTTTGGTATAACGATGAGTTACGTTGCATGTTGAAGCGCTTTCTGCTAGCTTTGGGCACCCTTTCCTTAGCGCCTGCTTGAGCGCGGCCGCCTCGTCAGCCTCTGTCTTCGCCCTCCGTCTCGTGCAGCGCGGCGCGGCGCTGTGCCCGTGTGGCCGGCCTCACGCCGCGCCGCGCCGCGGCCGCGTCGCAACGCCTCCGGGCGCCGGCCGCCGCGCTACGCAACGCACAGCTGCGGAGGTCGTTACGCGCAGGACGCTCTCGACCCCCCTCCCCCCTCCCCCGCCGCCTCCCACCCCCTCTGCCCTTCGCCACCGACCTCCTTCGCTCCTCTCGTCTTCCGCGCCCTGCCGCCCGACATCGCCCGCTTCTGTCCGCTCCGCCAGCTCCGCCTCCCGCGCTCCCTCCTCCTGCTGACGCCCCGGCAACACGCGACGCCTCCGCCGCCCCTCGCTTCGCCCGCGCCGGCCGAGCTGCAAACTGTTTTATCGACGTCGTCTTTGTTATGCAATTTAGCGCGCTAGGCGGCCGAGGTGATTAATGGTGTAGCGCGGCGGGGGCGGAAGGGAAGGCCTGGGGCTCTCCGCCGTGTACGCACTTGCGCCACCGCCGCCGCCGCCGCCGCCGCCACGGCCGCAGAGCGGGCAGGGCTGCGCGCCCGTGCGAAGCCGCTGAAAGTTTAACGAGTGGATGCGGCGGCCCAGGCGCATAATTTCGCCCGTCAGAACGTCGCTCCCCCCCCCCTCGTCTGGCCGGATGATGATGATTCTGCGGGGCGCCCCCACTCCCCTTCACAGCGCTGCGGTCCGCTCCTCCCGCACCTCAGCTGCCCTGGGATGCGCTGACCGCACCGCCCTCCCTCTGTGCATGCGCCGGCGGGCGGCGGTCAAGAAATCGAGTTGGCGTTGAGGAAACCTAGCACGAAGTCTACGAATAGCACTTGTTTCTCGTTAAGGGTTTACAGGCCTCCGTGCGTGTTCTGTACCCTTGTACAGTATTATCCGCACAAGCGTAAATAAATAATAATAATAATAATAATAATAATAATAAAAACAACAACAACAATACTTGTACACATCGTAGTCTAACTTTAAGAGTAATGCTCTAATTCAATTTTAATGATATAACCTTTTAATTTTGTTAATGTGAAATAGCATTTTACATATTGGCCACAGTTACATTTAACGCATGGCTTCTCTTAGCTACGATCTAGCAGGCTCATAATCACTCGTGTTTTAACAAAATACATTTAAATGACTTTTTTTAAAGCGAATATAAATAAAAATATCCATCGGGGATTTTGCCTTCGTTAATTATCGCACCTACCAACTTGTCTGGGTGTCATATCCCTTCTTCTCACGTATGTACGTGTGCCTAAATTCAAACCGGTTGCTTGTGTATTAAAAGAAAATATCGACATTGAGCTTAGCGTCGGCGCCCGCAATCTGTTAGCATTAGCCCGCCAATATAATCTCCTTTGTGTACAAGCCAACCCCCGGCGCGCCGTCAGCTCGCGTGTAACGAGGGAGGCGAAGGCGGCCGGCGCATCCCCACGAGGCTAGCGACCTCCGCCCTTTCGCCCCCCCCCCCCTCATCCTCCCCCGCTTGACCTGGCCTTTCGGGGCGGCCGATCGCCGCGTCGGGCCCTCCGCCGGCCGCGCTCATCAGCCGCGACAAGCGCTTTTTGCGCCTTTTTAATCCCCCGTTTTTGCAGCCCGCTGAGTGCACCGGCACGTAAATTTAATTTCGGCGCGGCGTGATTATTCGCTACGAATTTCCATTGCCATTAGCGTTTTCTGAATGGTGATTAGCGGCGAAGGAGAAAAAAAAACAGGGCAACCCGGGAACGGTACGCGATCTGCTGAAAGAGAGAAAAATTGGCTCGTCGTTATTTCTCTTGCTTTCTCCGCATTACCTCCAGTTTTCAATATTTCGTACTCCACAACTATCAGCTCTATATTCTGCCCCTATTGCGGTGATTGTGCTCATTGGGGTATCAGCCTGTTACTCTTGTGTAGTGTTTTTCGTTTCTCCGGCCTCTTCTTGTGCCTTACATATTATTTCCCACATCCCAACTTCAGTTTATGTGGCCGATGACTCTTTCATTCCATTACTGTATCGTCATTTTCACGCCCTGCCTAGTGGCGTTCCGCATTTACAGACCTCACCCCGTTCCTCAGTAGCCTCAGTCACAATGTTTCGGACCCGCCCTTTCGGAGTCTTCCTACCTGAATGACCCCTCCCCTGACCGCGCGCTGCGGAGGCGCCTCCCGCGCGGGGTCGATGGCGGCAAAGGTGAAAGGTCAGCCGGTCGGCCGACGGCGCTGCGCCAGCGGAGAAAGCCTCCGCGGGCCCTCGGGAGGGCGGCGGACGGCGGACGGAGACGGTCGCCAGGGCGGGGCCGAAGGGAGTGACGTGTCGCCCGAGTGGACGGAAAGAGGTCGAGGGCGGTGACGCAAGGCCAGGCGAGCGCGACGCGGCCCTTTCCGTGTCGGACGCCGGCGGCCAAGACGAGGCTCTCTCGCCGTTCTTAGTCCCGCCCCGCCCCGCCCCGCCCCGTCCCGCCTGCCCCGCCCCGTCGCGCCGTGCCCGGCCGCGCTCCGCCCTCCCCGCCCCGCGCCTCCTACCCCATCCCCCTCCGCACCGCCCTGCCCCTCCCCGCCTCCCTCTCCTCGGCCTCTCCCCGCCTCTCCCCGCCCCGCCACGCCCTGCCACGCCGCGCCCCGCAACGGTCCGTTCGCGTGAAAAAGAATCGAGGCGGTGGTAGCGGAAATTTGTTTCCAGCGAGGCGTAAAAAGCCGGACGGCGCGAGGCGGTGGCGACGGCGGCCGTGGGCGACTTCTTCTTCTTCTTCTTCCAAGCCGAACGGAGATAGCGTAGCTGCGCCGGGAGGGCTTAGCGTGGAGCCTGTTGGAGGGTGTGAGAAATGACTGCGGCGGAGACGGGATTCGACGGCGGCGCCCGCGGGTCGCCTCCGCCCCCGCCCCCGCCCCACCTTCTTGATGAAGCTAATGTCGGTTGTCACCTCCGCTTGATGAGACTGTGAGCGCGGCGCATTAATCTTGCGATGAGCGTGCGACGCCCCCGCTGCAGCGCTCCTCGCTGACCCCGCGCTCTGTCCCTGGCTGCGACTTCGCCGTAGCCGCGTCCCTCCGTTGCACTTCGCTCTATCTCGCTGAGTGGACTTCACTTTGGGAGCATCCCGACCGTTCCGGGACAAAAAGACGGAATGCAACGAATGAGGCGAAAGCCTGAACAGTGTGGTCTGTGCGCTTTCGAAACGACGTACTACTCAAGCTGTTCATTTACCAGTGACTCGTGTTGTTTTAGGTACATTCCCTGTCCATCTACTGCATTAATCTAATTGTGAAGCCGAATACAATATTTATTTTACGTTTCGTGGTTTCCGTTTACTGTTTCTTCACAACGCAGAAAATACTTCAATCTTACTCACTCAAAAGTGTATCGTCAATTATGTTAATATTTGTATTTAATTCTCTGTTTCATTGGTGTATCCTTGGTCACTATTAAAGCTCATTGTATCAGTACCTTTTTTTTTTCATTCCATGACCTCTCATTTGTCGCTATTGACTTCTACGTCGCTTTCATGATTTTTTTTTCACATCTTTCCTCTTAGTTGCTCCTTTCCTCTCCGTGTTTCGCATGTCTTTTCTCCACTTCTCCGCCGTTCGCCTTCGCCACTCCTAGTTTTGCAACCGCTTTGCCTTCCTCTCTCAACCCGGGCGAGCCTCGGAGCTTAGCTCGCTCCCGAGCGGCTGCGGTTTGTCTTCGTCCGCCGCTCGCCGATAACTATCCGCCCGCGGTCGGGCGCTGACTACTCGCTCGCAGCGGCTCCCACTATGACTACGGGGGGCGATTTGCGGCTGGCGAGCGGCCTGAGAGGATCGGGTACCGGGAAAGGGATCACGTGCGTGTGAGAGGAAGGTGTTTAGGAATTTCGAGCCGCCTCCTTCTTCAGAACGGTGTTTCTAACTCGTTGATCGTGCATGAATTGAACGAGTGCCGTGGCTGTACACTTGTGATGCACAATGTTTCGGAAATTATTAGCGCAAATTGTTCACGATATCGGTAGTTATCTGTGGGGTATTGAAAGTCGAAGGTGCGAAACTCTTCAAGATAATATTTTAAAAGGTTTTACTGTTTGTGAAACTATTGTCTTCTTCTATAACCGTGCTGTTTAATTTCCTCGATGTTGAATACAGACTAAGCTTTCCGTTAACTTGAGAAATTATTGCGATTGCTGGTATGTAGGAAAGTTTCCTTAATGGAACCCGGGCCGTCATACTTTAAATAGGCTCAGTAAACTTGATATCTTATACGTACTCGTACACTTTGATGCGTTTCATTTCATTTCGATCTGGACGCGACCTTGAATTACGTATTGAGTTTATAGAGCTTTTAGAAAACTGGCTGGGCACTTTGTTTACCTTCAACTTTCACGCGTCAACGCTTTTTTCGTTCTGATTATCGGTTAGTCTGTTAAAGATAAGCGTAAAAGCATTAAGTAATCATTGAATCTATAAAACATTTTACTGCTCGTCTTTTTCTCGCAATCTAGACGTAATCGAGATCCTGGAAACTTGTTGCTGGAGCTTTATCTGTAAATGAACTGATTGCGTAATTTACTCTGGAAACTAAACGAACTTTCGTGGAAAGGTTTGTTTCCGAATTATATTGCTTATTGACATTTTAAATTAAGTCTTTTTAAATCAGTTACAGTAACGTGCGGTCGAATGTACAATTTTTGTGGGACATGGAGTTATAATGATTATAATATTAATTTTGAGAAAGTTGATCACTCGAATGTTGTGTAGTAATTTTAGGTACTCCATCAGTTTTGAAAAGCATTGAGCAGTTAGTCGCTTCACCCCTCCTCCAAGTTGAAACACCGAAGAGGTGTTTGAAGGAACCATCGACGAGCGTGCAACTAATGGAGTCCGGCAACGCCACAATTACGTGCTTTTCATCGTCCATCGTGAAGCTGTTGTTCATTTGCCGGAAGCGATGACAACTTGCGAGCCGCAGTTTCTCGAAAGGCCTCACTTAGGAGAACTTCCGCCCGGGGCACTCGGGGAAGGCGCCGCTTCGGAGGTGTTGGCTGCTAAGCGAACGGCGCCCTACCGCCGCCCCCGCGCAGCTAATCGAGCAGCTTTCCGCCCCCGGCTCTCCGGCGTGAACAAGGCGCCGGGCACTTGCCGCCCGTTTGTGTCTCCTTGCGCCGGCGGCGGCGCCATCGCCCTGCCCCGCTGTCTCTCCCGCCGCTCGGCACAAAAGGCGCTGGCCTGTTTGTCGCGCCGCCCCGCCCCCGCCGCCCCCGCGCACAAGGACCGCGCCGCGCGAGCAGCGCATTTCCAATTGGAAATTGAGGCAGCGGGGCTTAATGCGGCGCTTAGGGCCAATTTCCTGTTTCCAGCGCTGCCTGTCCGTCGCTTTCGCACTTAATTAGAGCGGCTGGGAGCGGCGTCGCCGGGCGGTGGGAACTGGCGAGCGCGCGGGGGCGGGCAAACGCGCAGGGAAGCGGGATTGAGGATATCCTGCCCTGCCCCCCTCCTCCATCTCGACCAGGGCGTCGGGTCCCGGCGACCTCGCGTTCGCTGGCGTGGTGACGTCGCCACCACCTGCCCCGCCCCGCCCCCTCCCCGGCTCGAGCCATCTCCGTAATGCGTGAGGCCTTCGCTCGGTTTACGTGCTTTCGTGTCGCCGGGCACTTTCTGCTGCTCCAAGGCTTTGCGGGGGTAGCGGTAACTGACCAGCGCTGACGCCTCGATTCCGCCTCGGTGTAAGTGGTCGGGTTGGCTTGTGGAAGGGAATGAAGCTTAAGTACTGCTGTCAATGAATGTTCTCGTAAAGTACACAATGCTAAGGTCGAGGCATCACGCAACGTTTCACTTAAAGACTCTCGTTTTTTGAGCTCAGCTGAGGGAATTGACAGTGATGACTAGGACAGCATGCAGCCTCCGCAAAAATCTCAATTTTCTTCTGGGTTTTGTAATTAGATCGGAGAGTTTAGTGTGTGATTTTGTACTTATCTTTCGGAGCAGATGGATTTAAAATAGTTCTCTATTAAAACCACCCAAGATATACTTCATATATTGTAGAAAGTGCAAAATAAACTCCAGTGGAAGTACTTTACCCCGCTGAATATTTAACGCGTTTTCAAAAAATGTGTGTATTGAATACCATTTCGTTTTTTTTCTTCTTTTTGTACTCTGCGAAAAAAGTAAAAAATAAAATGAGATTCATGTATGCAAGAATCTTTCACACGGAAAGAATATACATTGTCTTACCATGAACCGAATACGCGACCCATTCGCTAACGAGTACAATTTCCCTACGATTACAGGAGGGAATCGTGTACTCAACTATTTGATCTCACAAACTTTGAAAATACCTCCGCATCTCGTATGCGCATCATGAGGGCTCGGGTCCAAATATCACCCGCTCCAGGCCCTCGTTCGTAGTCTGATTGCTTGCCTAGAATCCGCAAGCAAACGCCATTGTACCGCTGTAAATCACACGTCTCGTCTTTCTATGAGATAATGGGGGAGTTATTACTCTCCCTGCAACTCCCACCAGCATTAGGCGCACGACTGCTGCGAGGCCGCAGGTAGTTGCGACGAGAACGTCTCGCGTTTCCTGCCGGGAACGTTTTTGCTCAGCTGTTGGATACCATTGTGTTAAAACCCGCTCTAACTCTACGTACTATTGCTGGAGCTTACGCCCGTGACATTTAAGAGCTTCGCAAATACACGTGAGTCACGTGATTAGTCGAGTATCACGAGATAGGTGCTGAGCGCTTTACTTCTCTGCATTTTGTTTGTTTCGATATAGCTGGTGAACCGAATATCGGTATAAGAAATTCTGTAGTAAAGCAAACGGTAATGGAAAAATCAAATGTGTTATCCGTCACATTTAATCCATCTGCTTGTATTCGTAGAGCCAAAATCAACCTTATCTATTCTACTTAATCTCAAATTAACATTTTTTCTTCTTCTATATCTTTATTTCTCTTTTTTCGCTTATCTCTTCCGTATTCCACACACTTCATTCCTGATATTTTTCTTACGTTCAGATTTCCGCTTGCATTTTATCTTGCTCCATCGTTCCCTTCCTTCCCCTATCTCCTCTTTATTCCTCCCTGCATCTTCAACTGTCCCTTCTATATTATTTTTCTCCGTTTTCCTTTCATCCCCCCCTCACCGTTTTCAATGTTCAAAGCTCCACGCCGCAGTCACATCCCTTGCGCCCGCCTTCGCCGCCCACAGTCGATCGCTTCGATGCCAACTGGATGTGTCCCTGGGTAGAACGTCACGTCCGCGTGTTGGAAGGTCCGCGGCGCGCTGTATACCGCCGCTCGCGCCGCTTCCTGGTGTCGGATGCTCCAGCAGACCTCCTCGTGTTGCCTCGCCTCGCTTCGCCTCGCCGTGCCGCCATTTGCGCGTTAACGCGTCGCCGTCAATGGGATAATGGCGGCGGCCGCCGCGTAATTCTTTTGTTTTCGTCACGCCGGCTACTGCGCGGCGCCGTCGGCCTCTCGGCTCCCACGTGCGAACACACTTGCGTCGGGAAAGCGACACATGGCACACGCCTCGTATGGCTTCCACAGTGTTGCGACACAGCGCTCGAGAGGCGTTGCCCGAATCCGTGAGAATTGTGTGTTGTCTTCTTGATACAATTGTGTATATTCTTTGCAGTGGAAGTACGGCATATGTCTGTATTCTTCCCGCTTGCTGCTTCTTGCACCAAGCAGAGATTTCGAAGATTTTTTTGTGTAAAAAACGATGTCGTGTGTAGTGGGTTACGGGGTCATGAGAAAATGTCTGCAGCAACCGATTGAAGCGGATTCGAGCTCTGGGGGTCAGAAGGTCCTTGCTATCTCGTCGAAGCGTATGTAAATGAAATTCTGCCTGCGGTTTAAATAATGCATGGTTTCGCATACTCCGACCCTCAATTTTGCACGAAGATAAAAATCTGCGGGATGAGCTGCCACTTTTAATATCGATAAATTTGAACTCACGTGATGTTGATTGGCGTCTTTTCATGGAGAACTCTTCGGGTCTTAGTAATAAAGTGAGTTCAAGTTAAACGAATATTTCATCGATATGTGTGCTCGGTCATAGGGTAACAACAGATAATCGTTGCGCACGTTGGAATTTATTTTCGTGAATCAGCAGGGAATGATTGACAGGATATTCTGCTCCGGCTGGTTCCGCCAACTTTTCAAATCCGTCCCCTGTATTTACAGCACCCTATTTCTGGAGCCGCTCATCGTGACTTCCTGCTCCGTGACCACTCGGCGTGACGAATCGTCGCTCTGATAGCGCAGCGGCGCCCCGTTAGTTGTTGATCTGTCGCTCAAAGGGAGTCGATGGGTTGCGAAGGCGTATCCATGTGCGGCCGCCGCCATCCAGGCGAGCCGCCGCCCGTGGCCTTTCGCTCGTCAAAGCCGCCGCCGCCGCTCTTAAGCACGCGTGAGGAGAGCACGCTGCGTGAGGAGCAAGGAAGCGCGAGCGGCTGGCGGGTCGCCGGCCCCACTCCTGTCCGCCCGCCACAAGGCGCTCCTTCCACCCGTTTCGCCCGGCGATCGTTTCGGTTCGGCTGTACTCCTCCCTACGTACGTAATTTTCCTTCCCGACATGTTGCAGCCTTGATAATTTATCTTCATGCCATCTTGCTCCCCCATGTCACTAGTCCTTAGCGCCCTGTCACCAAGTATTGCCTTAGAGAACTGCATCATTCAACAGGTCTACCCAATGTTGAACTGCTACCGTTTATGACTTCCCTGGTACTCTACACTGCCTGTCGCCGATCTCGGCTATTACTCTCCTCCCCTGAAGCAGTAATATTTTTTTTTCTGTTTCTACAATTACACAATCGTTTCTCCCGCTGCCGCTGCCTCCACCCTTTCGCCCGTGCCAGCGCGACCACCCACGCTTCTGCTCGCCCACCCCCCACCCCCCGCCGCGCGTATGCAAATACCACGCGCTTGAAATTGCTCCCAGTGTTTTCACAGCATTTACTGCTGACGTCGATGACGAGCTTTCCGTGTCCTCCACGTAAACTTATGAATTTTATGAATGTAGACGTGTTCATTAAGGGGCCTTCATGCATATGCGCGCGCGCATTCACAAGATGCACATTCGTGCACTTTCACACTCGGCGTAGGGGACGGGGGTAATACGGCGTCGAGTGAAACGCCATGTCCATGCTAATTCGAGCCTTAGAAGCTCCATTGGAAAGCGCGTTCCACGGAGGTTGGAGGAGGTAGAAATTTCGTTACAAAGGAGTCTACAAAATTTAAAGCGCCGTAAAATGGCCGGCGCCGTTAAAAGCCTTTCGTGTCATGCTCGTAAATCGACGGATGTTCTCGGCGGGCGCGGCTTAACGCGGCCTGCTGCCCCGTGCGACGCAGGAGTGATTTGTCTGTTTCGAAATGAGGCCGTGGGCTGCCCGTCAGTGGAAACAATTCCGAGTTAATGGTCACTGGGCATCCTCTTCGCTGTCGGAGTTAAGTTGATCTTCCAGTATGTGGTAATGACCTTGAGTGCAGCCTGGTTGTACGTGGATCTATAAATCTCGCCTTTTATTGTTGTTTTTATTTGAGAGTAGTATTTTTACGAGTTTCGAAGAAAATCCTTCATACTTTTTAAATTTCGTTTCTGAGAAAAGGTTACTGGATGTACTACAGAACTAGTATATGTTACGTTGTCCAGAAATAACTTACCAAACGACCATTACGATAAAACTCAAATATTCAATAATTTTATTTTTAGGTAGAATATCTATTTTTATTAATAAATTGTAAATAACCATATATCCATATTCAGACTTAATTGGTTGTCTTTATTGGTATATTACATTGCTCCTAGAAACCATGTTTTGTACTAGAAGATACAAGCGTTTGATATTTCATTCATCATTGGTGATCTTTAGAATGGTCTACAGTAAAAGAATATATGCTAGTGAATATGTGGAGATGCATGAATTGACATTAGTGGAGTGATGCAATGGAATAGTGCTATCTTACCTCCAGCCACCACCGACGCATTAACCGTGGTTCATATTTAACGTGTGTAGCATGCAATCACAAAGTGCAAATGATTCAGTGATGATGCTCGGCACTGGGAACTTACTTCTAGTTGAATTGCTAATTGCTGGCGTACAGAACAATGGAGTTGTAAAACTGTAAGTAGAAAATAAAATAGACAAAACAATTTGTGACATCTCTTATGCAAATGACAGCAAATAATAAAACCTCGCGTCAGAAGATAAAGCGCTAAAAATGAGTCGGCCGTTCTCGGTGTCGCAAGGGCTTTAGAATGCCTCAGTGTTTCCTCACGCCATCAAGTATTTCATCTGACAGTCAATATTTTATGTCACCATCCACCTATAATGATCACCTTACCGTAAGGTGGAAGGCTACAGCAATTATAGTTACTTATCAGGAAAGCAATGACCATAGAGGCATTACCATCCTCCCTAGGGTATGTTCACTAATGACAATGAAAGTCATCATTGAGTTCGGAATTTATAGATTCTAATAATTTAAATTATATTTTGAATCAGTGATTTCAGTGAATACAATTTTTAAAAATTCGCATTTAATAAATTCCAGATTTCATAAAACAAATCTCTGGTTACTTCTGAATCTCACATGTCTTTATTGTAATATTTGAAAAGTATTCAGAAGTGCTTTCGATATGGCAATGAAATACTTACATTTTTCTGGAGTAATTCACCTGCGTTCCTTTAACGTCAGGATGAACACCAAAAGACGAGGCTCCACATTACACAATGGAGAGGTGAGATTTTCTTAGGATTGTAAAGCAACAATCTGACCTAAAACAATATGTCCCTTCTCTCAGATCCACTCAACATATCACTTCAAGCCATTCTAACTGCCCATTTAAATGTCTTTAGTACAAATAAGGTAATTATAGTACCTGTAGCATGTAGGCTACGTATGCTATTTATTGATATACAAAACGAAATACAGCAATGATCGTTTGCGAGCGTGATCGAAGACGCAGTCTGTTAAAAGGTGTAGGGGCTGACTCATCATGGTCATTAGATGTGAGTCGTGAGAACTTGGCCGCGGCGCGGCGCGGCGCGGCGCGGCGTGGCTGGTGGCTGCCGGCAAGCCCCTGGGCGCTTCGCAGCGGGCCCAGCCTGGCGGCCGCCTCGAGGCGAGAAAGCGGCGCCTCCGAGGGCTTGGCTTCCCCATTCATTACAGAGGAATGCCCGCGACAAGCCCGCCGAGGGGATATTATTTATGGGACATTGTTGTGCGCCCCCATGTGAGAGGGGCTCGCGCCCCCTTCCGAGGCGAGCGTGGTCGTCCGAGGAGGCTTGCATTATTTCCGCTTTCTCGACGTTCTGTGGTCGTCTCGCGGTGTCGTCCTCCAAGGATTCATCGCCTTCGGATTTCCGCCTCTCTTTGCAGCCGATTCGCTTAGCTTTGCTGACGTTCCTCGTGTTGTAAAACTTACTGGGAATCATAATTCAGTATTTTATTTAATATTTCATCTCTTTTCACTGTGTGTTCGACAAAAATCAGGCAGTATTCTTGCAATGACATCTTCCTTTGAGGGATCACATTTGGATATTTGGCCATGACGGCATTTCCTCGCGCAATTGCATCTATATCCTGGATGTCGTATTCCCTCACGTAAGTGCAATGAACATAGTTCGACTGTTTTGTAGCCAGTAAAAATTGTGTTTCTTGAGGAACTTTAAATATTTTGTAATCGACTTAGAAGATTATTTTCTTCCTGGAAAAAAACCAATGTGCGATCACCTTATTAGTACCATTTTGGCTGACAAAATTACTCACAGTTTTATTACACAATGTTGGACTTCACGCAAATGTATACTGTTATAAAAGTCCTATGTTTCGCAATCTACAACGAAATCTCTTCGTGATGTTCAGGAAACAAAATATTGTGAGCAGTAAATTTTCCCATTTCAGTTCTTGATATCTGGCGTTTGGTTCCGTAAAAAGACTGCCCCAGGTGCTCCATCATTCTCCCTCCCGCCCTTCGTATTGTCTTTCCAACGGTCCCACCCGGCGGTTCGTGACGCTCCGGCGCCACCTGAGGCGCACATAAGTTTGTAGCACAGGTGTCAACCGCCGGAACAACAGTTCCGTGCACGTCCGACCGAATGTTCCATTCCACGCAGCTGTGAATCGCCTTTGTCATCCTAATAGCCCTTGTTTATCCGCTTCTCTTTTATCTCGGCCTCCGGCGCTGCGTGTTCGTGTCCCCCCCACGGCTCAGCGTCGGCCCTTCGGCTCGGCGCTGGGAGCGTCGGAGGCGGCGGCGGCGGATCATCATAATAAATGCGAGTTTTTAATGCGACTGTCGTCCTCGCTTTCTCCTCGGAAGCTGGCGCGGCGGGGCGCGGCGGGGCGGCGGGCCGTCTGAGGCGCGAGGCGAGCATCCCGGAGGTTGAGCCGGCCCCCCGCCCGCCCTCCGGCCCTCCGCTCGCCGCGGGGCGGAGCGGATTGAGGGCGGAGGGTCGCGGGGCCGCCGGCTCCCTCCTCCGCACAAAGGAGCCGCTCAGCAGCGGGGAAAGCAGTGCTCGATCCCTCTTCTCGTAAAGGATGTTGGTCCTGGGCCAAGGTCTTTGAAACCGTATTAAGGAACGAGATGATCAGGCGACCGCCTTATTATGATTTATTTTGTATGGTTACTCGAAGTTTAGAGGAATGTGCCCCCATCTAGTAGCACTTTTACAACAACAAAATGCTTTGGCTTTTACCAAATATTTATGAGAACCCGTTTTCGACCTACGCTACTTCAATGAAGTCGGGATGAACCAAGCTGTCCTAGGAAATGTAAAATCTATCCGGCAGCCTTGTTGTAAAAGTGAGTAAACTCACAAATGATTTTATTAATCAAAGTAACCAATTATCGAAATTAAATCAACATCGAAAACCTAATGAAAGAGAATTCGCCGAACCGCTGTTTTTTTTTTATCTCTGATTACTTCGTGATCCTGTGGAAGCAATGGCTTGCCGTCCTGACCCGCAGCCAGCTCTTCGCCCTTTCGTGGGCGGGCGTTGGGGGATGGGCGACCGCGCATCGCCCCGGGCGCGGCTAACGTGAGGCCGCCGCGCTTTACAGGCAGCGAGGCGAGGCGAGGGCGGCCGTAAAGCCGCCCAGATGAACACCCTGTTATTGCGGAGTTTACGGGTTCGTTTCCTTCCGAGCCCGGCCACGCCCCCTCTTCTCCCCTTCGCCCTCGCCCTCCGCCGCTGCCTCGAGGCGACGCGCGCCCGAAACGCTGATGCCGCGCTGACGCGTGCACCCACCCACCCACCGACCCACCCACCCACTCACCCGTCTCCGCCGCTGACGCTGGCGACCGGCACCGCCCTGCCCCTTGGCCACCCATCGTTTCCATGTGGACGTTCCCACTTGTTCCCTTTCGCGATCTGGCGAAAGGCGGAGTAACCTGCGCTGGAATGGGAAGCCGGCTATATCGAAACCGCATGCTATTGCGAGTCGCTTCGTTTTTCATGGGCTGCTGAGTGAACATTGTAATATATTCTTCCAAACGCGAACAGCAGGCAATAACTTGTGACATGGCTTGTAACAAAAAACAGAAATAGCTGTCTGTAATTTTTGCAAGATCGGTGCATAAATGTCGTAAACATTTATTTCAAAATCTTAAGAATTTCGTTACCGAATATAATTTGAAGTAACTTTGAAGATGAAAATCATTTGATGAGAAATAGTGTAATTTATCATGTTCTCTAAAAGTGATAATATTAAAACATCTTTTTAGTTATAATGCAGGTTACGTTACGCATATGTAAATATCGTAAATATCGTTCCTTGATTGTAATAACTCCAAAAATACGAATTTTCAGATATGTCCGTTACTTTGTATCATTTTGTAATAATTTATTCTAACTGAATTCTTATAGTCTTGTAGTGATGCTTGCTTATTTATTAATAAATTAGTATGCGTGTATTCCTGCAAATGTCGGGAAAACGCGGAAACACGTCTATCTCTGAACTTAATTTCTTGAGTTGTGTTAGTATTACAGTCGTTCGGCGAAATTATTCTTTCCGCTTCATATCTATTTTGACAAGAGAATTCTGGAAACGATTTCGCGTGAAACCCTGAAGCGAGAGCGCAAATCGTCCATAAAAACAATAGTTCTGTTAGTTATGCGTGTGCATTTTCTCGCATAGAGGACTCTTGCATGTACCCGAGCGTGCTCGCTGTGTCACCGCATTTCCTGCGCACGTAACTAGCCTCTTGCGTTGCTTGGACACGAGAGTACCCGCCGTGCTGCCGTATTTTCTTGGTCGTTCGGCCGTCGCCTCTGCCATCCTCGCCCACTCGCCGTGTCATTTTATTGTTTCCTCTGCCCTCCACCCCCTCCCCCTCTCCCGCCCCTTTCCATGGCTTCTGTGTTTCGCCAAGCCCCTTTTGATGGAGTCGGCTCCTTGAGGGCGAACGTCTGTTGTTTCTCGCTGGAAGTCGTTCTCAGCTGCCGTGAATAGCGGAGACTGCTGACGAAGATGTTCTGAAGCAAACAACTAAATCTGCTGACGAGCAGCACGAGGACGGCAGTGGTCTGTTTGGTGACATTGAAATTGGTAAAGTTAGTTCTTGCTTTGACGCGAAGAAGCAACAATTGCTTAAGAACGTATAATTCGATGTATAACGTATAATATCTCGAAGACACGATTTCTAAACAACTTCCATATTAATGTCATTACTGTCAAATACAATGTATATAAATCAACCTGTCTCTCGCTTGTAACCCACGTCCCAACCTACTGTTGGTGTATATTCGTTGAGATGGCGTGGTTTTTTGTGCTCTTTGCTGCTCGATTTTGAGCTCTGGCACTGAGAATCAGCCAGCCAACAGTTCACTTTCTGCCTTTCAACGAAAATGCTGAGGAGCGCCAGGTTCGCTGACACTTCTAACCTTGAGAAGGTGCTGAATTGTTTCGTCGAAGCGCAGAAACGAAATGTCGCGGAAATGCGATGGACGCTCGTCTTTTGTTGGGCAGTGAGCTCCAAACGCTAACGGTCGCAATGCGATCTGTATTAACCGCGTACCTCCACTAGCATTTTCCAGGTGCACATAGTATAGAGAGGATGTGCGCGGTAAGCTCAGGTACTTGGCTTTGAGCGCGGGTGGTGCGTTTATTATACAGGTATTTGATCGGAATTTTTAGGGGTAACTTGTCGAATTATGACGCCCTTTAGAGAAAGAGACTGGGATGTCTTTACATAAGGTAGGGTTGGAATATGATGAAATTGAGAGAAAAGGTAATTGTTGAGTGACTTTTAACCTTGTTCTTGCACCACTGAACGTTACTGCTTCTTCATGTAATATTGTATGAACAAAATATTAAACTTAAGATTTTTGATACGCTCAAGCATTTCCTTGTGAGTATTATAAGTATTACCAATCACAACGATCACTCATGGGTAAGAAGTTTCCTCTTGTATTGACTATCTTATGTAAACAATGATTTTATTATTATATTCCTCATTCGAATGCCACTTACTGTGTTTACTGTTATTTGACAATCAATGAAAAATAAATATTTTAATGGGATGTTTAATTTTATTACGCGTTGATAGTAAAGAATTGTAAATGAAATGCACTACCTAAATAAAAGTTTGCCATCGTCGTTTGCCTCTTACCAAAACCTCACACCATGCCTCTTGTTGGCTTCTTTTGCTGACATGCGTTCAAAAGGAACCCTGCTATTCAGCCATGGGCCATGAACCCTCGGGCAAAAGAAGCGCTTGTGTTTATCCGCAGCTCCGCTCAAGTTGGACTCGCGTGCTTCCATTCTAGCGACGATATGAGTTTGAATACTGAGAGTCCAGTTTATGTCCCAGTCGGACTTTGCATACCCGATGGGTCGTGTCGGAGTCTCGTACACGTTCCTATTACCGCATTACATATTATGCATTCAGTTTCAAGGTCCCGCGCAACGTGTTTCAAAACGGCTCAACCTCAAAGTGCAGAGCGCCGCGCGCGAATAATGGATGAACGCGCTGGCAGGGAGAGAATTGGGGCTGGGGAACGTGAGTGGATGTCCCGCACATGTGTAAAGCGCCGGATAGTCCCTGTTCACCCTGCCGGACGGCAGCGGCGGCCATGGCGCCCGCGCACGTGGCACAGCCCTCGCGACCGCCTCTCCCCCAGCCCTCCGCTCGCTCTTTCTCTCATCCTCTCCCTCTCCCTCTCGCTCGCTGCGGTTCACGGCTTACAAATCCATGCCTTTCGTCTCCTCCCCCTCACTCTGCATCTGGCAATTCTCGGCCTCGGTATTTGCAGGGCTTTTACTCGGTGTGCGGAATGTGAAAACTTTTGCGAGGTTATGGTCCAATCGGTGCACCCTGTTCCCCTTGCTTTTCCCACGGTTTAGCTTCCTCTTCTTATTTCTCGTGGTTCAACGGACTTTCAGAATTGTAATGCTCTACCGAATAGACACCATACGTGATAATCTTCAATATTTTACCTTTTATATGTTTTCATACGACTAGGTGCGGCGTGAATGTGATGCGTGCTACGCTCGCTGAAATGGCGGAGCGGGGTTGGGTGCCACACCCTTGCTCGCTGACCCGACCCCGCTGGCGGCTTCTGCGCAAAGCAGAGCGGGAAAGAGCGGAGCGGGGCAGGGCCAGGGTCGATGGCCGCTCGGCCACGTGGCTGTGCGGCCGGCCCTCGCCCACGCCCACGCCCACGCTCTCGCCCTCGCCCTCGCCCTCGCCCTCGCCCTCGTCCTCGTCCTCGTCCTCGCCCTCGCCCTCGCCCTCGCCCACGCCCACGCCCACGCCCACGCCCACGCCTACGTATGTGCCCTTGCACTCACTCGTTCTCGTCCTCGGAAAGGGCACCGAAGGACCCGCCGGCATAATAGTTTTTCTACTCCCATTTTATAATTCGTCATTTAATGGCGACAACCCGTTGCATAATGGATACTCATTGCGATACAGATTTGGGTATAATACAGGTTCTTGAAACTCGCTCTTCCTCACTCGTGTCGTAATATCACACTCCTGTATTAATACCCTTCATTAACATCGTTTCATATTATACTATTTTATCACCTCGATTCTTCGTGATTCTCTGCGATCTCTTGTTTAGGTCTGGTTCCTACACTCGGTTTCATATTTCTTCTCTTTCGTATTTTTGAGAAAGTGCTTTAATTTCTTTGCAAAATTCAACAATTATTATCTAATATTAGAATAAAATTATCTCCAAGAAATGTTGACTTTTCCATGCCAACCACAATGATGACAGCAACCTTGATGAAGTTGCTAGAGTACGTTTCTTCACATTGTTGGTGTACGTATAGTCCCTAGGGTAACGAGAAATTATTGATTCCAGTACTAAAGTTGATTCAGCAGGATATTTTTTAAGACTTGATTTGTTTCGTGTGATACGAATCCAAGTGAAATGAAATAAACAATAGACATTAACCTGCATCTTTTCCCACTATTGGCAGTACAATACGATCGTCATCTACAATGCATTTTTTGAATAGCATTGTTGCAATTTGTTTGTTGATGATCCTACAGTACTCCTTAAGTTTGGAACGTAATATCTATTTTTTTTAATCTTAAATATTTTGCAATAATAAAAATGTTTGGTGTGGTTTATTTTTGTATTAAAAGTTAAAAAAAAGCACATCAGTGTTTTGCGTTTTACTTTCTTTACAAATTTTATATCAGGAATGTGAAATGAACCAGGAAAATGACATGTTTCTGAGTTACGCGCGTTTTGATCAATAGTATGCATTGTCTTCCTTATTCCAACCCGCCAAAATATGCATTGCATAAATTCGTAATAGACTCTTATTTAGATGCAGCATGTTGTATTATTGTAAGAGTGTTGGGGAGTATGGGTGAAGTTAAAAGGCCAGTGTGTGTTGATGTTAAGTTTTCTGTGTATTACGGCAGTTAGTGCTATTCTCCCAGTTGCTCGTGTCTAGTGCTACGTGGACAAGCTCAGCGATGTACTAACGTAGAGTATTCTCTTTCATGCAGCAAGAAGCTTTGGACGTAGACGAGGTAGATCCATTGCACTCGCCTTGCTCCTGGATGGGACTTTGTTTTTTATAAAATTCAACGCCCCAGTTATCCCATTTGTTGAATTTTTGCTTGATATGTTGTACGCTCTCGTTTTAATTTTTCTTTACAAATTTCAATTGCAATTGTCGGCATACATGTGTTTCGGCATGTTACCTTTCTTTCGTTTTCATTTCTAACGCTTTCAATTACTCCGATATTCTTCCGTTTTGAAACGTTTCAGATGATGCATTCTGTGTAATTTGTTGTAAGGAGGCTTTGATAGGGAAAGATTTGTGTTTCGGGACGGTCTCCTTCGTATTGTTGGCTGATTTAACGAAAAGAAACAGCAATGGCCTTATTAAGGCGTCGACCTCGTTATTTGCTTGAAAACGTTCGAAGTGACTCGTTCAGAAGTGAGTATAACTTAACTAAAAATGTATCTTATTCGTATAATTTACCAATCAAAATTGAACCCTCCTCGTACAGTCCGACCATGTACATTTTGGAAGTCATTTTAATAATATTATCAAGTCGGATATATCATTTCAACCATTTCATTTTATATTTTCAGAATATTTTCGAAATTAGTTATGCTATTTAGATCCTGTAATGCACAAAAATATGTTCGAGACGTGGTCAAATCATGTCCTCCATGATCGTTATCTGAGACGTATTTCATAGTCATTGTTGTGATCGTGTAATAAAACGAAATCACATTAATTCTAATTTGCATGTTCGCATATTATTTTCGATTGAATTTGTTGCCCTAACCCCCTAAATAATTTATTTTGATCCTTACTAGATTAAAAACGCATGAAAACATCCGCTTTTCTTAGTGCATGAATGAATTTCTTCAATTACATATTTTATTGTGTAGTTTAGAATCCATGTTTCGTCATGCGGGAAATATAAAAAAACATCGACTTCGACATTTTGGAGTTTGTTAGAGAGTGATGTCGAAACGTTTTATTAAGATTTTTGAGTAATTTGCACAAAACTCTGATTTAACCCATAATACTTACACTGACGAAAACAATGTATTATTTTTTTCAAACGTTCAAAACTTACAAAATAAAAGAAAGTTGAATACATTATTTTGTGTTTATTATCTTAATCTATCATTAATTATAGCTTGTTTTCAAGTAACAAAATATAATATTAACAGATATTTATAACTTGTTCAATCTCAAAACCCTTAAACTTATCATTGTTGTGCATCTGACAGCATGTAACTACATTAAAAAAATCATTTTTATTTCTCCCTGAAGCTATTTTGCATGCTATATTTTGTCATCTTTTTCAACTTAATTTTTTAGCATTTTAAAAGAAATAGCTTGCAGACCCTTCACAGCCTTTATTGACAATATGGAATTACTTCCTAACAATCACATTACTCTACTCTATTATTGGCTCGTATTGTAGTTGAAAGATTTTAATTCTAATTGCTTAAAATTCTATCCAGGTCAAGTCTATCAATGCTTGGTCAATATTGTAGAACGTTTTTCTCTTGTCTGCACCCTCATTGAATATTGCTAATAACATATTCTTTGTGAAAAATTACAATTCCGGCATTTTGTGAGCATGCGAAATGTTAAATTTTTAATTTTCTAACCTCATTTTTTTGAAAGCAACATCAGTTTTTGGATATACTGATAGGCCACAATAAAGAGAACGTTGTTTTAATGTTTGCTTTCCTTTGTGTGTTTAAAGGCAAATCACCATTCTTCCCAAGCTTGGAGGAGCAGGCTGCTCTATTGGAAGACCCTGCTTCACATCTGGTGGATGGCCAGGTGCTGCCTCCTCCAGCACCTCCTCTCAGCTCCCCTTCACGGTCATCACCTCACAGTCAAGGATCGGAAACTGGCGAACGTTACTCCAGGAAGGTCTTTGTTGGGGGGCTGCCTCCTGATATTGATGAAGGTTAGTTCTTGCGCTAGAGACTATAAACAGTATTGTTACTTTTTGTTAGATTAATTATTTACTTGTTTTTATTTATGATCTTGTCTGCTTTTATAGAACTTCAATTATGACAGTTAATATAGAATTTACTCAACATATGTATACATAATTTTTTTTAAATATTGATAAAGTCTGTTATCTACCAAATATTTTTTGCATGATTATTTTTGAAAACCTGAGGAACATGTTTCCAGATGATTGCATTGAATTGTAATTTTCTGTCCTCTTTAGATGAGATCACTGCCAGTTTCCGACGTTTTGGGCCACTGGTTGTTGATTGGCCGCATAAAGCAGAAAGTAAATCGTACTTTCCTCCAAAAGGATATGCCTTTCTGCTCTTTCAAGTAAGGTTTATTCCTTATTTATTAAAAATTAGTTGTGAAACACAATATTGTTCTTCTACTTTAGAACAATACGTTCATGATCATCCCTTTTCCGACATTCATAATGTTATTCTGCTATATACCTTTGAGTGACCCATGTTTTAGGGTTTCAGATGCAAATTTTAAGATCATTATCTATTTAAGATTTCACTACCTTTCCTAATTATGTATCTGTATTAATCAAATATGTCATTCCACAGGATGAAAGTTCTGTGCAGCAACTAATTGATGCCTGCATTCAGGATGATGACAAACTTTACCTGTGTGTCTCCTCACCGACAATAAAAGACAAACCTGTTCAGATCCGACCTTGGCGTCTCTCTGATGCTGATTTTGTACTGGATGCTTCAATGCCATTGGACCCACGTAAGACTGTCTTTGTGGGAGGAGTACCTCGCCCTCTGAAAGCTGGTAATCACAATTTATTTTTTGCATTATGTTTTACATGTTTCTTGACTGCTTGGAATTTTGTTTTATAGTATTCTTTTTTTTTTTTTTTTGCTTTCTCAAAAAGTAACCATGTTTTCATGCAGGATAGATTTTTGTCTTTCAAAAAATTTCAATTGTAAATAGTATTGTAATGTTTATTCTTAAAAGATCTAAAAGTAGTAAAATAAAAGTTGTATAGATCTCATTTGTTCTCTTGAGTGGAGTTATTAAACACTTAATGGCATGACTGACTGACAATATTTTTCTGTGCTATATTCCTTATGAGTAGAAAATAGACATCAATGATTATGTAAAAGTATTTGTTAAGTTTATTTATTAATGCATCACAATTGAAATTTACAGAAGAGTGCATAAGCAAAAACATTGTGCAACATAATACTTTAGAGAATAATACAGTAAATTTACTTTCACAAATTGTTCAATAGGTAGATAATGAATTTTTTACTTCATTTCTTAAAGGAGCTGTAGCATTCAACGATTATTAAGTTTTTATGAGAACTCATTCCTATTAATATGACTGTGTGCTATTTTTTGCAATGAAGGTAAATTGTTACAGGCTAAAAGCAAATTCAGAGGTGTTACAATACGATGTGTAATTTCAGATTTTTAAAGATTTTATGACAGATAAAGTAATAAAAAAAGCATTTTTTGTTATTGTTATAGTTGCCATCATAGATTCATTTATTTAGTTATGAAGCAGTGATATAATTACCAAACTTATAAGTGTAAACATTGTTGTCTTTGTCATCGTCATCATCTTCATCATCATCATCATCCTATTGCATTAAGTTTAAATATTTGCAAGTTGTTATTGCTGCTGCATTTGTTATCATTATTATTAAATAATAATAATAACAACAACAACAACAACAACAATAATAATAATAATAATAATAATAATAATAATAATAATAATAATAATAATAATAATAATAATAATATATTTTTTTTAAATATTCAAATTTTTCTTTGTTCTTTTGAGTTGTTGTCTATTGTGGATTTTTAAGGGTGAAAAACTCCTTCGTATGCCTTCCTTTGGAGGGGAAGTAAAGCCGGCTGTCCCATGTTAGTAGATTTTACTTGCATGTAAAAGATCCTCAAGCCTAAATGACGCCTCTGAGCTAAATTCAAATCCCCTGTTTCTCGCCCAAGAAATACCTCCTTTCTCTGCTAGTTAATGAAAGGAGCTTAGCGAAATTTGTGTGGTCAGACGGAAGAGCAGGCCTCATGGCTTGAGTCTCGCCACGTAAAGTAAGGCATTAATTCAATTCAATTGTTCTAAGGAGAATTTTCCTATTTTATGTCCTCCATGTTTACTGATACAGATATTTTGCAATTCTGTATTTGTTAATACATAACTTAACTGCAATATTCTCTCTTTTCTGCAGTGGAGTTGGCGATGATTATGGATCGTTTATATGGTGGAGTATGCTATGCCGGAATAGACACTGACCCAGAATTGAAATATCCTAAAGGAGCCGGACGTGTTGCTTTTAGCAACCAACAGAGTTATATTGCTGCCATCAGTGCTCGTTTTGTCCAACTGCAGCATGGAGATATTGATAAGAGGGTATGCGTTGTTGTAATATATATTCATTTTCTTTTTGAAAGTATGAATGTTATTGAGAATGTAAGTAATAAGAAGTTATTGAAATTCTTTATTGAATCTATATTTGCTATGAATTTCAAAACTGATTGCACTACTGTGAATTGATTTTTACTTTCATTAGTTATTATTTCTTACACTGTAAGTAGTAGTGTCAGTAATTACTTTCATTCAGTACATATGATATAGAATTTAATTTCCACTTATTGCTTGCAGACTTTAGAGTTCTTAAGAATTGTGACAAGATTTGCACTTCTATATAGAATATAGACGAGACGTGATCAGTTTTACATTGTTTTATTCTTATTAAAGTTTTTTACTTGGTTTTGTCAGGTCAGCTTTTTCAGTGCAAAGTATTTTCAAGACTCATGCATATTGTGATTTGTGTAAATGTATTATTATAAGTGTTTTTGTGATGTTTTTGAATTGGATGAATGCACTGCAGTGAGAATTTATTCCAAAATTCCATACAGGTGCAACTTATTTCAGACTTCAGTTAGTACCAATAAAGTGGTATAAGTGTTGTAAACCATTTACCCAATCCTTTTACAAAAGCCATTTAAAGTTACCACTCTACATATGTTGATGTAATGTATACATTTTGTGCCTATTTCTTTTTCCTTGTTAGGTGAATTGAGCTGGCTAATTTTATATGATTAATCATATGTAAGCCTCAGACTAAGTTTAACTTCTTAAGATGTGACATTGTGAAGACATGTAAATACAATTGTGTCTCTAAAAAAGTGTACATTGTAATAATAAAAAAGTAGACAATCTATAGTATATCATATTTTAATATGTTTAAAAATTGAAAGATAGTAAAACTTCTATAATTGTAGGTGGAGGTGAAACCGTATGTCCTTGATGACCAAATGTGTGACGAGTGCCAAGGTCAGCGATGTGGAGGGAAGTTTGCTCCTTTCTTCTGTGCTAATGTCACCTGCCTTCAAGTAAGTTCATTGATATTGTGATTTATGTATTATAAATGTTTTTTGTTTTTGTTTTTTCAATCATGTTTATTGAAGGGAGATTATAAAATTCATTTTTTAATGAGATTTTTAATGAAGCTAATAAAATAATTGAATGTGATAAATACTAAACATTTATAAGCCTTTTTAACCCTTTCCGCGCATTTGTCCCACTGGTGGGCCTCAGCATAATTTCCAGTTCTAGACCTATGCCCCACCCATTTACCCACACTCTTCTCATTATCAGTCTCTTGTTGTGAATTAAGTACTATATGTTTGTGCCATCTCATATTTCGACTTCCAAATGCTTTAGTGGTTAATTTTTTCTGCTGGTTCACTTCAAGCAACTTGAAATATACTGTTTCTCTTAGTTTCTGCCCAGATGTTACTAAATGTGAATAGAAATGGCTTCGGCCTCAAAGCGTGCATCTAGCAGAGCAAAATAAATGAATAAGATTTAGTACTGCTAGTAGTGATCTCTCTAAATTAGATTATGCAGGTAATATTTTATTTAACCTGTTACCTCCCAAGTTAATTTTGTGCACATAGTGCTCACCCATTGTCATTGCAACAGTCATTGTTGCAGCTGGAAGCATGTTTTTGCAACTTTTGATGCTAATCCATTGTTGAGTTGCTAAATTACATTAGAGCCTCTACTTCTATAAAGGTAAAATTTCATTTTTTAAACTTAGTATTTATTTTTACCCATTTTAATCCTGCTGCTGTTCCTGCTCCAACCCAACATTGAATGGAGAGTGCTGGACGCTGCCACATCGGACACTTAGAGTGAATCAGCACGGAAAGGGTTAAATTTAATTTATAATGTGAGCGTCATTAATTCAATAAATTTCTGCTCTCTACTCTCCTGTTTAATATATTTCTACATTATTTTATTTTACACTTTTATTATTATATTTTAGACATTATTTTTCTTTGAATTTGTATTAATTTGTTACATTAATTATATTGTTCATTAATGAATAATGTGAATGAAATATTACCAGTTATCCAGAAAAATTACATTGATAAATGTTATAAAATGCACTATACCATTGACTATTTAAAATAAATTTTCTCCTGTTTGAAGGTACCTAATTTTCTGATTCAGTGGCAGGATTTCCCTGGGACGGGGGCATGGTGGCAAATTTGAGCTCCAGAGCAATTTGAATACATAGTAAACTGAAACATTTTCTTAGTTTTCCAAATGTGTGTGTATGCGTGGGGGGATCATCTACCCTTCATCCCCCCCCCCCTCCCTTCTCCAACAATTCTGACACGTTTCTAATGTATAAATGGCCTTTTCAAAAAATTCTACGTCTTAGGTTTAAAAGTGTTATTCATTTTTCATTATTTTTTCTCACGATAACATTAATTCAAAACAGTTCAATTATATTTTTAATAGAATTTTTAATGAAAGAATAAATTGACTAAAAATTCTATCCATTGAATTTCATTGTAATTTGTTTACAAATATGTGTTTACTTCATTATACTTGCAAGTTGCAACAAATACATGTACCATTGCTACAAGTACAAAAAGAATGTGCAAGGAAATCTTACAGAAAAGTAGAAAAGTTTGTGAATATCTTGTTCAGAGTACTTCATTAATACAAGGAATTCTTCATTATCTTTAAAGAAGCTATGGTGTTTACACTTGCACTTTCTCAAGAATTGGCCAGAAGTTTATAATAATCATTTTTGTGATAAAATTTACAAGCCTTCTGAACTCTTGTTTGTCCTTAAAGTCAAATGTTACTCTGAGAAACTCGCTCTGAACAACTGGATATTTGTAATCATAGCTGAGCCTTTAATAGTTAACAAAAACTTTACTGAAAGGGTTGCTTATTGCCATGGCAACGTAACATACAATGAAGTAGTGGTGAATATAATGGAATGTGATACAATTAAGTGTTGATGTACAGTACATGAAAAGCAAGACTCCCAATTTTGTATCCTAATAATGTGTACAAAGTATCTAAATTCAGAAATTGATGAATATACCTACTAAAATAATTAAAAGTTTGGATGTAGTATCAACTTCGGTGGGCATCATCTAGTATTGAATTCTCATATTCCTAATATGGTAAAGGAAATAATCATCCACAAACTCTAGCAAGGATCTGGGGATGGGAAAAGTGTTTCCTGAAAGTTAATTCTGAGTAATAATTAATAAAAATTATTAAACCTTTTGTGGACGATTATTTCCTTTATCATATTATGAATTACCACAAGATATCTGCTACCTCAACAGAATTTTTTCTCATACTCCTAATGAAGCAATAGATATGTTTGACTGGACATGCCATAATCAGTAAGTAGGTATTACTCTTGCCTTCTCTTGGTGAATGGATGTGGATTTTGCCTGAAGTACTTCTTTGAGGAAGTAATTTAATTTCTAAAGCTGGTTTCTTTGAAATGTATGTTTGTAAGAAAATAGAACAATTTGTGTTTTTGATAATTTAATTGAAATTTTGAATTTCTGCCTCTAATCAGGAATGATTTCTGTCCCAAATCACTTTTAGTAATGATTATTGTTTGGTGTACATTTTTTCCTTTTTCCATGGCAAGTGATGTTAAGTACTAATAGTTTTCACTAACAATCATTATGCAAACAGCTACTGAAATTTAGATTCTACTTTATTGATCAAAATAAAGTAGTACATTTATATTTTACAATTGTTGCTTTTAATGTTAGAGATGTCAATTATCTGTATATGACATGTAAATTAAATTTTTACTTTTCTTTCAGTACTACTGTGAGCACTGTTGGGCAACGATTCACTCCCGACCTGGACGTGAATTTCACAAGCCTCTGGTGAAGGAAGGGGCAGATCGCCCTCGTGCTGTGCCGTTCCGTTGGTGTTAACGTCGGAGCGCCTTAGATGAGTAAGAAAGAACGGCCCTGGAGACAGCCTGGGATGGGGACAGGTGGTGTACAGGCGCTGACATCACGCCCACTTCACTTCACCGCACTCTCCACTGCAAGTCACCATTTTGGCAAAATCTTCGGCAACTAGGAAATTCTGTAGCAAGTGTGTCGTCGCGTCGCAGAAGATACCACCGTTGTAACAACAACTGTAGGCTAGCTGTTTTCATCGCTGTTTATATATTATTATATATAGACATATAATTATATAGGAATATATATTATCTATGAATATTCGATATGTAACCACACATTCTTAAAAATATCTTTTTTAAAAGAATGAGTCCTTCAAAATGTAGCCCAGTCAGGTGGATTGTACATTTGGACAATTTACTCTTTTTAATTACTTGCTGGTTTGCCTGAGGCAAACGCAAAAATCCTGTCGCGGCCACTATTCATTGACGATGTCAAACATACGTAGTATTTGTAACAATATAGTGACCGGGTATCTCTGCCAATACTTCATGAAACAGAATTTTTGTGAATTTTCAGGGTACTGTATTTGTAAATATGCATTGATAGTTGAATGAACTTTTGTATCGGTCGTGATCCATGTTAAAAGCTGTGTAACAAGCTTGTCTATTTCCTAGTGCCCTTACCTGCTTTCCCTTAAGCTAGTACCTTTAATATACCTCCTTGGTGTAAATAGTCATTGTAAAAATACCAGTAGTAGTTCAGTATATTAATTTGTTTTATATTGAGAATATCTTCCATATTTATTTTTTGGGTATCATTTTTGTACATAATGAATTTTGCCTCCAGCCATATACAGATTCTTACATTAATAGTGGTCATTTGAACTGTGTTCATGGCCATTTTTTTATACAATTCCTAATAACCAAACAACCTATCTTATAATGTTAATTAATATATTTGTAATATCATTAATAATATAAGTATTGGCAGAGACACTTTTAGTTGACATAACTTTTGTAGCTTTATCGTGCACACGTTTTTTAAAAGTACATGTCGTATATAAATATATATATATATATACATATATATATCAAGCTTTTCGTCATCCAGTCCAAACTTGGTAGTGTGTGAATTCTTTTCACAAAACCTTGATTTTTTACCTTTCAATAAATTAATAATTAATGCTTATCAACAATCTGACACACTGACAAATGAATATATACATTTGCCATTTTGTGGCTACTTTTATGGAGAAATATTGTAACAGCCCTTATTTTAGATGTGAACCCTTAGCTGATTGCTCAGGCCATTCTGACGTAACCAAATACATCTTCATTGTATAATGGGTATTTCATGCAAACTGTACCTTCTCGAAGACTGGTATGGTGCACGCGAAGTGGGCCTACTTGAGTGGTTAGTAATATTCTTTTGGGAAATTACAGTAGAACATCTGTGTAACCATTGCTCATTTCCAGCTTTATATGACTGATTCAGCAGCCTCTTGTGTATCCTTTGTCATGCAAACTGATAAATGACAAGGCACAAGTTTTAGTCAAGTATTTTGTCCTATGTCCCTCTCAATTAGAACCTTAATGTTTCAGAATTGTATGTTTATATCTTGGTTCACTGACTCATGTAGAGAAGTTCAAGATTGCCTCAAGAAAACATAGCAGGCAGTTTTGTGTCTGTGGTCTGTGGAACTCAATGTCAAGTACTCCACCCAAATATAACATAAAATTCACCCCTTATGTATGATTTTGTCCAACACTCAAGCTGTGTCTACCATCCTATGTATTTTTTATGAAAGGGCTTGTTTTGTATGAGACATGTTAGGTGTCAGGGCACTTTACATTATTGAATGCCCTCCTTCTTGTAATAAGTGTGATAAAGTAAGCATAAGAAGTCATGTAGGTACTTTGCACTAAAAGTAGTCTTTTTCCATAGATTTGTATTTTTGAGTGTTAAAGTTTTTTATACTGCTGTTGTTATCTTAGTTAAGGGCATGAGAATGTAAATGTGTGAAACGGGAAATTGCAGTGGCCCGACAGGTATATATATATTTGATCAATTTAGTTTTCTACTTTAATTCTTTTTATCAAATTTATGGTTCTTAGTGCAAGTGGAATGGATAAGAGTTTGGTGCAGACAAACCTCCTTAGGAGGGACATTATACCAATATATATCTGTTCGTACCAAGAAAGCAGTCTGCCTACAAGGAAGGTCAAACCTTCTAGTTCTTTTCCATTCCACTTAGCATAGTTCGAGTGTCTCAAGCAAGCAGAGGTAGTGTACATTCTTATTTTCCTTGTCATGTTTACAACGTTTGCACGTGATCTCCCCATACCAAAGAAAATGTGAAATATGAATGTAAAGTTGCTACTTCATCTGTGAAGCCCTTTGTAATTTTCTGAGGGTTGATCAGAATTCTATACCATTTTTTCCCCTTTTTTAATTTTACATAGGTACATAAAATATGTAATTATAAATTGCAATGTTTTTTCCATAGTTGTTGTCTAATGTAGTGCAAAACAGTGCAAATTGCAAAGCTGTTAAAATTACTACTATTATAGTCACGTACCAAAGTTTGGTGCACATATTTCAACACAGCCTTGGGTTATTGTTGTCATTTTTAAAACCCTTTTTTCACCTGTCTAAACAAGGTTTCTGATTTGAAATCCCACGTACAATTCTTTATAAATTTTCAAATGGTAGCACTTGTGCACATGGGGTTTGCCTGGTTAGTTCTCTAGTCATTTGTTGGGAAAGTAGTGGGGTGGGGCTTTGGTCTTGGCGTAGAAACATTCTGGTTCCTACCTTGGGGTTATAGGTAACTGTAATTGACATAACCAACTACCATTTTGGTACAAATAATTATTCATTTTATATCACATTGTTTGTAAAAAATATATAACTTTCCCCCTTTTGTACTATTTATAATGCTTTGAATTCCAAGGGATTACCATGATTTTGCATAATGATATATGTATCAATTTCTAAAAGTGCATCTCTTGGAGTTTTTGGCTCTCCCAAGAGCTCTGTTAGTTGTTGTAAAATTTGTAGTAGGTGTCTGGGAAGAAGAAACAGTTAATTTTTATTGTTTGGTGCCATCAGTTGGGGTGTAGGACTGTGTACAGATTTTTAATTTTGTAAACAGAAGTTCCAGTAAGCAATGTTAAAGCCTTGCTTCTTATTTTAGACTTTCTCAATGACATTTTCTTACTGTTTTAATTGTTACATAGTTGAATGTGTTTTAAATATTTATTCATTTCTAGAAAAAAAATTGAAGATATTTTCATGGTATTTTAACAATTTTTTTTACTTTCCTAGTTATGTTGCACTTTGTTTAATGAGTTTTATATTTTAGCAATTGATTTATGTATACATATATTTTTTGTTTTGTTTGATGTACATATTAAATGAAATGAGCCTCACGATATGCATGGCAAGATGTGATCCTATAGTTAATATGTAGTTGCAACCAACATTATTACGATGAGGCTGCCTAGCAGCCAGCAACTCCTCGGTCTTCAGTGGCAATGTGCTGGGCTTTCGCACCGCGAGGCAGAGGGTGGGCAGGGAGGAGGAAGAAGAGAATGGCATAGAGTTTTATACTTGTTTTATACTTGCATTCATAGTAGATATCCTACTTTGTATGTGGCAATCTTTCAAATTGCAATGAGTACGCTTGGGACCCTTGATGGGGATTTGTAGCCAGTCACCCACCTTCTGAAGGAGATGAAATAATGGTCAGATGATTAGGCTGGCCTAATATACTGTATCTTTTCTACAAATAGAATACCACAATTTAAATATTTAAAAAAAGTTGATGTTATGTGATAGTTGTATTTAATACAAAATCTACACGTGATTATTTTGTAGCCTTGGGTAACTTATTTAACATTTAGCACTATATTTAACTTTTTTAATAAGACTTCGTAAAATTGTATAAAATATTCCAATGTGATGATTCCATGTATTCTAATGTAATCCAATGATAACTTTGATAGGTTTACCTCCTAATGGTAGGATATGCCTCAGCAGCACAAACACCAAAAGTACCAACTTGTACCTGGGGTGCAAAATAAAACAAAAAAAATCAAGATCTAATACTACGAAATTTTTTCTAATGACCCTCACAGGTGAGAAAGATTTGCCTTTCTTTGAGGTGAGACCAACTTACATCAAGTCAGAGGGTTCGAGTTTTTTACCATCATTCTTATTTAAACACAAGCTTTTTGGCACCGAATTCAGGAAGCTTTCTTAAACTTTAAAATGTTGATAGTGATTATTTCATTATCCTGTTGCTAGTTTTAGGAATGTAACAAGCTGGTTTTGTGCTGTGTAAATGTATGCATTACAATCTTCCTCTTGTAAAGGTTAAATACGATCGGATGTAACATGCTGTGTTTCATGTTTCAAATCACCTGTTTGGATCTGATACTGAGTATGTGTCTGCTACCAGCTCTGTTTATATAGCAATACACACTATATGCAATCTTTATGGATTGGAAATAGTTTGATAAAATTTGTGAAAGATGTAACATATTGTACTGTAGTATGTTGTCTTTCACACTGAAGCCCCTACAATAAAAATGAATGTGTATGCATCAAAACTAAAATTTACTGAATTGTTTAATCTATTTTACAAAATAATTAATCTACTTTTGGCCTTACAAAGTGCTACTGTGGAAATGTATGGAATGTAAGAGCTGGTTTCCCAAGGTGCTGAAGTGACTGCAAGAAAACGGGAAAGGTTTCAATGCATTGCAATTTTGTGAAATATTTCTTATAAACTAAAAGTCATCACTTACAACAAGTAGTTTCTTTAACATTTGTATACTATCTTCATTGGTTAGTTAAACACTTTTAGAACCCCTTTTTCTTGCAGTTCTACCACGAGGTTTGCATATCCTGTATGTACACAATTCCAATGGCATTTCATAATAATTCTGGATTATAAATGTGAATATCTATTTTCTTATCCAAGCATAATGAAATTGTTACAATCCAGCAACCGCAAAATTCGATTTTGAAATGTTGAATGTGAGGAAACGGACATGGAAGAAATACCCAGTCACTTGAAATTAATGTCCATTCTGTGTCCTGTACATGTTTTAAATCTAATGTATTAGCTGAAGGAGGTTATATTCATCCAAAACTACATGGTGCTTCATTTTTAGATTATGTATATTTTTTAATTTTTGTATATTTAAAATGAAAAATTAGTTGATTTCACAAGTCATTCTCTATGATGAAGTAGATAAGTAAATCATATGTCTCTAATGAACTGGAGCGTATATAAAGACTTTTTTAAGTTTCTTGTTACACTTAACATCTAGTTATAAATAATGTGCAGTATTATTGTATACTGAATTATTCACACCTATTTCAGATAGTCCATTTTTGGGTATATGTGAAATTTTCTGTATGGTTTGCAGTGTTTTATAGCCTGCAGTGATTTTGTACTCTTAAAATACCCATCCTCATCTCACAGCTAATCAAATACTTTAGCCTTTGTCCTAATGCCATGGGCAGTGTTTATCCCCTAGACTTGTTGGCAAATTTGGATATTTCTTTTTCAAGGAAATTAGTGGGTTGCATTCTGCTGAGAGAAGACAGTGTTACATATCCCCCGAATTCTGCTTGACATGCCTCTAGATGTAGGTTGGTAGGTGAAGACATCTTTCAATTACTTTTGTTGTGATATTCTTATTGTTGCTGTGCTAAGCTATGAACAACATTTTATACATATTAGTGCAAGTAATTGAATAGTGGTTCTCTCTTTAGTCATGCTACCTAGTGCAATATGAGTCCCTCTGTGATGTGCTGGTAGGAAGAGGGAGATAGTATGGGCCTTATGCAATATAAATTTGCTTTATTAAATTTAGCTGGTGATTTGTTACCATCTCGACACAGTGTATGCAGTGTGGAAAGCTCTGCACAGGGGCTGGTTCCAGATGGTATCCAACAAGCCCAGGGAATACCAGTTTTATTTTGCCTCTTGACATGAGGATTATAAGGCAAGGGGATGGGATAGTACCCCTCAATTTATGCGAGAATTTCTGGTTAAGCAGGGTTTTACACAAAGTTTATTATCTGAGTTTCCAGCCCTCGCTGTGTTGGCTGTAGACATCCCAAATGACCTTGAGGGGATCACCTATTATTCTAGTTCACTCAAACTTAGGAAAATAAGCACTTGTTAGTATTCTAATATATTAATATGGGGTACTTTGTGTGCATTTCATCCACTACCTACTACTATTTTTATGAATTTTTGTACATTTTTCTAATTTTTGTATAACATACCCTAGGCGGCGGGAAGTGGCTGTTGGCGAAACACACTCGCCGTTTAGGAAAATGTTGCCTGCCCTTTATGCTCATGGATTGGTTGCACCTGGGAAAACGATAAAACCATCCTCAGCCACTTCCTGGTGCCTGGCATTGCTTATTTGTACCAGGGGAGTTTTTCCTAGTTATATTTGTTGGATATCAAACTTTTTATGTTTTATAAAATAATTATAAAAAATGTGAACTGTGTTTATTTGATAAATATTGGTGTTAATTCTTCATGGCAAACAGAGTTTTCATACATACCTTTCTCGCCTGCTTCTTTCCTTCCAAGAATCCTTGCTCACTTCAAGCTCTTCCTAATCTGATAATCTTATAAGCAAATTGTGAAACTAGTATAAAAGGATTTTCATTTGAGAAGAGCAGCTAGAGCTTGAGAGGCTTCTTTGCTGTTAAGTCAGAGTTCAGTTGTGAATAGCAGTTCTGTGAAAACCATCTGCAGTTCCATTCTGTCATGGAATATTGATTTGAAGGTGCAGTAGTGAGAATGATAACGTATTGAATTTCAAGAATTCTGTAAAAATAATTGACTTTTACTTTACAGAAATGGAAAATCAATTTTCAGCCAAAAATGTAGCTCATGACTTGATGATAGGACCCTATGATTATTCTGTTATTTTAAATTGGACATATGGTTCTGCACGGAATATCAGTTCAGGTAATGATATATTTTTGTATAAACATCTTGAAACAAATGAAATAAATATAAATCTCCTGACAAAATGGTATAACTATATCATGTTTGAGATTAAATAAATGTAAATGATAGAAAGCAATTGATTATAAAATAGAAATATATTCATGTATGCAAAACTTAAAAGAGAATTATGCTTGTGGTTCAAATGGTAGGTCAAACTAGTTTTAACTATCTCATTTTGTTAAAATAATAAAAATTTGTTGATTTTTCATGAATCACATTTTCTGACAATATGTCAATAATTTTCTCATTAGATTCTGTAATTTAGACTGGGTAAATGGAAGTGAAAGTTACGAAATCAGAATATTGTTTAATGAGGAAATTTTGCAAATGCATTGATGTGTAGACGATACAATATTTTTGATACTGAAGGTATGGAATATACATTTTTATAATGAACATAAATATTTGAAGCTCCTGATTATTTCTTTCTAGATTGACAAAATTGAAAAGAATGATCATCTAACTAACATAAAGTTGCAAAAATCAGTCTTTTGTAAGCTCTACTTTTTAATTATGCAAGTGAAATCCTCAGATTGCAATCATTGGAGTCATTTACTACAGTACTAGTATAAAAGGAATCTAAAATATGCATTTTTATTTAATATGAAGGGTTCTAGAATCTTTTTTACACAATATAGGTAAAAAATCATAAAACCTTGTGCTAGTTTTGCCTGCAGTATAGATTAAACTCTGACAATAGTACTAATATCAAACCAACATATTTATTGCTAGAAATAATTTATTAAAAAGTTCCTAATTTTGAGGATCAGTTTAAGTTGGATTGTGGATATATCAAATAATTTGCATGTTGAAATGCTTAATTTCCAAAATCCAGGCATTTTCTCTTGAAAGCATCACTTTAATTAGGCATTTCTGAGAAAACATCCCAGAAAAAATCTGCTTAATTTTGGTAGAAAGTCTTAAATGGTGACTTTGAACATCTTGCTTACTGCTTGCTATGAATTAAAATGTTGCAAATAAAATAATATGGAGGTACAATAGTATCCACTTGGGCAGAATGAAATAAGGGAAGTTGAAACTTGAAATTTTATGAAGATAATAAAATTGGTATTCAATCCATTTCACTAATTTTTTCATGTCTTCAAAGAAGACATTCATGTTGGCTTGCTCTACATTGTCATTTCTATGGTTCTTGGCCAATAGAGTAACAGATTTCATGTACTGTAACATGGGATTTCTTTACAAGGAGTTATGAAGAAGAACCATTGAAACTAAAAGAAGAAGTCATATGGGCCCTTAAACAAATAAAGAATGGTAAATCTCATAGACCAGATGACATACCCATCAAAATGATTAAATGTGCAGGTGGTACAATTGTAGGAAGGATATTAGATCTTTGCAACCTGATATGGAAAAAGAAAGTGTGGTCAATGGATTGGCAGAGAACGATTTTCATTCCTTTACCAAAGGAAGGAGACACTCGGAAATGTGCTAACAATAGAACAATAGCTCTGTCAAGTCATGTAAGTAAGATCATGCTGAAAATAATAAATAAAAGGCTAGAACCTTTTACAGAAAGAGAACTGTCAATAGAACAAGCTGGTTTCAGACAGGGCAGGGGAACCAGGGATCAGATAGCAAACCTAAGATGGATAATGGAGAAGAGAATTCCAAGAAACCCCTATATTTATGCTTTTTGGACTATTCTAAAGCATTTGACTGTGTGGACCATAATCTGTTATGAATTACTTTAACAAACATGGGCATACCAGGACCTAAAATAATTCTACTAAGACAAGTACATAAAGAACAAGAAGCGAGGGTGCCATTGGCAGAAGAACTGAGTGGTTTAAAGTTAGCAAGGGAGTTAGACAAAGATGCATTCTCTCCCCCGGATTGCTTAATCTATACACAGAAATGATCATGAGAACAACAAAATTGGATGAAATGAATGTTGGGGTAAGAATTGGAGGACACTGAATCAACAATATTCGATATGCAGATGATACTACAATACTTGCAGAGGACAGGAGAGGTTTAGAGACACTATTAGGGGGAGTGACAGAAGAAAGAAAGAAAGCAGGACTCAAGCTGAAAAAAAAAGACCATAGTAACGACAACAGGACAGGAAGAGAAAATACAGAAGAAATGAAAACTACAAACAAGGTAAAATTTCTGGGAGTAATTATAACAAAAGATGGCCAATGTACTGAAGAAATTAAAAGAAAAATTATTTTGGGAAAGGCAGCCATGAGAAAATGTAACAAATTCAGTAATGACTCAGGCTTATCAATTAAGACTAAAACTAAACTAATTAAAACAATGATTTTTCCAATAGTTTTCTATGGCTCTGAAAGCTGGACTTTAAGATCGGTAGACAAAAGATAGATGCATTTGGGGGCGGAAAATACTGAAAACTCATTGGACTCACAGAAGAACAAACCCATCTATATTAGAACAAGTGAAGCTGGGTTGCCCTTTAGAAGCCACAGCAGTCACGGAAATTATCATTCTTTGGACATATTGGAAGGAGAATAGAATCACTGGAAAAGGACATGATGTTAGGAACAATGGCCGGAACTAGGAGACTGTGAGGAGAGTAAGATGGGACAAGGAAATCAAAAGAAGCAACCAACTTGACTTGGATAGAAGCAATGAGAATGAACTAGACAGAACAGTTTGGAGGAAACTTACCGAGGAAGAGACAACAGAAAGGAAGATAAACTTTGAGGAAAAGGCTAGCAACCAACTGCTGTGAATATCCTTAGGGATCACCAAGGATCACATATGATCTATATATTACATACATACAAAACAGGGGGTTACTTTGCTCCACATTTTTGAGGTAGGGTTCTAGAGCAATTTAAAAAATTACATTTTGTAGAATTTTTCATTGTTACATAATTTTATTAGCTAGTTTAATGGTAGGAGTATCTATTGATGTTACTATATGCCCCAAAATTAATTTTTCATACAAGCCAATGAAACTTTTAACATGCTTGAAGCAAAGTTTAAGCCCAAGGAACAAAGTAACCTCATGTTATGGTTCTTATATACTTCCTTCAAATGTTTTTATTTTTTTTTAGAATAGTGTTAACTAAAAGGCTTAAAGTGATGTCCAGCAATTTCAGTAATTAAGAAATGCAATAGTGATAAAAATTCTATGTTGGATTTTAAAATTGTAATAGTGAGCAAGTTATTTACAAAAATATATTAGATATTTCTTTAAGGTTTTGCAAAATCCAAAATTTTAATACACCACAACTGTTAATTGAAAAGTAATTCTCCACTCTGAAATCTTTCTTGGTTCTCTTTGATTTAAACCATTACTTTTGATCTGCTTGCGAGCAATAAAATATAAAGAAAATAATCTACTCTTCAGTCTGAAAGAGAAATGAAAAAAATCACTTCTCTTTTACATGTTCCCTGTCCTTATGAAAACATTAAAATGTATCCGCACGTCCAAACAACATTATAGTCATAATTTCATTGTAATATTCTTAGAAATAAAAATATTTTTCTGCAGCTACCAGTATGTTTCTATGTTTTATGACCGTCCAAGCAAGTCCAAACCACATACAACTCACAGGACAGTGAACGTATCAACATATTACGAAGTGGGAACTGTTTCAATAGAAGACAAAGATTGAACTCAAATTTTCCATCTTAAAAAGCTGTGACGAATATCACAGAACAATAACTTGGATTTTGAAAATGTTCGTTATACATCACAGAATGTCAATCTTGTGTATTTGTAACATGCAATATCATCAGAATTCACAGGTTTTAGTAGTTCAGAATTATCTCCATTGTTCCCATTTAATAGTATAAGTGAAACTTTACTCATCATTTGAAAGCACTTATTTTTATTAAATATGCTAGGGATTTCTGTTAGTTCCCTGAATCGACAGAAGTGTTAAAAATGGCCGTCAGACTGTTTGACAAACCAGACTTACTCTACTCAAACCGGGGAGGTTCCACAGAAATATTGAAATGGAACCAACCACTGCATTCCAAACTGACATGTCTTTCACAATATATAAAAAAAATTAAAAGTATTGACCTTGAAAATACTCAAAATATTAATTCATTTATATAAAATGTATCAAAATATATAATAATATTTGTTTTGTAAAAAATATTTATTTTTGTGCAACTTAATCAAAATATTTATTTTTAAGTGATATGCAGTTTAGTATATAGAAAGCACTACTTGAATTTTCACTTAATTTTCAATGCTCAAGATTAAGAGGAAAAAAATATTTACCTAAAAGTCCAAGTCCTACTAATCACAAAATCACAAACATAAGAACGAATACATGTTTTGAGTCTTTAGATTGAATTTCTCTACCAGAAGAAGAGTTTATTTTTTGGGGTCTTTAGAAATTTGGGTCAAAACATTGTGGGTATCATTTTAACTTGTGCTCTACCTTTTAAATCAGTTTTGTTCACATTTATTTTCAATTAGTTTTAATGAGTGTGATTTTTAGTTGATAGTTGATTTTGCCAATGAGCATGATCTAAATATTCACAACATATAGAAACACTTATAAAATTTAAGTGCAAAAAAATGTAAAATAGGACATTCAAAAATTATTTAATTATATAATTATTTTGCGATTTCTTGCAAATACAGACCATTCATTCAATTAATTAAAATGTGTAAATTTTTTTGTTTGTTTTTATTTTTAAATCATCTTTGAATTAGCTAAAGCATACATTCTGTCAATAACTTCATCCCAACAAGTGTTGACTTTCATTACTACGAAAAACACTCAAATTCGTTCCTAGACAAAATAATGTATTATGTAATCAAACAAAGATGTGGTAACAATATTCAGAGTGCCTAAAGTGTGTTTATCTGCTTGACATCATCATTGATTTAAATTGTATATATTCATCATTTTAAAACTGGAAAAGTGAAGTCCTCTTTAAACTTGTCTGTTTGGCATTTCACATACCTGTATATTTGTTAGGTATACATAAAGAACCAAACATATTGTTTGATTTTCTTCCATTTAGACTTGCATGTTCCTTGGAGTTATTAAAAATTATGAATGGGTAAGGATTTTATTTTTTGATTCCATTTCAAGATCGTGATTGCTTTAATGACTTTTGTTTCATGTAAGGTTAGTTTTTTCAATGATTTTGGCAAATTAGCAAAGAAGCTACTTCTTTAAGAGAGGAATTATTATGTCCAAAGTCCCTAAGGAAATTAAAAATCTTAGCTCTTTGCTCAGGTTGACAACAGTAGCTAAGGGGTCATCTATAAATTACGTAACACTAGAGTGGGTGGAGGGGGTTTGAGACAACATTACCCAGCATTACATGGGTGTTTGTTTAGTGTTATCTAATGCTGGTACTTTTTTCATTCTTTTCAATATTTGTTGAAATAATTCCTTTTATTCAGTTGTATACTAAAACATTAAAATATTAAATTTAAAAAAAGGTAAATAAATTAAAAAGTTATGTATAAATTGTGACTATAATAGAAATATTTTTTCATCAATGGCATATTAATTGAACCTTAGTTTACAAAGAAAATATTCAAAATGTTATCTGTAGTATATTCTAAAATCCAATTAAGTTGACTCACTCATGTGTTATCCATGGCAGTATGTGCATGGCTTGATGTCAAAAATTTTCTTGCTTTCTTTTGTTCACTCAAAAATTATCCCCAATTGCATTGTTAGGTGCAGTCAACATTACCAACATCTAATTTTAATTACCATAAATTTTAGTATACAACATAAATAAAATTAATACAAATTAAAGAAATAATGGAAGTCTTCTTTGACAAATTTATGTTTATTTATTTGACATATTTACAATTTTATGTTTATTACTTTGACAGCATTATGTTTATAACCCTATGTTTATTTAGAGAGCCGGCTTGGCTGTCATCAGTCTACAAATATAAATAAAATTACAAAACTAAAATACAAAGTTAATACAAAATAAGACAAACGGGGGATTAATATTAATAATAAATAATTAAATTAAAATTATAGTACTTAGCAATTCCTAAATAAGAAATGCAAAAAAAAGGGGGGGGGGATTAATATAGAGACCAGTAGCAAATAAAATTCCAAAATATAAAATGCAAAGGCAGAATTAATATAAATAATTGACACATTTAAAATTAAATTATTACATACCAATAGCAAATGAAATTACAAAACATGAAATACACATTATGAAATTTGGTATAGATACATAAAAAAAAATCATAATTAAAAATCAATAGCAAATGATATTATAAAAGTGGAAATGAATAAGTTGCTCTTTGCTTACCTCACTGGGTTTTGGCAAAAGTCGTTTTCTATTTTGGAATTTCATTTGTTTCTGGTGTCTATATCCCCCCTTTGTATTTCTTATTTGGTAATTTTATGTGCTAATTATAATTTTAAATTATCCATTATTTATTTTTAAACTCTCTCACTTTGTCTTATTTGTATTTACTTTGTATTTTATTTTAGTTTGTTTATATTTGTAGAGTGATAACGACGGCAAGGCCGTCAAAAGCTGGCTCTCTAAATGAATATATTAAGTTCCTGAGATGACTTCATCTAATGACGTCAACAATCAGAATTCTGCATCAGATTTCCTACAATAAATACAAATTGTTTTTTTTTTGCCTACAATAAATACAAATTGGCACTTACTGATTGTATAATAAATGGCAGCTGAGTTGTTGCAAGTGTTAGATAATTATTTAGGGTGCATTACAGCGGGAGAGAGGTTATTCAAAATTTGCATTATGTAATTATGGACGGCCGGGCCCTGGCCCCTAAACCTTTAAAATCAGCAATTTAGAGCATAGTTTTTATTTTTATTCTTTGGTACCAGGCCTTTAAACAGAATTGTTAGTTTTTAGGGTTGTAACATATTAACGGAAATAAATATTTTTATTTGATGAGATTGCGAGCCCCTATCAAATTTTGAGGGGCGTCACGGCTCACCTTGTTCCTTATGTGCATACAATTGTGATTCCAGATAATACGTAATTTCAATAATGTGTAATCAAATGTGATAGGAATATTTTTAATAAAGATAAAAATATCTGATTTAAATTAGTCTCATTCAATGTCAGTGGCGGGTTCGGCCGGTTGTAGCATGTTTGCGCTACAACCAAAAAATTTCGCAATTATATCTTCATATACATGTAAGGATATTTGTGTTATTCATTATTACTCTCATAAGTCATTATCGTATCACAATTTTCTTGCATTAACAGCAAATCTGATACAAGAAATTAAACCGCACGTTAACTGCAGCCTGAGCGTTTTCGCAGCCATGCTGCACCTTCGACTTCGTTGGAATATAGGCGAAGGTAAACCAGCGGCTGTCAGAGACGTGTTGGCGCGGCGTCGCGGAGGGGGGGGGGTGTCTTCAATTCATGATGTTAGGCAACGTCAACAGGCTCTGCGACAAGGTTCTCAACGCGCCCGACAGAGAGCTATAGCATCCTGAGAGTTCAAAAGTTTGTAGTTCCAGCCTCACCGCATGGTGTGTCTGAATCTTTTTTTGCAGATACTATGAACTGTGATGATATTATGTCAGATGAAAATGGAATTTAATTTTTTTAATGTACGTTTGTAACTTATTTATAATTTTAAATAATGATAACTGATGTTGTGGAAATGGGAATGTCTCGAAGAAAAACATGAAATTTTAAGTAAAGTGTATTTCTGAAACGTACGTATCAATTCACTGTATACCAATCTTAGTATCCGGGTTCCCCACCCCCTCGGTAAACAACCAACTTTTGAGATCACGAGCCGCCACTGTAATGTTCTTCTTTGGAAGCGATAAATTGCTCCGCAAATTGCCTGACCAAGTGAATTCGTTCAAATTTCGCACAAAAACATGGTGGTTGGTGATATGGTGCAAGAAGAATGAAACATGGCGCATCTCCCAGCAACGTAGCCACTTACGAAGTGGGTATATTGTAATATGTGTTGTGACCAATGGCGTAATTACCGCCGGCCCGGCATGTGCAATTGATGCCCCTGGACACAAGGGGCCCCCAAAAGCATTTTTTTGTCTAATTAAACACTCTTAATAGGTCCCTTCTGAAAGCGATTTGTGCTATTACCATATATCGACTAGTGTAAAGTTTGAATTACATATTTTATTATAAGGACCCGAAGATGTTTTCCAGATTTGTAATTTGATATCCCGAGGCCCCAATTGTTTCTTTTAAAGTTTTTGGATACCCATTCTGGGTTTTATTATTCGTGATTTGATACATTTCATTAGAGATTAGTTTTCAACACGTTTTTTGAAATCTTTTTATTTGGACCACATTTTTTGAGGGGAGAACCGATTTAGTTTGTGAACTGGGTCTCGGAAGGGCTAGTTAAGCCACTGGTTGTGACTAATATTTTCGCACAATTTTTATATAGGGCCTGGGAACTGAGAGAAATTTGAGAAGTGTTCTGAGAGAGTTCAATAAGTAGTATCAAAATTCAACTCTATATTTAAATTTTGAATATGGTTTTTTATGTGATTTTTTCTTCTAATAATAATTGAATAATTATTCACGTTACGTTTGTATCTAGAGGAAAGACATACAAAATGGGGACTATAACATATTTTAACATATAACAAACTAAATTATCGGTAAAAAAGTTTGAAAAATATTTCGATGTTAAGTAAAACTTGGTGTTGAACAGGGTGTTAGATATTAAACATAGTGTTGTTGTGAGAAACAATTTTCAGCAATATTTTAAAACATTCATGAAAATAACAATGCTTTTTCTAGATTTTATCATAAAATGTTAAACATTTATAATGAATGAATAAAAATGCTTCATGTTTATGTGGTTCAGACAAAAATACTCACATTTACTTTGAGAATCCCATTATTTGGCAAGCAATAACAACGATAATGTTTAAAATTCGTATCATGCTGTCAGTGGGACGTAAGCAATATTTACGGAGAAAAAATCTACTTAAGTTATGGTTTTTGTGTTTACAAAAATCTGCTCGAAGAACATCTTGGACGTCAATTCAGATTGGCAACTTCAGAGATCAACAATCGTTACAACCAACCTAACTTTTTTAAATGATGAAACATTTATTAGACATCTAAATAGTTCAATAAGAAATTAATTGTATTTCCTACAGGATTGTAATCACAGTAGTATGTGTGTGGAATGCCTGGGAATCAATATAGGTTTTGTCTCAGGGAAAAATGAACATTGTTAAAAATTGTAAATATACTCATCAAATTCAAATCCAATCAGAAGTAATGGTTTTTGTGTTTACAAAAATATTGACTTCTATGGAAAAGCACCTTTTCGTGAAAATGAGCAACGTTCCGGTTCTGGACAACCGGTTGACTAAAATGGAGTACTCACATTAAAATAATCAAATATTGAAGACATTTATTAAAAAACGTTTAAAAAGTCAGTAATTAAATTAAGTAAACTATGGCAAGTACGAAACAAAAGAATAAACATCTTGTCATTTTGTAAATTTGTTTTTTATTAACATTCTAATTTGTACAGGAACAAAATGGGGCCAAAATCACGCAAAAAGTCACAAATAAACGTGTCACTCCTTCTTCGGTATTGGAACAGGCTTCATGAGCGCAACCTTCACAGGTACCACACACTAGCCAGCTTTCGATCCCTTGGAATTTGTCTAAAGCTCGTTGCAGAAGATACAGGCTTCATCAGCCTTCTCGGGGGGCGTCCCCGTTTTGGGCCGCTTCAATGACCCCATTTAGGCAGGCCATGACGACCGCTAGCAAACATGGCGTCTTTTTACAACCATGCGAGATAACTTAATACATTATATATTAAAATATACCTTAAAACCAGGAGATTCATGCTTTACTCAACAAAAATGAACGTCAAAAAGTAGCTTCACGTCAAAAAGTAGCTAAGTAGCTTAAAAGTAGCTAACATTAGAAACGTTCATTAATAAAACAATTATACGCACGCATTCACAACTTGTCTCAAACTGTTTGACAGGTCCTCTAGAGCAGTAGTACCACGTTTGGCTACCCTAAGCATCCCTTGTCAGTAAGAAACTGAATGTCTCCATTTTGAATAACTTTCCCCTAGTTGCAATTTTAGTCATACCTGGTCCTGCGCGGGGCAAGCGTGAGTAGTCTCTTCAGGATTGATTGTCCAGGTTGGTAGTATGTCAAAATCGCGCGATTTATCAAAACCAAATGAAGAAAATCAAGGAAGTCGTTTTCAACGTCTACAAGGAAGAAACATTGGCATTGAGGTTTCACTTTAGTAATTTGAGTGCACGGAGAAAAATTGACAACAACGGCAACTGCAAATGAAAAATAATTTGAAAAAAATAAAACAAAAAAATGTTCAAAGATGGTGTTGTTCTCGTACCTGACTAGCTTTTTTTTTACGAATCAGGTCACCTCAGTGGTGTATCTACTGAGATAACTGGTTTAACGTCTACTATAGATAAAATGGCACCCAGGGCAGGCCTTTCCTACCCCCCATCTCCTTCCAAATGTGGACATTATGCCAATCGGATTTCATTTGATTTATTTTGCCAAAAAACAGTGTAAACTGAATGTGACGTATGGGAAAGATGATCATCTGCGCACGTTTTCTCGAGTTCCAGAATTCCTTTCCAGATGAATAAAAGTTAAAAAAATAAAACTAATAATAATAATAATAATAATAATAATAATAATAATAATAATAATAATAATAATAATAATATTTAAAAAAGTGCGAGATTAGCAACATGTGAGAAACTAGATCTTTTCGTTCATGAATTATAGAAAACTTATTTGCATCGATAAATGAACTTCAGATTTGATTTTTCTGCATTGCTAACAAAACAGCTATATTCCTATCACTACAAGCGAAAGTAGAGCTGAACAAAGCGTGCGCATAGTGAAGCTACAGTTAGTTTAGATCACCGTAAGTACACCGGCGGATCCGGGGGGGGGGGAGGGGGCATGGGGGCATTCCCCCCTCCCATAGGATCTACAGTTTTCGTTTATCTTCCTTTATTTGGCAAAATCGATTTAAATATTAATTTATGTTTGAAATATATGTAACATAATTCAACAATTTTTATAGAATATTTAAACAACAATATTGTGTGGAATCATATCTACAGTACATAAACAATACAAGATACGTACAATGTAATAACAAATATGTTTATTTACAAAAATCTATGAAGGATCCCCAAAATGATCGGCTTGATCCGCCCCTGCGTAAGTGCCGTTTCCTAACGACGGTATCTTTGTCGTCCGTCGCCCGACATAGGTCCGTCGAATCCATGTAAACAACAATGTAGAAAATTAGAAGCTACAATATTTGATTATATACAGCAAAAATAAATGCAATCGTCTTTGTTTTTCTTTTCACAACTTTACTTGAAAAATCATTGTAAAGAGTGAAAAAAGTGAATGAAATTAAATTACAGTGAATAAATTAAATAATATAAATTGACAGTAAGCAGGTAAAGACTGAAAAAGGGAATGAAGTTGAATTACAAACTGAAATACTAAACTGTTAGGGTAGAGACACAGCAGATTCAGTAGCGCAAAATTATAGGGGGCGAAGCGACTCTAGACAAAATTGTTCCAATAGTTGAAATATGGCACTGTCGAAAGCACGAAAGTCTGTATTAAAAAATTAAAAGTACACTCATCGTCATAAAAAAAGCTGCACCCAGAAGGACGACGCGGATTGCGATCATTGTGGGCAGGCAGGTAGAGGGTACCACACATGCGAAATTATTACACTTTCACATTTGTAGGTCCAACATTAACTGCACTACTCGGTCACAGACGATACATGTTAGAATGGCGTGGGGCTGCCATGTTTGCGAACACACGCGTCCAGACGTCGTGACATGGTGTTGTAAAGGTCTCGAGTGGAGTCCTGTTCTAGTCCATCCCATGCAGCTCGCACCTGAGCACGCAGTTCTTGCAGATCGGTGGGTAGGGGTGGGGGTCCTAAACGCACATCACAGCACCCCAAATATTCTCGATCGAGGAGGGGTCTGGCGATGCGGTTGGCCGTGGCAGTGTCCAGGGCTGCAAGGCATGCTCGGGAGATGGCTGCGATAACAGGACGCGCGTTGTCCTGTTAAAATAGGGCGTCCGTGGGCGTTCACGGACGGTAGAGCCATCGGTGACAGGATCTCCTGAACGTACCGTGCGACTGTCACGGTGCCCCCCGTGAACACTAACGGTGAAGGGGCACCACAGGATATCGCGTCCCACGCCATCACACCCACGCCCATGACGTCACGCCAATTCCCCCGACCCCTCAGTGCGCGGCTCAGACCGTAAAAAAAACGAAATCACTGGCTTAACGAACGGTGTACAAAATACCCAAAATTGCAGTAGGATCCCTCGAGGTGCAGCTTTTTTATGATGATGAGTGTATTGATTTGTAAGCGAAGATATAACGAATGCAGTGAATTGCAGGAGCATAGGATAAAGCCATCTATTCCCCATTTCTCGATAGTGAAAAACTTTTCAAATTTGTGGGAATAAAAATCGGTTAGAAAATGTATAAGTGGTAAGTATATAAAAATGTCTACTACGTGTACAATCCATTGCGTGGGCAATTGGCAATTTTTACCATATCTTGGTAATAACACCTCAGTTCAGATGGTGTTTGTGACAACTCTGCCAAATAGGCGACCTCGAAAACATTCGTTAATTTTACAGTTCCCCGTCTATGATCACTCGCTGGCCGGTTCAGACAACACCGCCTCTGTAGCGACGGCGTTGGTTCAGATCGCGGGCAATTCACGCGAATCCGCTCGAAAAAATCAAACTTGACTGTTTCATAACGCCCCGCGACGCTTGGTATGTGCTCGTACACATAGCCATACATCCAATAAATTGGAACGCAATAAGCAATAGTGATCCAAACGCCAAAACACCGAACTGAGCTATCGATCATTTAGTAAACATCTTCATTGTAAAATCTGTATAAGATATATGTTTCTCAAAAGTGGCGAAAATTCACACATACACACTTACACATACATGCACTTCACTACTACACACGTCGGGAGATAAGTCGAGCTTTTAGAGTTTGTCCTGACAGGGGCGGTGCTCCTCTGCTGGGAGATACGTGAATGGGAAAACCCCGCAAGCCGACGGGTAGGTTGACGCCGGATCTCACAATCCAGCAAGGAAAGATCACCGCCACCACCATCCGTGATAAAGCAAACACTAATCATACGGAATTAATGCCCCATAGTCGTTGGAAAACACCGAATGGACATCCGGAAACTCCATCAAAAGCACATTTCAATTTCTTTTTAGCGGGCTAAAATGCATCGTCCTCCCCCCCCCCCCAAAGTGGCAGCTGAGGCACGTGCCCTGGCAGTCCCACCTATGTTACAACCAGATGATAATCAAATACAAGTCGCTTGATTTTTCCCGCATTATATAAGCTATATATGTTGGACCATGTAATCCAAATTGGACTCAATTGAATGTGTCCAGACCGTACACTCATCCGAGTTTTCGAGAGCTCGAAGAGACAAATGAAGTGTTATTAATGTTAAGTTATTAAATAACGAACATGTAGAACATGTAATCGTAGATCAACAATAGGATCAGTATCATAATCAACAGGAAAAGAAAACAAAAATATCAATAAATGCACTATAATGTAAGTTCATCAGAAGCGGCTGGATATTTTTGTGGAAAGTGCCAGGGGCTCAACCGTACAGAATAGTGTAAATTCGCGACGTACTGATACATACTACACACACTGAGTTACTGTGAGTGTGTGAGTGGGCGGATCCGTCACTCACGGTGAGACCTCTTCCCGTGCACCAATCGAGACGTCTCGGTCATTCGACGCGTCTCGGTCTCCTGATGGGGAACTGATCATTTGTTTCTGGATACGGCCAGAAGATTCTAAGAAATTTACAAAAACTTGTTTTTGCCTGTTTATCGCTTCCATCTTAGTGAGTATGCCGGGAATTAAACCAACGCCACCAGTGGCGTAGGCTCAATGTATGCCAGTGATGTGTGTTACACGCCTTAGTTTTCCATCACTTGAAAATCTTTTCTGCAAAGCACATTTTAACCTGATTCAGTATAGCTGGGTAACTCGATGTCTGTCAAAACTAGGTCACTCCCTTCATGTAAGGAAATAGTACGATAGGAATAGTCCGTGAAGTTTTCAGCGTCGGCGAAGCCTCATTCAACTAGTCCTTAGCACTAATCCATCCCTAGCCCAACCAACGATTTTGAAACTAAATGAAGAACGATGAATGTAAAGCGTGTGTGGAGTCAACTTTCAAATCTTCAACGCCTTTGTCCTAGAGATGCCCTAGGGGAAATCCAGAAAGAAAATACAGATATTTTAAGATTCAAGCTGTCATTTAAAATATAAACGTAGATCACAAAAGCAATACACCATGATGATTTGCATAGATATAAATTTCACGTGTAATGTTTTACTCTTCATTACTTTGTGTGTGTTTGTAGATGTTCTTCATGAATCAGTTGATGGCCCTCAAGCAACAATATCCCCCCTGGGAGTTGTAACTGCAGCATTGGTAACTTTCCTTCTGAGTTCACGTGGAGCTTTCAAGATCAAACATGTATGTACTACAAATATTGTCGAATAGTATATAATACTATTATTTGCACAGTGTAGTTCTGTTATTTGGACAGTATAGCTCTTATACTCAACTAATCTTAACGTGGTGTGAAAAGAAAGAGAATTTTCTTGAGCATAACTAATTGTAGTTTCACTTTAGGAATTAAATAATTAAATTAATATTGATATAAATGTTTGTTCTAAATATAGACTGTAGTATTTGATTATTCATATAAAGTATTTAAGTAACTGCGAGCGTGCGTATGTATGTGCGCGCGCGCGCGCGCGCGTGTGTGTGAGTGGGTTAGACCACTTCCCGTCCACCAATCGGGACGTGTGATGTGTCATTCGGTGCGTTTCGGTCTCCTGGTGGGGAACTAATAATTTGTTTTCGAATCTGGTCAGAAAATTCTAAAAAACAATCCAAAAACGTATTTTAGCGTTGCGATCTTAGTGGGTAGACGGAGAATTACACCAATACTACCTAAAAATATATATCCCCATAATTTGCTTCCGTAAGAATTTAATTGGCTGTCTGGGTGACGCCGCGTCCATGGCAAAGGTGCCCTGCGCGTTACGCCCTGAGGAAGGTCGCAGAATGGCGACCGAAACGTCGGCACCTTCGCCATGGACGCGGCGTCACCTGGACAGCCAATTAAATACTGACTCCGACCGCGGAAGCCTACGCTCTCTCTTGCTGCCGTGAGGATGGCAACACTGAGGCGTGGGTTCATGCCCAGGTAACACAAGCGGCGCATATATTGATATTATTGAGAGACATCGCAGCTCACCGGTCACGTTAATCAGCTTCTGGCCAAATATCGTAGAACTTAACATCACAGTTAACATCGTTAATGATTAAGTTGGCACAGTGCAGAGTTTACGTGGTTCCCTGCAACTTGCCATTATGCGAGTCATTAACATAGCTCGTGATGTGAATAAGATTACATAATGGTATATTCTACGCGCGCACTCAGTTCCTTCAAGCAATCGCATAGCGAGAAACTGTAATGTTCAGTCCACAGAATCAGACATGTACAATTACACTTGTGATGCTTTTGTTATGAGCAGCCACATAGTTCATTAGTTCGTACAGTTCGAAGCGTGCGCAATTGCTTGAAATAACGTAACATGGCTTTTTCTAGGCTGTACACTGAGCAGATGATTACAGTTAATTAAAAAGAATTAAACAATTGGAGGCAAATATTGCACACACGCACATTTTAAAGGTTGTACTGTGAAGTTAACACAATTAACAATTGTGCGAGTACGAGCAATAGAGATGCACGTCTGCTGCTCTGTATGAATCGTTGCGACTGCGTCACACAGGAAGCGTGTGCGTTGATTTCGTGGTCTTGCCGATCGGACAAAGCGGCGTGGTTATTGTGTAATCTTGAGACACAGTTGTGTGCTAGAATAAATGATTGAATACAAGGATACAAATTAGAATCGTAACTTGTATAAGGCTGGGCTGATATGTACGTAACAAGAGCGTGCATGTTAAATATACAGTTTTCAAAATTGAAGTAGTTTAGGAGGGAACTACTCCACTGTTTAAAGAAGTTAGGTAAACTCCATTTTCAGATCCGCTCAAGTAGTTTATATTTACTCTTACAGTGGTAGAACTTCATGCTATTTCTGTGCCTGACATAATAACGCATATTTGGGGTTAGGCGGAAGAGCAAGCCTTACGGTTTAAGCCTCTCCAGAAATAAAGACATTATTATTATTATTATTATTATTATTATTATTATTATTATTATTATTATTATTATTATTATTATTTAGATAGTGGTATAACTCTATTGGTGTGCCTACGTGATTTTCCACGAGTCTCATGATGGGTGATTTTCGAGATATTTCTTGCGGCAGCAGTAATATTGATAATAAATTTGATTGAGATTTTCTAATAGCTACACGTACAGAAAATAAAATAATTATTTCCCACATTTTTGTATTCAGCAGGGAAATGAAATATGATTTTTATGCATACCCTACGGAGTAGAGAGAAAGTTTTGTAATGCTGCGCGAAAAACCGGCGAGTTTTCGGCAGACCTCGTATTACAGGGCCCTGGAAACGAAAAAGTGGACAAATCCAGTTGCTAAATTTAGAAAAAGAAAATTCTCTCTCACGTGGTGTAGTCAGAATCTATGTTTTGTGGGTCCTTGATACTGAAAAATTGAATGACGGCAAAACGTCTGTCCGTTCGTCTGCCTGTACGTTTTTAATTAAAATTTTTTGTTTGATAGTGTGAAGGACATGGAAGGAAGGAGAATGGCACATATCTCATTTTTGTTGAGTTTTCGAAAATTAAATAGTTCATTTTTTTCGGAGTCTTCCTACAACTAAAATATTAAAGATAGAGATCCCTTGATGAAATCCTTAAAGCTAGATTTTCAAATAAGATCATGTACAATTTTTCGAAAATTTGAGTACTTTTCGCATAATGTTGCATGAAAATACGGGAGAGAAAGTACGTGCTGTTTAGCACCACTATTTACTTTGTAAATAATTGGAATTATCTCAACAAAACAAGCTCGAATTTTATGTTGTAAAAACAGTCTTTGAGGTTCTTTTGAACTGCATTTTACTCGGAGCTTTTTTTTCTCTTAAGAGTTGCCAGGATTGAAGTCTATTAGCGCTATTTCAAAGATGGTTAAGACTGGCGCAAGTAGCGAGAAGATACACGCAATTTAGTACTATCGGATAATCGGGATGTTTATCGATGTTTACATGATGGATGTGTGCGTGAATGTATCGGATTAGAAGCTTTGAGCTGAAACTTGGTAAATACGTCGGGAATAAGATCTAGGCGTGCCGTTCCGTAGATCATTAAAATATTTTAATTTTTTTTTTTTGGGGGGGGTACCTCATTGAGCCCCTGTGATACTTTAAAAAATTCGGGAATTTTGATTCAAATATTTTCTTTAAAATCTCTTTCTCGACTAGAAAAAAGTGCATTTATAATTATGGTATAGTTCAGATTTTCATTAAAATCTCTGAAATTTTGAAGATTGCAAAAGTTCAAATTTATTTTAGAACCTGTCTTATGCTTCTAAAGTTAAATCCAGAGATTTTTTCTTTATGCAATTTATCCCTCTCTATTAGATCCTTAAATAATGTCGTTCACATTTAAAAACATATAAGATATTGTGAAAAATTTCTAAGAGAAGGAAAAATTTAGGTATACAATGCACTACCAATAGTTTATTATAGGATCAAGAACTAATTTACTGATTACTGCCTCATGTCACTGAAAATGACCACTCACTATTTTCACATGTGCACACCTTTAACAATTTAAAACCATAGGATGGTGATATTTGTTCTTTAGCTCTTTTTTATTTACAATCATAATCTATTTTAACATGGCCTTGTGAATTTGAATAATATTACTTTATTTTGGAGTACTGGGATATTTTCACAACATATTTTTGTTCTAATTGTAATTATTTTTTACGAGATGTGTAATACTTAAGTGGATTTTTATTTATGTATTATACTGTCCATTTACTAAAAATCCACCACACAACCTATATGTAATATTTTTCTCTTAAGAGTTGCTTCTGTTTTTTAGGTTTTTGACTATGAAATTATATTACTTGGAGCAGTTCTCATGGCTACGGTCATTGTTACTCTTCCCTTATTTGCAATATTGGCTTTATATCGAAAAATAGTATTTTGTTTATTGAAAATGAGATCACACTCTTTCATCTCCTTGATGGAAGGCCCTGATGCAATTTGGAATCTGGAAGATCCTTCTCAACCCATCATTACAGTTTTAGCAGAAATTGAAGCAGAAGGAGCCGAGTGTTTGTTGAAAGCCCTTCGAGAAGCAATTCTAAAAGCTGCATTAGTTAATCCTAAACTGATTTGGAAGCGAAGATATAGCTGTATGGGTTATTCTTACTGGCAAACATGTAGTGATTTGTCATTTCTCAAAGAACATGTGCATTGGATGCCTCTTACAAAACAGGTAAATAAGCTTCTTCTCTAAATCTGACAAAGAAAGAACTAAAAAGAAGACAAATTGAAATATTACTGAAATAAGCTAACAATAAAAGTATTATTGAGCTTATTTGTTGCACATCTTAAAAATTATTTTAGAAGTCAAGAAAATACCGTTCTAATTGTGCATTAGGGACAAATATAAAAAGTTTTTTGGGTAAAGGGGGAGATTCAGGTTAGATCTCCCTACAAAATAAATTTTTATTCAAATACTTTTTATTTTTAGCATGAGATTTAAAGAACTTTTCATTATGAGAATACACTGTTGTAACTGATTTGAATAAATTGAGGGAAAAAAGAAGGAAAGAAGAAAAAAAAAAAGACTATGTCAGATTCAATTGAAGACATTTGCAAATTCAGTAAACTCTTCATTGTGTGGACTGTGATCATAAGAACAATCAAATAGAATCGCCACCCAATGAAAAAGTAAAATGTTATTGAGAGTAATGATAGGGTAAAAATGTTTTCATTTATTTTTTCCCCTATATTCTTGGGTCATAAATATAACCTTATAGCTCCGAAACAGTTTACATTATCTTCATGCCTAATTGGCAGGGATTTCTGGAAGGGGGAGGGGTGTGGCAACTGGTGCAACTTGCCGCAGAATCCGAATTAATTGGGGTCCCAAATTTTTTTTCGGACAAAAGAAATGAACAATATATTTATCTCTAATCCACATTTAATGCTGTAAGTTAATTCTGAAGCTGGAGAAATGAATCCTTTCATGAATTGGGGAGGAAGTCTTTTTTTTTTTTTTTTTTTTTTTTTTTTTGAAATAAGGGCCTCATATCAACATCCCTGGGCCCCTGGTTTTCTCTGGGCACTCCTGTTGGGTAGGGTATCTGTACAATCAGGAGTCTACTTTACTACAAACCTTGTGTAATTTGTTTTATTGATTGATATAAAATTCATTACAGAAAACATTTTGAGAATAATTTATAATAATTAATGTTTTTTTAAATCATTACATCATTTAAGTATAAATTTCTCACATCAAAAATGATGAATATAAGTGGTAATAAATAAGTTAAATATTGCGCATCACAATAAACCATTAAAAAATTTCATTGTATTCATGATGTTATTTTTTTTCTATATATTGTTTTGAACAATTGTGGCAATGAAAATCAAAATTTGAATTTTTAAAAATTCATTTCATTAAATTAATTTTTAGTTGAAATGGCAGCAATGGACTTTCCACAGTTAATGGACTATTGGTTAAATATAAAATAAATCTACATTTTTGTTATACTCAATTAAAAATGTTTCTATACATGCACAAAATTTCAAATATTTCAATTTACATATGAGCAAATGTATTTTGCAGAATTTGGAAGATCAGGTGTCATTAACTGAATTGCAAGCTTTTGTTTCAAATATTTCACACCAAGGATTTCCTGAAGATAATACTTGTTGGGAAATCTTGGTAAGCAGACATAGACTTATTATGTCAAATGAAGAACCAAGCTCAGTGTTCCCAGTTCTCTTTAGAATCCATCACTCACTTGGAGATGGAGTTTCATTACTAGAACTTCTGATGAACAGTCTCTCTGTTGTTAAAAATAAACAAACACAGAACAGTACGTTACCTCTTTTATATTTGAATATTAATTTTGTTTGTATTGTTGCACTTATTTAACATTTGTCAAATATGTTTATATTAACATATAAGTATGAATTAATTATATGTTAATATTAATATATAGTTAATATATACTTCAGGCTTATTTTTTTATGCAGTCTTAAATATCTTTTCCAGATTCATGCAAAGCAAACTTTGAAAAAATAGAATATATAGATGTATTTGAGAATTCTAGATACCAGCATAGTTTAATTGGAATAGTGAATACAGAAAAAAGAACTAATATGGGAAATATTAATGAGGAAAATAAAGATTGTGTATTGAAACAACAGATGAGAGAAGTATCATCAAGAAAGAAAAGCTTAGAAGTTGAATTCAAAAGAGGAATAACTGAAATATTTATTTCTGAAGGACAGATAAAATTTGCCTACAATCAAGTACTTTCTGATTACAAGAAAAAGGCAACATTATTTTCCTCTCTGATAGAAAAAGTGAATTATCTTCCTTCTTTTGCAAAAAATCTTCAACGTGCACGAATGCTTATTTATTCATTGCAGACAATTAAAAAGAGTTGTGAAACCTCTATATTGAATGCCCATAAAATCTCAGGCAAGAAGCTAATTGCTTGGTACACTGATAGTTCTGATGGTTCTACTTTCTATCAAGTTAAGGGAATTAAATCAAAGGTCAAAGGGGTAAGATTCACAGATGTTGTGTTGACTGCAATATCTAGAGCTATTGGGAAATACTTGAAAAATAAAAATGCTTTTTTGCCAAATTGTACATCTGTAGTGGTGCCAATTTATATGAGGCCATATTTTAATTACCATGCTTACAAGATGAAATCAAACAAATCAGTGAAAAACATGAAAAATGAATGCAGGAAAACTTTGGATTTTGAAAAAGAAAATATAGTTGATGATTATCACATTTGTGGAAACAATAAATTAAAGAACTCCTTTTCCTTAGGCATTTTGAATCTACCCATTATCACAGGATTCAAAGCAAATTGTACATCTCATCTCAAGAATGTGACACAGAATGTGAACTTCATGCACCAGTCTGGACAATTTGAAATTAATTCATTTATCTTGAAGTGGATTGCAAATTTGTTACCTGCACCGTTACTCAATAAATTTCTACAACTCATCGGTCCTAATACAATGGTTGTAAGCAATCTCGTAGGACCAACAGAAATTTTATTCTTGGCTGGATACCGACTTAAAAACATATATTTCTGGGTTCCACAAAGAAACAATACTGGTATGTATTACATTAGGGGTAGAAATACCTAGTATTTATAATTGTATCAAATATGAAGGTACATGATTAAGTAAAGGGCAACAATTCAAATTTAAAAAAATTAGACATAAGTAGTATTATCAACAAACAGTTTATGAAGGAGGTGGCTGTCAAGTTAGAATATGTTATCACAATTTTATCAGATACATAATTAAATAAAACAACAGCATTAAATTATTTTGAATCTGATAAATGTCATAGCAAAAAGAAAACCTAAATGCTATTATTTTGATGAGAAAAAATGTTAAGATGATAGACTATTATTAGATATTTTATAATCAAGTGTATACAAAAATAAATTTCTTTCATTCTCACAGCAATTAGTGTCAGCATGCTAAGTTACTGTAATCGGCTACAACTAGGAATCATGATTGATAAGACCGTAATGAATACTTCTGAAGAAGTCCAATGTCTACTACATGAAGTAATCACAGAAGTGGCCAACCTTGCAGAACAAAATGCTCATTAAAGCGGTAAGGAAGAAAAGCTTCTACTTAATTTAAATTGAAAATAAAATTAATTTTATGATTTCAAAACAAACAGTATTACCTATTAAAAAAATTATAATCTTCTTCGAAAAGGAGAAGAACTTGATAAAACATGTATCAACTTGTGAACAAAGGGTAAGTAAAAGACACTAAATCCAAGAGAGATGTACTCCCCTTCAGTGACGTTAATCCAGTCATACAACACATTCCTCCATCCTGCTGGTTTCAATATAATTTTTTGTGATTTAACTCAAATTATTTAAAACAGTTATCACATCACCATATAACAGGGAATCAATAACCCATGAAGTCCAAGTGGACATCATTTCAATAACAATTATATACATAATAAGAACAATTTTCTTAAAAAACTATGGTGATAAAAAACACATACATTCTTGATTATTTGAAACTTTTGCATTTTTTGAAAAGTCACTGAGTACAATGAAAATTGGACATATATAATTTTTATAAGTGTACTTACCCCTAAGAAAAAATGTACAGAAAAACAGTGTATCCATTTTTCAAGAAAAGTTGAAAAATGTCATTAAAACATCTTGTAATGTACCCCTAAATCAAAATATATGTTTCAAATTTAAGAGTCGCAAAATACGGTCGTTATAATATTGAATATCAGTTTTAGTAAAAATCCTACTTTCTTTTAGGTTTGTTCAGAGTCGAATAGACAGACTGACAAGCCGAAACTAGTTTTTCGGTGTCAAATATCCACAAAACGTCGATTCAGACTATACACATATTAAAGGGAAGCTTTTTACTACTAAAAGGGATAAGAATTATACACAATTTGGGTATCTAGGACGCACAAAAAGAAATTTTCTGTCGCAAAAGACGCCGTTTTAGCTGCACCATTCGATCACATAGCTCGGCATCGAATTTAGTCTTTCGTTTTCAACTTTTACCTACAGATCGTTTTCGTCCTCGGCATTCATATTTCGTCTTCGTCGTCTGCACTTCATATTTCATCTTCGTCTTACTCCCTTTCCTCGCATGTCATCGTCATTTACTTTCTTTTTCGTCTTCATCATTCGCCTTCGCATTCTCTTTCGCCTTCTTGATTCGTCTACAACTTCGTCTCCGTCTTCTTATTTTCGCTATCGTCGTCCGTCATTGTCATTTGTCTTCATCATTCGTCTTCGTTTTTGCCTACGAATTCGCTTTCTACTTCGTCTTGGTCTTTGGTCATCATCTGTCGTCTTCGTCTTTCGTCATCGTCTTTCTTCTTCGACACACGTCGTCTTTTCGTGTTCATCTTTGTTCTTTCTCTTTCGTCTTTGTCTTCATCTGCGTCTACGTCTTTCGTCTTCGCTTTCGCCTTCGTCTTTTATTTCGTCGTTCGACTTCGTCTTTCGACTTCCTCTTTTGTCTTTCTTTTTCATTTACTCATTTGTCTTCTTTTGTCTTACTCATCGTCTTTCGTCTTGATCTTTCATCTTCGTCTTTCATCCTCTTCATTCGTCTTCTCCTTTTGTCTTCAACTTTCGTTTTCATCTTCCCCTTTCGTCTCCGTCGTTCGTCTTCATCTTCGTTTTTCGCCTTTGGTCTTCGTCATTTGTCTTCGTCTTTCGATTTCGCCTCCCGTCTCTGTTTTCGGCTTCGTCTTTCGTCTTCGTCCTTCGTCTTCATCTTTTGTCTTCGTCTGTCGTCTTTGTCCGTCATCCTTGTTTTTCGTCATTGTCTTTCGTCTCCGTCGTTCCTCCTCATCTTTCGTCTTCATCTTTCGTCTTCGTCTTTGCTCTCGTCTTCGTTTTCATCTGCGCCATTCGTTTTCGTCTTTCCGCTTTGTCTTTCGTCTTCGTCTTTCGCTTCCCGTCATTCCTCTTTCGCCTTCGTCTTTCATCTTCGTGTTTCGTCTTGATCTATCGTCATATCTTCGTCTTTAGTCTTCACCATTCATCTTCGTTTACGTCATTCATCTTCATCTTTCGTCACCGTCATCGTTTTTCATCTTTGTCTTTCATTTTCGTCCTTCGCCTTCGTCCTTCGTCTTCGTCCTTTGTTTCCTTCTTCTTCAACTTCATCGTTCGTCTTCCACTTGCATCTTCGCCTTTTGTCTCCGTCTTGCATTTTTCGACTTAATCTTTTAATTCGTCTTCGTCATTTCGTCTTTGGTTCTTCGTCATCGTCTTTCGCCTTCGTGTTACATCTTCGTCTTTCGTCTTCGACGTCTTTCATAATGGTCATCGTCTTCATTTTCTGTTTTTCATTTTTAGTTTTCGTTTTTTGGTTTTTTATTTTCGATACGATATTGATTATTCGTTTTCATATTTTTGTATTCGTTTTCCGATTTCGTTTTGGTTTTTTCGTTTTCGTTGTTTTGCATTCGTTTTTTCGTTTTCGTTTCCGTTTTCTCTTTTTAGTTTTCGTATTTTCGTTTTTGATTTATGTTTTACGTTTTCATTTTCTCGTTTCCGTTTTTTCGTTTTATTGCTATCGTTTCTTCGTTTTCGTATTTTCGTTTTTTTGTTTTCAAATTTTCGTTTTGGTTTTTTTAATTCTCGTTTTCTCATTTACGTTATCTCGTTTTAATTTTTTCATTTTCATTTCTGTTTTCTCGACTTCGTTGTTTCGTTTTTTGTTTTTTCGATTTGAGTTTTTCGTTTTTGATGTCTCGTTTTTCTGATTTCGTTTCTTCGTTTTCTTTTTTTTGTTTTTTCGTTTTGGTTTTTTTCCTTTTGGTTTTCATTTTATCGTTTTGTTTTTTTCGTTCTTTCGTTTACCTATTTTCGTTTTTCGTCTCCCTTTTATCGTGCTAATTTTTTCGTTTCCGTTTTTTCGTTGTCAATTTTTCGTTTTCTAATTTCGATTTCGTTCCTTCGTTTTCATTTCTTCGTTTTTGTTTTTCCGTTTTAATTTTTCTATTTACGTTCTTCGGTTCTCGCTATTCCGTTTTCGTTGTTTCGTCTTCATTTTCTCGTCTCCGTTTTCGTTTTTTTATTTTTCGTTTGTTTTTTCGTTTTATTTCTTCTTTTCATTTTTTCATTTTTGTTTTTTGTTTATTCATTTACGTTTTCTGTTTATTCGTTTTCGCTTCATTTTTTCGTTTCGTTTTTTCTTTTTCGTTTTTTCGTTTTAAGTTTTTGTTTTTCTTTTGGTTTTTTTCATTTTTTTATTTTCGTTTTTTGTTATTCGTTTAGATTTTTCTGTTTATTCGTTTTCGTTTTGTCGTTGAATTTTCGTTCTTATATTTCCGTTTTTTTCGATTTGATATTTTCGTTTTCGTTTTTTCGATTTGGTTTTCGTTTTTCGTTTTCGTTTTTTCATTGTAAATTTTTGGTTTCAATTGTTGGGTTTTGGTTCTTTCGTCTTAATTTTTTCATTTTTCCTTTTCTGTTTTTCGTTTTAGATTGTTTCGTTTTTTCTTTTTTGTTTTCGTATTTTCGTTAGTTTTTTTCTTTTTCGTTTTTTGGTTTTTTACGTTTTTTCTTTTCGTTCTTCCGATTTCATTTTTCTTTTTTTTTGTTTTTTCGTTTTCGTTTCTTTGTTGTCGTTTTTTCGTGTTGGTTTATTGTTTTCGTTCCTTGGCTTTCGTTTTTTCGTTTTTTGTTTTCATTTTCGTTAACGTTTTTTCGTTTCAGTTTTATCGTTTTCATTTTTCGTTGTTTTTTCGTTTTCATTTTTTCGTTTTCCTTTTTTCGCTTTGGTTTTTTAAGTTTGGTCTTTTCGTTTACCACTTCTTTTCTTGGTTTTCTTTTTTGTTTATGTTTTCCTTTTCGTTTTTTGTTTTCGTTTATCTGTTAACGTTCTTCCGTTTTCGTTTTTCTGTTTTGGTTTTTTTGTCTGCCTTTTTTCGTTTCCGTTCTTTCGTATTCGTTTATGGGTTTTGTTTTTTCGTTTTCCTTTTTAGTTTTTTAGTTTTCGGTTTTTGGTTTTGGTTTTAATTTTTCGTTTCGGTTTTTTGTTTTCGTTTTTGGTTTTTTCGTTTTCATACTTTCCTTTCCTTTTTGGTTTTGGGTTTTTAGGCTTCGTATCTTCGTTTTTTCGTTTTCATTTCTTTTGTCTTGTTTTTTTCGTTTTCAGTTCTTCTTTTTTGTTTCTTCGTTTACGCCTTTTCGATTTCGTTATTTCGTTTTCGGTTTACGTTTTTATTTTTTTGTAATCGTTCTGGTATTCTCGTTTTGTTTTTTCGTTTTGTTTTTTGTTTTCGCTTTATCTTTTCGTTTTCGTTTTTTCGTTTCTGTTTTTTCGTTTTTTCTATTTCGTTTTTTGTTGTCGTTTTTTCGTTTTGTTTTTTTTGTTTTCGTTCCTTCGCCTTGGATTTTTCGTTTCATTTTTCGTTTGCTTTTTTGTTAACTTTTTTCGTTTCCGTTTAATCGTTTTCAATTTGTCGTTTTCGTTTTTTCGATTTCTCATTTTGTTTTTCGTTTTTCGTTATCTCGTTTGCGTTTTCTCGGTTTCGTTTTTTCGTTTTCGCTTTTTCGTTTTGGTTTTCTCTTTTATGTTCTTTACGTTCTTCCGTTTACGTTCTTCCGTTTTCGTTTTTTGGTTTTCGTTTTTTTCGTTTATTTGTTTCCGTTGTGGTTTTCTCTTTTTTGTTTCCGTTTTTTCGTTTTGACGTTTTTACCTTCTTTTTTGGTTTTCGTTTTTTTGTTTTTTGTTTTTGTTTTGGTTTTTTGAATTCGATCTTTCGTTTTGTTTTTTTTTGTTTTTTCGTTTCCCTTTTTCGTTTTCATTGTATCGTGTTTTTTTTCGTTGTATTTTTTGTTTTCACTTGTTCGTTTGTGTGTTTTCCTTTTTGTTCTGGTTTTTCCGTTAACGTTCTTCCGTGTTTCGTTTTTCCGTTTTGGTTTTTTCATCTTCCTTTTTTCGTTTCTTTTCCATTTTTTGGTATTCGTTTATGGTTTTTTGTTTTTAGTTTTTCTTATTAGTTTTTCGTTTTCGTTTTTTGGTTTTCGGTTTTTGGTTTTCGTTTTTCGATTTTCGTTTTGGTTTTCATTTTTTAGTTTTGGTATTTTGTTTTTGAATAATTTTTTGGTTTTTCGTTTTCATTTTTTCGTTTCTTTTTTTGGTTTTTGGTTTTGTAGTTTTCGTTTCTTCGAATTGTTTTTTCTTTTTTGGTATTTCCTTTTCATTTTATGGCCTTGATTTTTTCGTTTTCAGTTCTTTCGTTTTCGTATTTTCATTTTCGTTTTTTGTTTTTGCTTTTTCATTTTGGTTTTTGTTTTTTCGTTTTCGTTTTTTCATTGTAATTTTTTTGTTTTCGTTTTTTTGATTACATTTTTCGGTTTTTGTTTTTAGTTTTCATTTATTCGTTTTCATTTATGTTTTTGCGTTTTCATTTTCGTTTTCTCGTTTTCGATTTTCCGTGTACGTTCTTCCGTTTTCGTTTTTCTGTTTTCGTTTATTGTCTTCGTTTTGGTTTTTCCGTTTTCGTTCATTGTTTGTTCCTTCGTTTTCCTTTTTCGTTTTGGTTTTTTTGTTTGCCTATTTTCGTTTTTTGTTTTGATTTTTTTTCGTTTTGTTTTTTTCTTTTTCGTTCTTTCGTTTTCCTTTTTCGTTTTCTTTTTTTCTTCCCTTTTTCTCGTTTACATCTTTTCTTTTTTTGGTTTTTTCCTTTTGTATATTTTGTTTCTCATTTTTTCGTTGAAGTGTTTTGTTTTGATTTTTTTGTTTTCGTTTTTTCTTTTTCGGTAATTCGTTTCTTTTTTTAACATTTTATGATTTTTTTCCAATTCATTTTAATTCTTCGTTTTCCTTTTCTCGAGTTAATTTCTTCGTTTTCCTTTTCTCGATTTCATTTTGTCGTTTTTTCTATTTCGTTTTGTTTTTTTGATATCGTTTCTTCGTTTTTGTCTTTTCGTTTTCGTTTCTTTGTTTCGTTTTTTCGTTTTCTTTTTTTTGTTTTCGCTTTTTCGTTTTCTTTTTTTGTTTTCGTTTATTGGTTTTGGATTTTCATTTTCGTGTTTTTGTTTTCGCTTTTTCGTTTTCATTTTTCCGTTTTCGTTCTTTCGTTTAGGTTTTTTCGTTTTCGTTCTTTTATCGTTTTCGTTTTTTGGTTTCCCTTTTTCGTTTTATCGTTTTCTTTTCCCTTTTTTCGTTTTCGTTTTAACGTACTCGTTTTTCGTTGTCTTTTTTGTTTTCATTTTTTCGTTTAGATGTTTTCTTTTTCGTTTTTTTGTTTTCGTTTTTCCGTTAACGTTCTTCCGTTTTCGTTTTTCCAATTGGGTTATTTCGTGCTGGTTTTTTCGTTTCGGTCTTTATTTTTCGTTTTTGTTTTAGTTTAAGTTTTTTGTTCTTTCGTTCTTCATGATCGTTTATTGGTTTTTTGTTTTTTTGTTTTAATTTTTTGGTATTTGGTTTGGTTTTCGTTTTGTTTTTACTTTTTTGTTTTCCTTTTTTGTTTCCTATTTTGGTTTTGGTTTACATTTTTCGTTTCGGTTTTTTTGTTTCTCGTTTTTTTTCGTTTTCGTGTTTTCTTTTCTTTTTTGTTTTTTCAATATTCGGTTTTTCCTAATCATTTTATGGTCTTCCTTATTTTTTTTCATAATTTTCTTTTACGCGTTTTCGTTTTTTCGTTTTTTATTTTTCGTTTTTTCGTTTTTGGTTGTTTGTTTTCGTTTGTTGGTTGTTTTTCGTTTTCGTTGTTTCATTTTCGATCATTCATTTTGGTTTTTTCGTTTTCATATTTTTGTTTTCGTTTCGGTTTTTTCTTTTTCGTTTTTTGGTTTTCATTTATTTCATTTTGGTTTTCTACTTGTGTTTTTTGTTTTCGTTTTTTGATTTGATTTTCGTTTTTGTTTCCTCATTTTCGTTTTTTCTTTTCTTTTTTTCGATTTTTTTCATTTTTCCTTTTTCGATTTCGTTTTCCTTTTTTCGTTTTAGTTTTTTCGTTTTGTTTTATGGTTTTTGTTTTCATTTTTTCATTTTGGTTTGGTTTTCGTTTTAGTTTTATCTTCTTGGCTTTTTGTTTTCGTTTCTTCGATTTGGTATTCGTTTTTGTCTTGTCGTGTCCGATTTTTTCCTTTTTGATTTTCCGTTTTAATTTTTCCGTTTTCCTTTTTGCGAGTTCGTTTTCGTTTTTTCCTTTCCATGTTTGCAATTTGTTTATCGTTTTCATTTTTTGTTTTCGTTTTTTCGTTTTCGTTTTGCTTTTCGCTTTTCAAGTTGTTTTCTTTTCATTTTTTTGTTTCCTCTCTTCGTTCTGTTTCTTTAGTATTTGTACGTTTTCGTTTTCTCGTTTTTTTATTTTTCCATTCTTTTCTTCGTTTGCGTTTTTTCTATTGCGTTTTCGTTTTGTCGTTTTCGTTCTCATGTTTTGGGTTTTCCATTTTCGTATATTTGATCCGTTTTCTTGTTTCGGTTTTTGTATATTGGATTCCGATTTTTTCGTTTGGTTTTTTGTTTTCGTTTTTTCGTTTTCATTTTTTCGTTTGCCTTTTTAGGTTTTATTTTTCCCTTTTGATTTTTTCGTTTCTGTTTTTTTCGTTTTCCAGTGTTGTTTTGGTGTTTAGCTTCCCCTTTTGTTTATTTGGGATTTCGTTAATATTTTCGTTATCATTGTATGGTCTTCGTTTTTTGTTTTTATTTCTTCGTTTTCTCATTTTTCCGATTCCTTATTTGGTTTGCGTTTTTTCTATTTCGTGTTGGTTTTCTCGTTTTCGTTTTCGTTTTCTTTTTCGTTTGTTCGTTTGTTCGTTTGCTCGTTTGCTCGTTTGCTCGTTTGCACGTGCCTGTCTTCCCGTCGTCTCGTCGTCTCGTATTTTCTGCGTCTCGTCGTCTCGTTTTCTCGTCGTCTCGTTTTCTCGTCGTCTCGTCTTTTCGTCGTCTCGTTTCTATTCGTCTCGTTTCTCTTCGTCTCGTCGTCTCGTCTTCTCGTCGTCTCGTCGTCTCATTACCTCGTCGTCTTGTCGTCTCGTTTTCTCGTCGTCTTGACTCGTCATCTCTGTCTCGTCGTTTCGTCATCTCGTTTTCTCGTCGTCTCGTTTTCTCGTCGTCTCGTTTTCTGGTCGCCTCGTCGTCTCGTTTTTTCGTCGTTTCGTTTTCCCTTCGCCTCGTCATCTCGTCTTCTCGTCGTCTCGTCGTCTCATCTTCTCGTCGTCTCGTTTTCTCGTCGTCTCGACGACTCGTTTTCTCTTCGTATCGTCGTCTCCTCTTCTCGTTCTCTCGTCATCTCGTCTTCTCGTCATTTCGTCGTCTCGTTTCCTCGTCGTCTCGTCTTCTCGTCTTGTCGTCTCGCATTGTCGTCGTTTCGTCGACTCGTTTTTTCTGCGTCTCGTCGTCTCGTATTCTCGTCGTCTCGTTTTCTCGTCGTCTCTCCTTCTCGTCGTCTCGTTTTCTCGTCGGCTCGTCGTCTCGTCTTCTCGTCGTCTCGTCTTCTCATCGTCTCGTCGTCTCGTTTCTCTTTGTCTCGTCTTCTCGTCTTCTCGTCGTCTCGTCGTCTCATTTTCTCGTCGTCTCGTCTTCTCGTCTTGTCGACTCGTTTTCTCTTCGTCTTGTCTCGTCGTCTCGTTTTCTCGTCGTCTTGTCTCGTCATCTCTGTCTCGTCGTCTCGTCGTTTCGTCATATCGTTTTCTCGTCGTCTCGTTTTCTCGTCGTCACGTCGTCTCGTTTGTAAGTCGTTTCGTTTTCTATTCGTCTCCTCGTCTCGTCTTTTCGTCGCCTCGTCTTCTCGTCGTCTCGTCGACTCGTTTTCTCTTCGTCAAGTCGTCTCGTCTTCTCGACGTCGCGTTTTCTCGTCGACTCGTCGTTTCGTTTTCTCGTCCTTTCGTTTTCTTGTCGTAACGTCGTCTCGTCGCCATGTCCTCTCGTCGTCTCGTCATCTCATTCTCGTCGTCTCGTCTTCTCGTCATCTTGTAGTTTCGTCTTCTCGTCGTTTCGTCGTCTCGTTTTCTCTTCGTCTCGTCGTCACATCGTCTAGTCGTCTCATCGTCTCGTCTTCTCGTCATTTCGTTTTCTCGTCGCCACGTCTTTTCGTCGTCTCGTCGATTCGTCGACTCGTTTTCACTTCGTCTCGTCGTCTCGTCTTCTCGTCATCTCGTTTTCTCGTCGTCTCGTTATCTCGTCATCTCTGTCTCGTCGTCTTGTATTCTCGACGTCTGGTCTTCTCGTCGTCTCAATTCTCGTCGTTTCATCTTCTCGTCGTTTCGTTTTCTCGTTGTCTCGTCTTCTCGTCGTCTCGTCGCCTCGTCTTCTCGTCATTTCGACGTCTCGTTTTTTTACATCGTTTCGTCTTCTCGTCGTTTTGCCGTCGCGTCTTCTCGTCATTTCGCCGTCTCGTTTTTTCTGCGTCTCGTCGTCTCGTTTTTCCGTCGTCTCAATTTCTCGCCGTCTCGTCGTCTTGTCTTCTCGTCGTCTCGTTTTCTCTTCGTCTCGTCGTCTCGTTTTCTCGTCGTCTCGTGGTCTCGTCTCGTCTCTTCGTCGTCTTGTCGTCTCGTTTTCTCGTCGTTTTGTCGTCTCGTTTTTTCGGCGTCTCGTCTTCTCGTCGTCTCGTGATCTCACCTTCTCGTCGTCTCGTCGTCTCGTTTTCTCGTAGGCTCGTCATCCCTGTTTCGTCGGCTCGTCCTCTCGTCCTCTCATCGTCTCGTTTTCTCGTCGTCTCGTCGTCTCGTTTTCTCGTCGTCTCGTCAATTCGTCGTCTCGTTTTCTCGTCGAGTCGTCGTCTCGTCTTCTTGTCGTCTCGTTTTCTCGTCGTCTTGTCAATTCGTCGTCTCGTTTTCGTCGTTTGGTGGTCTCGTCTCGTCTCGTCCCGTCCCGTCCCGTCTCGTCTCGTCTCGCCTCGTCTCGTCTCGTATAAAAATTATAAAAATTTAAAAAATCAAAAAATATTAATAATCAAAAAATATTAAAATTCAAAAAATATAAATTTCGAAAAATATAAAAAATAAAAAAATAAAAAATCAAAGAATATAAAAAATCAAAAAATATAAAAAATAAAAAATATAAAAAATCAAGAAATATAAAAAATCAAAAAATATAAAGTCTCGTCTTGTCTCGTTTTATATTTTTTGATTTTTATATTTTTTGATTTTTTATATTTTTTGATTTTTTATATTTTTTATTTTTTGATTTTTTATATTTTTCGAAATTTATATTTTTCGAATTATTATATTTTTTGATTTTTAATATTTTTTGATTTTTTAAATTTTTATAATTTTTAGACGAGACGAGACGAGGCGAGGCGTGGCGAGGCGAGACGAGACGAGACGGGACGGGACGGGAAGAGACGAGACGAGACGACAAGGGGACGAGAAAACGAGACGACGAGACGCAGAAAAAACGAAATGACGAAAAGACGAGACGACGGGAAGATAGGACGACAGGACGACGAGAAAACGAGACGACGAGACAGAGATGATAAAACGACGAGACGAAGAGAAAACGAGTCAATGAGAAGGCGAGATGACGAGAAGACGAGAAGACGAGACGACGAGATGACAAGACGAAGAGAAAACGAGCCGACGAGACGACGAGAAAAAGAGACGTCGAGACGGCGAGAAGACGATACAACGAGACGACGAGCAAATGAGACGACGAGACGACGAGAAAACAAGACGACGAGAAAACGAGACGACGAGAAGACGAGACGAAGAGAAAACGAGTCGACGAGAAGACGAGACGACGAGAAAACGAGACAACTAGAAAACGAGACGGCGATAAAACGAGACGACGTTACGACGAGACGCAGAAAAAACGAGACGACGAGACGACGAGTCAACAAGTAGACGAAACGACGAGGCGAAGAGAAAGCGAGTCGACGAGACGACGAGATGAGACGCCGAGAAGACGAGACATCGAAACGGAGAGAAAACGAACCGACGAGACGCCAAGAAGACAAGACGACGAGATAACGAAACGACGAGACGACGAGAAAACGAGACGACGAGAAAATGAAAACGAGACGACAAGAAGACGAGACGACGAGAAAACGAGACGACGAGAAAACGAGATGACGAGACGCAGGAAAACGAGACGACGAAACGAGGAAAAGACGAGACGCCGAGAAAATGAAGACGAGACGACGAAACGACGAGAAAACGAGACGACGAAATGACGAGAAGACGAGACGACGAAAAAACGAGGCGATGAGAAGACGAGACGACGAGAAGACGAGACTACGAGACGAGACAGGGATGACAGGCGTGACGACGAGATGACGAGAAAACGAGACGTCGTGAAGACGAGACGTTAAGACGGTGAGAAAACGAAACGACGAGACGACGAGATGACGAGACGACGAGACGCAGAGAAAACGATTCGACGAGACGACGAGAAGACGAGACGAAGAGAAGATGAGACGACGAGACGACGAGAAGACGAGACGAAGAGAAAACGAGACGACGAAAAGACGAGACGACGAGAAAACGAGATGACGAAACGACAAGACGACGAGACAGATGACGAGACAAGACGACGAGAAAACGAGACGACGAGAAGACGAGACGACGAGAAAAACAGACGTTGAGACGAGACGAGACGAAGAGAAAATGAGTCGACGAGACGACGAGAAGAGACGACGAGAAAACGAGACGACGAGAAGACCAGACGACGAGACGAAGAGACGAAGAGAAAACGAGACGACGACACGTTGAGAAGACGAGACGACAGGAGACAGGAGGACAGGAGACGAGACGACAGGAGAACATGACGAAAAGAGGACGTGACGACGAGAAAACGAGACGACGGGACGATGAGAAGACGAGACGACGAGAAGACGAGACGACGCAACAGAGACGAGACGACGAAAAAACGAGACGACGACGAAACGACGAGAGATGAAAAAACGATTCGACGAGACGACGAGAAGACAAGACGACGAGAAAATGAGACAACGAGAAGACGAGACAACGAGACGACGAAAAAATGAGACGACGAGACGACGGGGCGACGAGACGACGAGACAGAGATGACGAGACGACGAGAGAACTAGACGACGTGAAGACGAGGCGACGAGAAGACGAGACGACGAGAAAACGAGATGATGAGACGACGAGACAGAGATGACAAGACGACGAGAAAACGAGACGACGTGAAGACGAGGCGACGAGAAGACGAGATGACGAGAAAACGAGACTATGAGACGACGAGACAGAGATGACGAGACGACGAGAAACCGAGACGACGAGAAGACGAAAGGGCGAGAAGACGAGACGACGAGACGATGAGAAAACGATTCGACATGACCACGAGAAAACGAAACGACGAGAAGACGAGAAATCGAGACGACGAGAAAACGAGACGACGAGACGAAGAGAAGACGAGACGAAACGTGACGACACGAGACGAGACGAGACAAGACGGGATGGGACGGGACGAGACGAGACGAGACGAGGCGAAACGAGGCGAAACGAGACGCGACGAGACGAGACGAGACTTTTATATTGTTTGATTTTTTATATTTTTTGATTTTTTAATATTTTTTGATTTTTTATACTTTTTTATTTTTTGATTTTTTATATTTTTTGATTTTTATATTTTTTATTTTAAATATTTTTTGATTTCTTATATTTTTTGATTTTTTATATTTTTTGATTTTTATATTTTTTGATTTTTTATATTTTTCGAATTTTATATTTTTCGAATTTTTATATTTTTTGATTTTTAATAATTTTTTATTTTTTAAATTTTTATAATTATTAGACGAGATAAGACGAGACGAAGCGAGGCTAACGAGACTGGACGAGACGAGAGTAGACGAGACGGGACGAGACGAGAATAGACGAGACGAGAGGAGACGAGACCAGACGTGACGTGACGTGACGAGACGAGACGTGACGTGACGAGACGAGACGAGACGAGACGCGACGAGCCGGGCCGGGCCGGGCCGGGACGAGACGAGACGAGGCAAAACGAGGCGAAACGAGACGCGACGCGACGAGACGAGACAAAACTTTTTATATTTTTTTTATTTTTATATTTTTTGATTTTTAATATTTTTTAATTTTTTCAATTTTTATAATTTTTAGACGAGATGAGACGAGACGAGGCGAGGCGAGGCCAGGCGAGGCGAGGCGAGACGAGACGTGACGTGACAAGACGAGACGTGACGTGAGGTGACGAGACGAGACGAAACGAGACGTGACGGGATGGGACGGGACGAGACGAGACGCGACGCGACGAGACGAGACGAGACAGGACGAGACAGGACGAGACGAGACGAGACGGGGCGAAACGAGACGAGACGCGACGCGACAAGACGAGACCAGACGAGACTTTTTATATTTTTTGATTTTTTATATTTTTCAAATTTTTTATATTCTTTGATTTATTTTATTTTTTATTTTTTATATTTTTCGAAATTTATATTTTTCGAATTTTTATATTTTTTTATTTTTAATATTATTTGATTTTTTAAATTTTTATACTTTTTAGACGAGACGAGGCGAGGCGAGGCGAGACGAGACGGGACGGGACGGGACGAGACGGGACGAGACGAGACAAGACTAGACGAGACGAGGCGAAACGCGACGCGACCAGACGACACGAGACTTTTTATATTTTTGATTTTTTATATTTTTTATTTTTATATTTTTTCGTTTTTAAAATTTTTGATTTTTTAAATTTTTGTAATTTTTAGACGAGATGAAACGAGACGAGACGAGGCGAGGCGAGGCCAGGCGAGGCGAGGCGAGACGAGACGGGACGGGACGGAATGGGACGAGACGAGGCGAGACGGGACGAGACGAGACGAGACGAAACGAGACGAGACAAGGCGAAACGAGACGCGACGCGACGAGACGAGACGACACGAGACTTTTTATATTGTTTGATTTTTTATATTTTTGATTTTTTATATTTTTTGATTATTTATATTTTTTGATTTTTTATATTTTTTTATTTTAAATATTTTTTGATTTCTTATATTTTTTATTTTTTTATTTTTTGTTTTTATGTTTTTTTATTTTTATATTTTTTGATTTTTTTAATTTTTATAGTTTTTAGACGAGATGAGACGAGACGAGGCGAGGCGAGGCAAGGCCAGGCGAGGCGAGACGAGACGAGACGGGACGGGACGGGACGGGACGAGACGAGACGTGACGTGACGTTACGTGACGTGACGTGACGAACGAGACGAGACGAAACGAGACGAAACGAGTCGAGACGAGGCGAACGAGACGAGATGCGATGCGACGAGACGGGACGACACGAGACTTTATATTATTTGATTTTTTATATTTTTTGGTTTTTTATATTTTTTGATTTTTTATATTTTTTGATTTTTTATATTTTTTATTTTTTTATATTTTTTGATTTTTATATTTTTTATATTTTTTATATTTTTTTATATTTTTTGATTTTTTATATTTTTTGATTTTTTATATTTTTATAATTTTTAGACGAGACGAGACGAGACGAGGCGAGGCGAGGCGAGGCGAGGCGAGGCGAGACGAGACGGGACGAGACGAGACCGGATGGGACGGGACGGGACGAGACGAGACGAGACAGGACGAGACGAGACGAGACAGGACGAGACGAGACGAGACGCGACTCGACGAGACGAGACGGGACTTTTTTATTTTTTTATTTTTTATATTTTTTTTATTTTCTATATTTTTGGATTTTTATATTTTTTGATTTTTTGTTTTTTTTGATTTTTTATATTTTTCGAAATTTAGAGTTTTCGAAATTTATATTTTTCGAATTTTCATCTTTTTGATTTTTAATATTTTCTGATTTTTTAAATATTTATAATTTTTAGACGAGATGAGACGAGGCGAGGTGAGACGGGACGAGACGAGACGAGACGTGACGTGACGAAACGGGACGGGACGGGACGGGCGGGACGGGACGGGACGGGACGAGACGAGACGCGACGAGACGAGACGAGACAGGATGAGACAGAACGAGACGAGACGAGGCGAAACGAGACGAGACGCGACGCGACAAGACGAGACGAGACTTTATATATTTTTTGATTTTTTATATTTCTTGATTTTTTATATTTTTTGATTTTTTATATTTTTTATTTTTATATTCTTTGCTTTTTATATTTTTTTATTTTTTATATTTTTTTTATTTTTTATATTATTTGATTTTTATATTTTTTGTTTTATATTTTTTGATTTTTAAAATTTTATAATTTTTAGACGAGACGAGGCAAAGCGAGACGAGACGGGACGGGACGGGACGGGACGAGACGAGACGGGACGAGACGAGACGAAACGAGACTTTTTGTATTTTTTATTTTCTTATATTTTTTGATTTTTTTTATTTTTTTATTTTTTGATTTTTTTGAATTTTTATATTTTTTGATTTTTTATATTTTTGATTTTTTATATTTTTATTTTTTTAAATTTTGTATATTATCGAAATTTATATTTTTCGAATTTTTATATTTTTTGATTTTTAAAATTTTGATTTTTTAAATTTTTATAATTTTTAGACGAGATGAAACGAGACGAGACGAGGCGAGGCGAGGCGAGGCGAGACGAGACGGGACGGGACGGAACGGGACGAGACGAGGCGAGACGGGACGAGACGAGACGAAACGAGACGAGACAAGGCGAAACGAAACGCGACGCGACCAGACGAGACGACACGAGACTTTTTATATTGTTTGATTTTTTATATTTTTGATTTTTTATATTTTTTATTTTTTATATTTTTTATTTTTATATTTTTTGATTTTTTATATTTTTTGATTTTTAATATTTTTTGATTTTTAAAATTTTTATAATGATTAGACGAGATGAGACGAGATGAGGCGAGGCTAAGCGAGACGGGACGAGACGAGACTAGACGAGACGGGACGAGACGAGAATAGACGAGACGAGAGGAGACGAGACCAGACGTGACGTGACGAGACGAGGCGATACGAGACGAGACGAGACGTGACGTGACGAGACGAGACGAGACGCGACGAGACGGGCCGGGCCGGGCCGGGACGGGACGAGACGAGACGAGACGAGACGAGGCGAAACGAGGCGAAACGAGACGCGACGCGACGAGACGAGACAAAACTTTTTATATTTTTCGAATTTTTATATTTTTTGATTTTTAATATTTTTAAATTTTTTCAATTTTAATAATTTTTAGACGAGATGAGACGAGGCGAGGCGAGGCGAGACGAGACGAGACGAGACGGGACGGGACGAGACGAGATGAGACGAGACAAGACGAGACGGGACGAGACGAGACGAGACGAGACGAAACGAGACGAGACGAGGCGAAACGAGACGAGACGTGACGAGACGTGACGTGACGTGACGAGACGAGACGTGACGACACGAGACGAGACGAGACGGGATGGGACGGGACGAGAAGAGACGAGACGAGGCAAAATGAGGCGAAACAAGGCGAAACGAGACGCGACGCGACGAGACGAGACTTTTTATATTTCTTGATTTTTTATATTTTTTGATAATTTATATTTTCTATTTTTTTATTTTTTTATTTTTTATATTTTTCGAAATTTATATTTTTCGACTTTTTATATATTTTGATTTTTAATATTTTTTGATTTTTTAAATTTTTATAATTTTTACACGAGACGAGGCGAGGCGAGGCGAGGCGAGATGAGACGGGACGGGACGAGACGAGACGAGACGAGACGAGACGAGACGGGACGAGACGAGGCGAAACGAGACGCGACGCGACGAGACGAGACGACACGAGACTTTTTATGTTTTTTGATTTTTTATATCTTTTGATTTTTTATATTTTTTGGTTTTTTATATTTTTTGATTTTTTATATTTTTTGATTTTTTATATTTTTTGATTTTTTGAAATTTATATTTTTCGAATTTTTATATTTTTTGATTTTTTTATATTTTTCGAAAATCATATTTTTCGAATTTTTATATTTGTTTATTTATAATATTTTTTGAATTTTTAAATTTTTATAATTTTTAGACGAGACGAGGCGAGACGAGGCGAGGCGAGGCGAGGCGAGACGAGACGAGACGGGACGAGACGAGATGAGACCGGATGGGACGGGACGGGACGAGACGAGACGAGACAGGACGAGACGAGACGAGACAGGATGAGGCGAGACGAGGCGAAAAGAGACGAGACGCGACGCGACTCGACGAGACGAGACGAGACTTTTTTTATTTTTTTATTTTTTATTTTATATATTTTTTTGATTTTTTATATTTTTGGATTTTTTATATTTTTTGATTTTTTGTATTTTTGATTTTTTATATTTTTCGAAATTTATAGTTTTCGAAATTTTTTATTTTTCGAATTTTTATCCTTTTGATTTTTAATATTTTCTGATTTTTTAAATTTTTATAATTTTTAGACGAGACGAGACGAGGCGAGATGAGACAGGACGAGACGAGACGAGACGAGACGTGACGTGACGTGACGAGACGAGACGGGACGGGATGGGACGGGCGGGACGGGACGAGACGAGACGAGACGCGACGAGACGAGACGAGACAGGATGAGACAGAACGAGACGAGACGAGGCGAAACGAGACGAGACGCGACGCGACAAGACGAGACGAGACGAGACTTTATATATTTTTTGATTTTTTATATTTCTTGATTTTTTATATTTTTGATTTTTCATATTTTTTATTTTTTATATTCTTTGATTTTTATATTTTTTGATTTTTTATATTTTTTGATTTTTTATTTTTTTAATTTTTTTATTTTTTTATTTTTTATATTTTTCGAAATTAAATATTTCGAATTTTTATATTTTTTGATTTTTCATATTTTTTGATTTTTTAAAATTTTATAATTTTTAGACGAGACGAGACGAGGCAAAGCGAGACGAGACGGGACGGGACGAGACGAGACGAGACGGGACGAGACGAGACGAGACGAAACGAGACGAGACGAGGCGAAACGAGACGCGACGCGACGAGACAAGACGACACGAGACTTTTTGTATTTTTTGTTTTCTTATATTTATTGATTTTTTATATTTTTTGATTTTTTATATTTTTTTGATTTTTATATTTTTTGAATTTTTATATTTTGTGATTTTTTATATTTTTTGATTTTTTATATTTTTAATTTTTTTAAATTTTTTATATTATCGAAATTTATATTTTTTGAATTTTTATATTTTTTGATTTTTAAAATTTTTTATTTTTTAAATTTTTATTAATTTTAGACGAGTTGAAACGAGACGAGACGAGGCGAGGCGAGGCCAGGCGAGGCGAGGCGAGACGAGACGAGACGAGACGGGACGGGACGGGACGGGACGAGAGGAGACGAGACGAGACGAGACCAGACGGGACGAGACGAGGCGAAACGAGGCGAAACGAGACGCGACACGACGAGACTAAACTTTTTATATTTTTGATTTTTTATATTTTTTGATTTTTTATATTTTTTAATTTTTTATATTTTTTGATCTTTTTATTTTTTATTTTTTTGATTTTTTGATTTTTAATTTTTTATAATTTTTAGACGAGGCGAGGTGAGACGAGACGAGACGGGACTGGACGGGACGAGACGAGACGGGACGAGACGAGACGAGACGAAACGAGACGAGGCGAGGCGAAACGAGACGAGACGAGACGTGACGTGACGTGACGTGACGAAACGTGACGACACGAGACGACACGAGACGGGATGGGACGGGACGAAACGAGGCGAAACGAGCGAAACGAAACGGACGCGACGATACAAGACGAGACTTTTTATGTTTTTTTATATTTTTGATTTTTTATATTTTATAATTTTTTTGAGTTTTTGATTTTTTATATTTTTCGAAATTTATAATTTTCGAATTTTTATATTTTTTGATTTATAAAATTTTTGTTTTTTTTTAAATTTTTATAATTTTTAGACGAGACGAGGCGAGACGAGACGGGACGGGACGGGACGGGACGGGACGGGACGGGACGGGACGAAACGAGACGAGACGAGACGAGACGAGACAAGACGAGACGAGACGAGACGGGACGAGACGTGACGTGACGTGACAAGACGAGACGAGACGAAACGAGTCGAGACGAGCCGAAACGAAACGAGACGCGACGCGAGGAGACGAGACGACCCGAGACTTTTTATATTGTTTGATTTTTTATAATTTTTGATTTTTATATTTTTCGAAATTTATATTTTTCGAATTTTTATATTTTTTTAATATTTTTTGATTTTTTAAATTTTTATAATTTTTAGACGAGATGAGACGAGACGAGGCGAGGCTAAGCGAGACGGAACGAGACGAGACTAGACGAGACGGGACCAGACGAGACGAGACTAGAGGAGACGAGACCAGACGTGACGTGACGTGACGTGACGAAACGAGACGAAACGAGACGTGACGTGACGTGACGAGACGAGACGAGACGAGCCGGGCCGGGACGGGACGAGACGAGACGAAACGAGGCGAAACGAGAGGCGACGCGACGAGACGAGACGAGACTTTTTATATTTTTTGATTTTTTATATTTTTTGATTTTTTATATTTTTGATTTTTTATATTTTTTGATTTTTTATATTTTTTGATTTTTTATATTTTTTGATTTTTTATATTTTTTGATTTTTTATATTTTTTAATTTTTATTTAATTTTTATAATTTTTAGACGAGATGAGACGAGACGTGGCGAGGCCAGGCGAGGCGAGACGAGACGAGACGGTCCGGTACGGGACGGGACAAGACGAGACGAGACGAGACGTGACGTGATGTGACGAGACGAGACGAGACGTGACGTGACTTGACGAGACGAAACGAGACGAAACGAGACGAGACGTGACGGGACGTGACGGGACGAGACGAGACGCGACGCGACGAGACAGGACGAGACACGACGAGACGAGGCGAAACGAGACAAGACGCGACGCGACGAGACGTGACGGGACGGGACGGGACGAGACGCGACGCGACGCGAAGAGACAGGACGAGACGAGACTAACGAGACGAGACGCGACGCGACAAGACGAGTCGAGACTTTTTATATTTTTTGATTTTTTATATTTTTTGATTTTTTATATTTTTTTAATTTTTTATATTTTTTTATTTTTTATCTTTTTTATTTTTTATATTCTTTGATTTTTTATTTTTTATTTTTTATATTTTTCGAAATTTATATTTTTCGAATTTTATATTTTTTTATTTTTAATATTTTTTTATTTTTTAAATTTTTAGATGAGACGAGACGAGGCGAAACGAGACGAGACGAGACGGGACGGGACGGGACGAGTCGAGACGAGACAAGACGAGACGAGGGGAGACGAAACGAGACGAGACGAAACGAGACGAGACGAGGCGAAACGAGACGAGACGAGGCGAAACGAGATTCGACGCGACGAGACGAGACGACACGAGTCTTTTTATATTTTTTGATGTTTTATATTTTTTGATTTTTTATTTTTTTGATTTTTATATTTTTTGATTTTTTAATTTTTTTATGTTTTATATTTTTTATTTTTTATATTTTTTGATTTTTTATATTTTTCGAAATTTATATTTTTCGAATTTTTATATTTTTTATTTTTAATATTTATTGATTTTTTAATTTTTTATAATTTTTAGACGAGACGAGGCGATACGGGACGGGACGAGACGAGACGGGACGTGACGGAACGGGACGGGACGAGATGAGACGAGACGGGACGAGACGAGACGAGACGGGACGAGACAGGACGAGACGAGACGAGGCGAAACGAGACGTGACGCGACGCGACGAGACGAGACGAGACTTTTTATATTTTTTTATTTTTATATTTTTTAATTTTTTATATTTTTTGATTTTTTATATTTTTTGATTTTTTATATTTTTTGATTTTTTTAATTTTTTGATTTTTATATTTTTTGATTTTTTATATTTTTTGATTTTTTATATTTTTGATTTTTTAAATTTTTATAAATTTTAACGAGACGAGACGGGACGAGACGGGACGAGACGAGACGTGACGTGGCGTGACGTGACGAGACGAGACGAGACGAAACGAGACGAGACGAGGCGAAACGATACGAGACGCGACGCGACGAGACGAGACGACACGAGGCTTTTTATATTGTTTGATTTTTATATTTTTTGATTTTTTATATTTTTTGATTTTTTATATTTTTTAAATTTTGATTTTTTGATTTTTTATATTTTTTGATTTTTATACTTTTTGATTTTTTATGAGACGACGAAAAGACGAGACGACACAACGACGAAAATACGAGACGACGAGGAAACGACATGACGAAACGACAAGACGACGAGACAGAGATGACGAGACAAGACGACGAGAAAACGAGACGACGAGAGGACGAGAAGACGAGACGACGAGGAAAACAGACGTTGAGACGACGAGACGAGACGAAGAGAAAATGAGTCGACGAGACGACGAGAGAACAATACGACGAGAAGACTAGACGACAAGACGAAGAGCAAACGAGACGACGACACGATGAGAAGACGAGACGACTAGAAAACGAGACAACTTGAAAACGAGACGACGATAAAACGAGACGACGTGACGACGGGAAGACAAGACGACGAGAAGACGAGACGACGTGACAGAGATGACAAGACTATGAGACGACGAGTAAACGAGACAACAGGAGGACATGACGAAAAGAGGACGTGACGACGAGAAAACGAGAGGACGGGACGATGAGAAGACGAGACGACGAGAAGACGAGACGACGAGACAGTGACAACAAGACGATGAAAAAACGAGACGACGACGAAACGACGAGACGATGAAAAAACGATTCGACGAGACAAGACGACGAGAAAACGAGACAACGAGACGACGAGACAACGAGACGACGAAAAAATAAGACGACGAGAAGACGAGACGACGGGACGACGAGACAGATGACGAGACGACTAGAGAACGAGACGACGTAAAGACGAGGCGACGAGAAGACGAGACGACGAGATTACGAGACATGACGAGACGACGAGACGCAGAAAAAACGAGACGTCGAAACAACGAGAAGACGAGACGAGGGAAAGACAGGACGACGAGACAACTAGAAAGCGAGACGACGAGACAGAGATGACGAGACGACGAGAAAACGAGACGACGAGACGAAGAGAAGACGAGACGAGACGAAGAGAAAACGAGTCGACGAGACTACGAGAAAACGAGACGACGAGAAGACGGGAAAACGAGACGACGATAAAAACATGACGAGACGACGAGAAAACGATACGACGAGACGAAGAGAAGACGAGACGAGACGAAGAGAAAACGAGTCGACGAGGCAACGAGAAAACGAGACGACGAGAAGATTAGACGACGAGTCGAAGAGACGAAGAGAAAACGAGACGACGACACGATGGAAGACGAGAATACGAAACAACTAGAAAACGAGCCGACGATAAACGAGCCGACGAGACCAAGAAACACCGAGACGACGAGAAGACGAGACGACGAGAATACGAGACGACGAGAAGACAAGACGACGAGAAGACGAGACGACGAGAAAACAAGACGACGAGACGACGATAAGACGAGACGACGTGAAAACGAGACGACGGGACGACGAGAAGAGACAACGAGACGAAGAGAAAACGAGCCGACGAGACGACGAGAAGACTAGACGACGAGAAACGAGACGACGAGAAAACGAATCGACGAGAAGAATAGACGACGACACGACGAGACGATGAGTAAACGATTCGACGAGACGACGAGAAAACGAGACGACGAGAAGACGAGAAAACGAGACGACGAGAAAGACATGACGAGACGACGAGAAAACGTGACGACGAGACGAAGAGAAGACGAGACGAGACGACGAGAAAACGAGTCGACGAGACGACGAGAAAACGAGACGACGAGAAGATCAGACGACGAGACGAAGAGAAAACGAGACGACGACACGATGGAAGACGAGAAAACGAAACAACTAGAAAACGAGCCGACGATAAAACGAGACGACGAGACCAAGAAAAAACGAGACGACGAGAAGACGAGACGACGATAATACGAGACGACGAGAAGACAAGACGACGAGAAGACGAGAAAACAAGACGACGAGACGAAGATAAGACGAGACGACGATAAGACGACACGACGAGACGACGCAACGACGTGAAAACGAGACGACGAGACGACGTGAAAACGAGACGACGGGACGACGAGAAGAGACAACGAGACGGAGAGAAAACGAGCCGACAAGACGACGAGAAACGAGACGACGAGAAAACGAATCGACGAGAAGACGAGACGACGAGATGATGAGTAAACGATTCGACGAGACGACGAGAAAACGAGACGACGAGAAAGACATGACGAGACGACGTGAAAGGAGACGACGGGACGACGAGAAGACGAGACAACGAGAAAACGAGACGACGAGAAAATGAAAACGTGACGACGAGAAGACGGGACGACGAGAAAACGAGACGACGAGAAAACGAGACGTCGAGTCGCAGAAAAACAAGACGACGAAACAAGGAGAAGACGAGACGACTAGACGACTAGACGACGAGAAGACGAGACGACGAAACGACGAGAAAACGTGACGACGAAATGACGAGATGAGAAGACAAGACGACGAGAAAACGAGACGACGAAATGACGAGTAGGTAAGACAAGACGACGAGAAAACGAGACGATGAGAAGACGAGACGACGAGAAGACGAGACGACGAGACAACGAGACAGGGATGACGTGACGACGATACGACGAGAAAACGAGACGACGAGACGTTAAGACGACGAGAAGACGAAACCACGAGACGACGAGAAGACGAGACGACGAGAAGACGAGACGACGAGACGACGAGAAGACGAGACGACGAGATTACGAGAAAGATGACGAGACGACGAGACGCAGAAAAAACGAGAAGACGAGACGAGGGAAAGACAGGACGACGAGACAACGAGAAAGCGAGACGACGAGACAGAGATGACGAGACGACGAGCCGACGTGCCGACGAGCCGCCGAGACGACGAGACCTAGTAGACGAGACGACGAAACGACGAGAAAACGAGACGGCGAGCAGACGAGCCGACGAGACGACGAGACAAAGGTGACGAGACGACGAGATGACAAGAAAACTAGAAGACCAGAAAACGAGACGACGAGAAGACATGAGACGACGAGAAAACGAGACGACGAGACGAAGAGAAGACGAGACGAGACGAAGAGAAAACGAGTTGACGAGACGACGAGAAAACGTGACGACGAGAAGATCAGACGACGAGACGAAAAGAAAACGAGACGACGACACGATGAGAAGACCAGAAAACGAGACAACTAGGAAACGAGTCGACGATAAAACGAGTCGACAAGACCAAGAAAAAACGAAACGACGAGAAGACGAGACGACGAGATGACGAGACGACGAGACAGAGATGACGAGACGACGAGACAGACATGACGAGACGACGAGACAGAGATGACGAGACGACGAGACAGACATGACGAGACGACGAGACAGAGATGACGAGACGACGAGAGGACGAGACGACGTGAAAACGAGACGACAGGAGGACATGACGACGAGTCGACGAGAAAAAGAGACGACGAGACGACGAAAAGACGAGACGACGAGAAGACAAGACGACGAGACGACGAGACGACGAGACAGATGACGAGACCATGATAGGACGAGAAAACGAGACGATGAGAAAACAAGACGACGTGAAGACGAGATGACGAGAAGACGAGACGAAGAGAAAACGAGACGACGAGACTGAGATGAGGAGACTACGAGAAAACGAGACGACGAAACGAGGAGAAGACGAGACGACGCGACGAAGAGAAAACGAGACGACGAGACGACTTGAAAAAGACACGACGAGACGACGAGAAGACGAGACGAGTCGAAGAGACATAGAGTACGAGACACCAGATAACGAGAAAACAACAAATGAGACGACGAAACACAGAGAATGCGAGACGACGAGAAGAGGAGTCGACGAGACGTAGGGTAGACGAAACGAAGAGACGACGAGAAAAGGAGACGACGAGACGCTGCGAAAACGAGACGACGAAACGACGAGACGACAAGACGACGAGAAAACGAGACGACGAGAAGACGAGACAACGTGACGACAAGAAAACGAGACGACGTGAAGACGAGACGACGATAAGACGAGACGACGAGGAAACGAGACGACGAGACAGAGAATACGAGACGACGAGAAAACAAGACGACGAGACGACGAGAAGACGAGACGACGCGACGAAGAGGAAACGAGACGACGAGAAAAAGACGCGACGAGACGACGAGAAGACGAGACGGGTCGAAGAGACAGAGAGGACGAGACGACAAGATAACGAGAAAACAAGAAATGAGACGACGAAACAGAGAATACGAGACGACGAGAAGAGGAGGCGACGAGACGTCGGGTAGACGATACGACGAGAAAAGGAGACGACGAGACGCTGCGAAAACGAATCGACGAAACGACGAGAAGACGAGACGAAGAGAAAACGAGTCGACGAGACGACGAGATGACGAGACGACGTAAAAACGAGACGTCGAGACAACGAGAAGACGAGACGACGAGACATAAATGGAACGACGAGACGATGAGTCGACGAGAAGACGAGACGACGTGACGACGAGAAGACGAGACGACGAGAAAACGAGACGACGAGAAAACGAGACGACAAACAGAGATGACGAAACGACTAGACTACGAGTCGACGAGAAGACGAGACGACGAGAAAACGAGACGACGAGAACACGAGACGATGAGAAAACGAGACGACGAGACAGAGATGACGAGACGACGAGAAAACGAGACGACGAGACAGAGATGACGAGACGACGAGAAAACGAGACGACGACACGACGCGACGAAGAAAATACGAGAAGACGAGACAACGAGAAAAAGACGCGAAGAGACGACGAGAAGACGAGACGAGTCGAAGGGACACATAGAGGACGAGACGACAAGATAACGAGAAAACAAGAAATGAGACGACGAAACACAGAGAAGACGAGACGACGAGAAGAGGAGGCGGCGAGACCCAGAGAAAACGAGACGACGAGACGACGAGAGGACGAGACGACTAGACGACGAGAAAACGAGACGACGGAAAAACGAGTCGACGAGATGACGAGACGACGAGAAAACGAGTCGACGAGACGAAGAGATGACGAAGACGAAAGCTAAGGCAAAAACGAAGACGAAAGCTAAGGCGAAACACGATGACGAAAACGAGTACGAAAGACGAAGACGAAAGACGAAGACGGAGACGAAAGACTAAGACGGACGACGAAGACGAAAGTCGAAGACGAAAGAAGTAGACGATAGACGAAGACGAAAGACGAAGACGAAAGACGAAGGCGAAAGACGAAGACGAAACACGAAGACGAAACACGAAGACGAAAGGCGAAGACCAAAGACGAAGACGAAGACGAAGACAAAGACGAAAGACGAAGACGAAAGACGAAGACGAAAGACGAAGACGAAATTCGAATACGAAAGAGGAAGAAGACGAACACGTCAGAGCAAGACGAAAGGCGATGACGAATGACGAAGACGAAACACGAAGATGCAAAACGACGACGAAAAACAAAAAGGAAAGACGAAGACGAAAGGCGATGACCAAACACGAAGACGAAAGGCGATGACCAAACACGAAGACGAAAGACGAAGATAAAAGCCGAAGACGAAAGACAAAGACGAAGACCAAAGACGAACACGAAGACGAAAGATGAAGATGAAAGACGAAAGACGAAGACGAAAGACGAGGACGAAAGACGAAGATGAAAGACGAAGATGAAACACGAAGAATCATAACGTACACGAAAAACGAAGGCGAATGACGAAGACGAAAGACGAAGACGAAAGACGAAAACGAAAGACGAAGATGAAGACGAAAGACAAAGACGAAAGACGAAGATGAAGACGAAAGACGAAGACGAAGACGAAAGACGAAGACGAAAGACGAAAGATGAAGACGAAATACGAACACTAAAGACGAAGACCAAAGACGAAAGACGGAGACGAAAGACGAAGACGAAAGACGAAAGACGAAGTCGAAGACGAAAAACGAAGACGAAAGTAGGAGACGAAAGACGAGAACGAAAGACTATGACGAAAGACGAAGACGAACGACGAAGACGAAAGACGAAGATGAAGACGAAAGACGAAGACGAAAGACGAAGACGTAGACGAAGATGAAAGACAAAGACGAAAGACGAAAATGAAGACGAAAGACGAAGACGAAGTCGAAAGACGAAGACGAAAGTCGAAGACGAAAGACGAAGGCGAATGAAGTTAATTACGATGATGTAAGGCGAAGATGATGACGAATGAGGAAAGAGAAAGACGAAATACGAAACGAATAACGAAAGGCGAAGACGTAGACGATAGACGAAGACGAAAGACGAAAGCGGAGGCGAAGTCGAACGCGAAGGCGCAAGGTGAAGACGAAGACGAAGACGAAAGTCGATGACCAAAAAGTTTAAAGTGAACGATGAAAGCTGAAAGACTACGACAAAGGACGTAGACGATAGAGGAAAACGAAAGCAAAGAAAAGGGTGGAAGACGAAAAAAAAGACGAAGGCAAAAAACGAGGAGAAATGACGAAGACGAAGACGAAGAGGAAAGACGAAAACGAAAGACGAGGACGAAGACGAAAGACGAGGACGAAGACGAAAGACGAGGACGAAGACGAAAGACGAAGACGAACGACGAAGTCGAAAGACGTTGCGAAATAAGAAGACGAAAGACGAAGACGAAAGACGAAGACGAAAGACGAAGACGAAAGACGAAGACGAAAGACGAAGACGAAAGACGAAGACGAAAGACGAAGACGAAAGACGAAGACGAAAGACGAAGACGAAAGACGAAGACGAAAGACGAAGACGAAAGACGAAGACGAAAGACGAAGACGAAAGACGAAGACGAAAGACGAAGACGAAAGACGAAGACGAAAGACGAAGACGAAAGACGAAGACGAAAGACGAAGACGAAAGACGAAGACGAAAGACGAAGACGAAAGACGAAGACGAAAGACGAAGACGAAAGACGAAGACGAACACGAAAGACGAAGACGAAGACGAAGACGAAAGAAGAAGACGAAAGACGAAGACGAAAGACGAAGACGAAAGACGAAGACGAAGACGAAAGACGAAGACGAAGACGAAAGACGAAGACGAAAGACGAAGACGAAAGACGAAGACGAAAGACGAAGACGAAAGACGAAGACGAAAGACGAAGACGAAAGACGAAGACGAAAGACGAAGACGAAAGACGAACACGGAAGACGAAGACGAAGGCGAAGGCGAAAGACGAAGATGAAAGACGAAGACGAAAAACGAACACGGAAGACGAAGACGAAGGCGAAGACGAAAGACGAAGATGAAAGACGAAATACGAAGACGAAAGACGAAGACGAAAGACGAAGACGAAAGACGAAGACGAAAGACGAAGACGAAAGACGAAGACGAAAGACGAAGACGAAAGACGAAAGACGAAAGACGAAGACGAAAGACGAAGACGAAAGAAGAAGACGAAGACGAAGACGAAGACGAAGACGAAAGACGAAAGACGAAGACGAAAGACGAAGACGAAAGACGAAGACGAAAGACGAAGACGAAAGACGAAAACGAAAGACGAAGACGAAAGACGAAGACGAAAGACGAAGACGGAAGACAAGACGAAAGACGAAGACGAAGACGAAAGACGAAAGACGAAGACGAAGATGAAGACGAAGACGAAGACGAAGACGAAGACGAAGACGAAGACGAAGGCGAAAGACGAAGACGAAAGACTATGACGAAAGGCGATAGACGAAAGACGAAGACGAAAGACGAAGACGAACGACGAAAATGAAGACGAAGACGAAAGACGAAGACGAAGACGAAAGACGAAGACGAATAACGAAGACAAAAGACGAAGTCGAAAGACGAAGACGAAAGAGGAAGACGAAAGACGAAGACGAAAGACGAAGGCGGAAGACGGAAGACGGAAGACGAAGACGAAAGACGAAAGACGAAAGACGAAAGACGAAGACGATGACGAAGACGAAGACGAAGACGAAAGACGAAGACGAAAGACGAAAGACGAAGAGAAAGACGAAAGACGAAGACGATGACGAAAGACGAAGACGAAAGACGAAGACGAATGACGAAGACGAAACACCTAAGACGAAAACGAAAGACGAAGACGAAGACGAAAGGCGTAGACGAAAGACGGAGACGAAGACGAAAAACGAAGACGAAAGACGAAGAGGAAAGACGAAAGCGAAAGACGAAGACGAAAGACGAAGACGAAAGACGAAGACGAAAGACGAAGACGAAAGCAGAAAGCCGAAAGACGAAAGACGAAAGACGAAAGACGAAGACGAAAGACGAAGTCGAAAGACGATGACGAAATACGAAGACGAAAGACGAAGACGATAGACGAAGACGCAGACGAAAAACGAATACCAAAGACGAAGACGAAAGACGAAAGACGAAGACGAAGGCAAAAGACGAAGATGAAGACGAAAGGCGAAGACGAGAGACGAAGACGAAAGGCGAAAACTAAAGTAAGGAGACGAAAAACGAAGACGAAAGACGAAGACGAAAGACGAAGACGAAAGACGAAGACGAAAGACGAAGACGAAAGACGAAGACGAAAGACGAAGACGAAAGACGAACACGGAAGACGAAGACGAAGGCGAAGGCGAAAGACGAAGATGAAAGACGAAGACGAAAAACGAACACGGAAGACGAAGACGAAGGCGGAGACGAAAGACGAAGATGAAAGACGAAATACGAAGACGAAAGACGAAGACGAAAGACGAAGACGAAAGACGAAGACGAAAGACGAAGACGAAAGACGAAGACGAAAGACGAAGACGAAAGACGAAGACGAAAGACGAAGACGAAAGACGAAGACGAAAGACGAAAGACGAAAGACGAAGACGAAAGACGAAGACGAAAGAAGAAGACGAAGACGAAGACGAAGACGAAGACGAAGACGAAAGACGAAAGACGAAGACGAAAGACGAAGACGAAAGACGAAGACGAAAGACGAAGACGAAAGACGAAGACGAAAGACGAAGACGGAAGACAAGACGAAAGACGAAGACGAAGACGAAAGACGAAAGACGAAGACGAAGACGAAGACGAAGACGAAGACGAAGACGAAGACGAAGACGAAAGACGAAGACGAAAGACTATGACGAAAGGCGACAGACGAAAGACGAAGACGAAAGACGAAGACGAACGACGAAAATGAAGACGAAGACGACAGACGAAGACGAAAGACGAAAGACGAAGACGAATAACGAAGACAAAAGACGAAGTCGAAAGACGAAGACGAAAGACGAAGACGAAAGACGAAGACGAAAGACGAAGACGAAGACGGAAGACGGAAGACGGAAGACGAAGACGAAAGACGAAATACGAAAGACGAAAGACGAAGACGATGACGAAGACGAAGACGAAGACGAAAGACGAAGACGAAAGCCGAAAGACGAAGAGAAAGACGAAAGACGAAGACGATGACGAAAGACGAAGACGAAAGACGAAGACGAATGACGAAGACGAAACACCTAAGACGAAAACGAAAGACGAAGACGAAGACGAAAGGCGTAGACGAAAGACGGAGACGAAGACGAAAAACGAAGACGAAAGACGAAGAGGAAAGACGAAGGCGAAAGACGAAGACGAAAGACGAAGACGAAAGACGAAGACGAAAGCAGAAAGCCGAAAGCCGAAAGACGAAAGACGAAAGACGAAGACGAAAGACGAAGTCGAAAGACGATGACGAAATACGAAGACGAAAGACGAAGACGATAGACGAAGACGAAGACGCAGACGAAAAACGAATACCAAAGACGAAGACGAAAGACGAAAGACGAAGACGAAGGCAAAAGACGAAGATGAAGACGAAAGACGAAGACGAAAACGAGAGACGAAGACGAAAGGCGAAGACTAAAGTCGAAGACGAAAAACGAAGACGAAAGACGAAGACGAAAGACGAAGACGAAAGACGAAGACGAAAGACGAAGACGAAAGACGAAGACGAAAGACGAAGACGAAAGACGAAGACGAAAGACGAAGACGAAAGACGAAGACGAAAGACGAAGACGAAAGACGAAGACGAAAGACGAAGACGAAAGACGAAGACGAAAGACGAAGACGAAAGACGAAGACGAAAGACGAAGACGAAAGACGAAGACGAAAGACGAACACGGAAGACGAAGACGAAGGCGAAGGCGAAAGACGAAGATGAAAGACGAAGACGAAAAACGAACACGGAAGACGAAGACGAAGGCGGAGACGAAAGACGAAGATGAAAGACGAAATACGAAGACGAAAGACGAAGACGAAAGACGAAGACGAAAGACGAAGACGAAAGACGAAAGACGAAAGACGAAGACGAAAGACGAAGACGAAAGAAGAAGACGAAGACGAAGACGAAAGACGAAAGACGAAGACGAAAGACGAAGACGAAAGACGAAGACGAAAGACGAAGACGAAAGACGAAGACGAAAGACGAAGACGAAAGACGAAGACGGAAGACAAGACGAAAGACGAAGACGAAGACGAAAGACGAAAGACGAAGACGAAGACGAAGACGAATACGAAGACGAAGACGAAGACGAAGACGAAGACGAAGACGAAGACGAAGACGAAGACGAAAGACTATGACGAAAGGCGACAGACGAAAGACGAAGACGAAAGACGAAGACGAACGACGAAAATGAAGACGAAGACGAAAGACGAAGACGAAGACGAAAGACGAAAGACGAAGACGAATAACGAAGACAAAAGACGAAGTCGAAAGACGAAGACGAAAGACGAAGACGAAAGACGAAGACGAAAGACGAAGACGGAAGACGGAAGACGGAAGACGGAAGACGAAGACGAAAGACGAAAGACGAAAGACGAAAGACGAAAGACGAAGACGATGACGAAGACGAAGACGAAGACGAAGACGAAAGACGAAGACGAAAGACGAAAGACGAAGAGAAAGACGAAAGACGAAGACGATGACGAAAGACGAAGACGAAAGACGAAGACGAATGACGAAGACGAAACACCTAAGACGAAAACGAAAGACGAAGACGAAGACGAAAGGCGTAGACGAAAGACGGAGACGAACGAAAAACGAAGACGAAAGACGAAGAGGAAAGACGAAGGCGAAAGACGAAGACGAAAGACGAAGACGAAAGACGAAGACGAAAGCAGAAAGCCGAAAGCCGAAAGACGAAAGACGAAAGACGAAGACGAAAGACGAAGTCGAAAGACGATGACGAAATACGAAGACGAAAGACGAAGACGATAGACGAAGACGAAGACGCAGACGAAAAACGAATACCAAAGACGAAGACGAAAGACGAAAGACGAAGACGAAGGCAAAAGACGAAGATGAAGACGAAAGACGAAGACGAAGACGAGAGACGAAGACGAAAGGCGAAGACTAAACTCGAAGACGAAAAACGAAGACGAAAGACGAAGACGAAATTCGAATACGAAAGAGGAAGAAAACATATACGTCAAAGCAAGACGAAAGGCGATGACGAATGACGAAGACGAAACACGAAGATGCAAAACGATGACGAAAAACGAAAACGAAAGACGAAGACGAAAGGCGATGACGAAGGCGAAAGACGGAGATAAAAGTCGAAGACGAAAGACAATGATGAAGAGGATGACGAAAGACGAAGACGAAGATGAAAAATGATGACAAAAGACGAAGACGAAAAAAGAAGATGAATGACGAAGACGAAGGGCGAAGACCAAACACGAAGATGAATGACGAAGATGAAAGACAAAGACAAAAGACGAAGAGGAAAGACGAAGACGATAGCCGAAGACGAAAGACGAAAGAAGAAGATGAAAGACGAAAGACGAAGACGAAAGACGAAAGACCAAAGACGAAAGACGAAAGACGAAAGACGAAGACGAAAGACGAAAGACGAAAGACGAAGACGAAGATGAATGACGAAGACGAAGACGAAAGACGAAGACGAAAGACGAAGACGAAAGACGAAGACGAAGACGAAGACGAAGACGAAAGACGAAGACGAAAAACGAAGGCGAAATTCGAATACGAAGACCAAAGACGAAGACGAAAGACGAAGACGAAGACGAAGACGAAAGACGAAGACGAAAGACGAAGACGAAAGACGAAGACGAAAGACGAAGACGAAAGACGAAGACGAAGACGAAGACGAAGACGAAGACGAAGACGAAGACGAAGACGAAGACGAAGACGAAAGACGAAGACGAAAGACGAAAGACGAAAGACGAAGACGAAGACTAGGACGAAGACGAAAGACGAAGACGAAGACGAAAGACGAAAACCAAAGGCGAAAGACGAAGACCAAAGACGTAGACGAAAGACAAGACGAAAGACGAAGACGAAGACGAAAGACGAAAGACGAAGACGAAGACGAAGACGAAGACGAAGACGAAGACGAAAGACGAAGACGAAGACGAAAGACGAAGACGAAAGACGAAGACGAAAGACGAAGACGAAAGAAGAAGACGAAAGACGAAGACGAAAGACGAAGACGAAAGACGAACACGGAAGACGAAGACGAAGGCGAAGGCGAAAGACGAAGATGAAAGACGAAGACGAAAAACGAACACGGAAGACGAAGACGAAGGCGGAGACGAAAGACGAAGATGAAAGACGAAATACGAAGACGAAAGACGAAGACGAAAGACGAAGACGAAAGACGAAGACGAAAGACGAAGACGAAAGACGAAGACGAAAGACGAAGACGAAAGACGAAAGACGAAAGACGAAGACGAAAGACGAAGACGAAAGAAGAAGACGAAGACGAAGACGAAGACGAAAGACGAAAGACGAAGACGAAAGACGAAGACGAAAGACGAAGACGAAAGACGAAGACGAAAGACGAAGACGAAAGACGAAGACGGAAGACAAGACGAAAGACGAAGACGAAGACGAAAGACGAAAGACGAAGACGAAGACGAAGACGAAGACGAAGACGAAAGACGAAGACGAAAGACTATGACGAAAGGCGACAGACGAAAGACGAAGACGAAAGACGAAGACGAACGACGAAAATGAAGACGAAGACGAAAGACGAAGACGAAGACGAAAGACGAAAGACGAAGACGAATAACGAAGACAAAAGACGAAGTCGAAAGACGAAGACGAAAGACGAAGACGAAAGACGAAGACGAAAGACGAAGACGAAAGACGAAGACGAAGACGGAAGACGGAAGACGGAAGACGAAGACGAAAGACGAAAGACGAAAGACGAAAGACGAAGACGATGACGAAGACGAAGACGAAGACGAAAGACGAAGACGAAAGCCGAAAGACGAAGAGAAAGACGAAAGACGAAGACGATGACGAAAGACGAAGACGAAAGACGAAGACGAATGACGAAGACGAAACACCTAAGACGAAAACGAAAGACGAAGACGAAGACGAAAGGCGTAGACGAAAGACGGAGACGAAGACGAAAAACGAAGACGAAAGACGAAGAGGAAAGACGAAGGCGAAAGACGAAGACGAAAGACGAAGACGAAAGACGAAGACGAAAGCAGAAAGCCGAAAGACGAAAGACGAAAGACGAAGACGAAAGACGAAGTCGAAAGACGATGACGAAATACGAAGACGAAAGACGAAGACGATAGACGAAGACGAAGACGCAGACGAAAAACGAATACCAAAGACGAAGACGAAAGACGAAAGACGAAGACGAAGGCAAAAGACGAAGATGAAGACGAAAGACGAAGACGAAGACGAGAGACGAAGACGAAAGGCGAAGACTAAAGTCGAAGACGAAAAACGAAGACGAAAGACGAAGACGAAAGACGAAGACGAAAGACGAAGACGAAAGACGAAGACGAAAGACGAAGACGAAAGACGAAGACGAAAGACGAAGACGAAAGACGAAGACGAAAGACGAACACGGAAGACGAAGACGAAGGCGAAGGCGAAAGACGAAGATGAAAGACGAAGACGAAAAACGAACACGGAAGACGAAGACGAAGGCGGAGACGAAAGACGAAGATGAAAGACGAAATACGAAGACGATAGACGAAGACGAAAGACGAAGACGAAAGACGAAGACGAAGGACGAAGACGAAAGACGAAGACGAAAGACGAAGACGAAAGACGAAAGACGAAAGACGAAGACGAAAGACGAAGACGAAAGAAGAAGACGAAGACGAAGACGAAGACGAAAGACGAAAGACGAAGACGAAAGACGAAGACGAAAGACGAAGACGAAAGACGAAGACGAAAGACGAAGACGAAAGACGAAGACGGAAGACAAGACGAAAGACGAAGACGAAGACGAAAGACGAAAGACGAAGACGAAGACGAAGACGATGACGAAGACGAAAGACGAAGACGAAAGACTATGACGAAAGGCGACAGACGAAAGACGAAGACGAAAGACGAAGACGAACGACGAAAATGAAGACGAAGACGAAAGACGAAGGCGAAGACGAAAGACGAAAGACGAAGACGAATAACGAAGACAAAAGACGAAGTCGAAAGACGAAGACGAAAGACGAAGACGAAAGACGAAGACGAAAGACGAAGACGAAAGACGAAGACGAAGACGGAAGACGGAAGACGGAAGACGAAGACGAAAGACGAAAGACGAAAGACGAAAGACGAAGACGATGACGAAGACGAAGACGAAGACGAAAGACGAAGACGAAAGCCGAAAGACGAAGAGAAAGACGAAAGACGAAGACGGTGACGAAAGACGAAGACGAAAGACGAAGACGAATGACGAAGACGAAACACCTAAGACGAAAACGAAAGACGAAGACGAAGACGAAAGGCGTAGACGAAAGACGGAGACGAAGACGAAAAACGAAGACGAAAGACGAAGAGGAAAGACGAAGGCGAAAGACGAAGACGAAAGACGTAGACGAAAGACGAAGACGAAAGCATAAAGCCGAAAGCCGAAAGACGAAAGACGAAGACGAAAGACGAAGTCGAAAGACGATGACGAAATACGAAGACAAAGGACGAAGACGATAGACGAAGACGAAGACGCAGACGAAAAACGAATACCAAAGACGAAGACGAAAGACGAAGACGAAGGCAAAAGACGAAGATGAAGACGAAAGACGAAGACGAAGACGAGAGACGAAGACGAAAGGCGAAGACTAAAGTCGAAGACGAAAAACGAAGACGAAAGACGAAGACGAAAGACGAAGACGAAAGACGAAGACGAAAGACGAAGACGAAAGACGAAGACGAAAGACGAAGACGAAAGACGAAGACGAAAGACGAAGACGAAAGACGAAGACGAAAGACGAAGACGAAAGACGAAGACGAAAGACGAACACGGAAGACGAAGACGAAGGCGAAGGCGAAAGACGAAGATGAAAGACGAAGACGAAAAACGAACACGGAAGACGAAGACGAAGGCGGAGACGAAGGACGAAGATGAAAGACGAAATACGAAGACGAAAGACGAAGACGAAAGACGAAGACGAAAGACGAAGACGAAAGACGAAAGACGAAAGACGAAGACGAAAGACGAAGACGAAAGAAGAAGACGAAGACGAAGACGAAAGACGAAAGACGAAGACGAAAGACGAAGACGAAAGACGAAGACGAAGACGAAAGACGAAGACGAAAGACGAAGACGAAAGACGAAGACGGAAGACAAGACGAAAGACGAAGACGAAGACGAAGACGAAAGACGAAAGACGAAGACGAAAGACGAAAGACGAAGAGAAAGACGAAAGACGAAGACGATGACGAAAGACGAAGACGAAAGACGAAGACGAATGACGAAGACGAAACACCTAAGACGAAAACGAAAGACGAAGACGAAGACGAAAGGCGTAGACGAAAGACGGAGACGAACGAAAAACGAAGACGAAAGACGAAGAGGAAAGACGAAGGCGAAAGACGAAGACGAAAGACGAAGACGAAAGACGAAGACGAAAGACGAAGACGAAAGCAGAAAGCCGAAAGCCGAAAGACGAAAGACGAAAGACGAAAGACGAAGACGAAAGACGAAGTCGAAAGACGATGACGAAATACGAAGACGAAAGACGAAGACGATAGACGAAGACGAAGACGCAGACGAAAAACGAATACCAAAGACGAAGACGAAAGACGAAAGACGAAGACGAAGGCAAAAGACGAAGATGAAGACGAAAGACGAAGACGAAGACGAGAGACGAAGACGAAAGGCGAAGACTAAACTCGAAGACGAAAAACGAAGACGAAAGACGAAGACGAAATTCTAATACGAAAGAGGAAGAAGACGAAGACGTCAAAGCAAGACGAAAGGCGATGACGAATGACGAAGACGAAACACGAAGATGCAAAACGATGACGAAAACGAAAACGAAAGACGAAGACGAAAGGCGATGACGAAGGCGAAAGACGGAGATAAAAGTCGAAGACGAAAGACAATGATGAAGAGGATGACGAAAGACGAAGACGAAGATGAAAAATGATGACAAAAGACGAAGACGAAAAAAGAAGACGAATGACGAAGACGAAGGGCGAAGACCAAACACGAAGATGAATGACGAAGATGAAAGACAAAGACAAAAGACGAAGAGGAAAGACGAAGACGATAGCCGAAGACGAAAGACGAAAGACGAAGATGAAAGACGAAAGACGAAAGACGAAAGACGAAGACGAAAGACGAAAGACCAAAGACGAAAGACGAAAGACGAAGACGAAAGACGAAAGACGAAAGACGAAGACGAAGATGAATGACGAAGACGAAGACGAAAGACGAAGACGAAAGACGAAGACGAAAGACGAAGACGAAGACGAAGACGAAGACGAAAGACGAAGACGAAAAACGAAGGCGAAATTCGAATACGAAGACCAAAGACGAAGACGAAAGACGAAGATGAAGACGAAGACGAAAGACGAAGACGAAAGACGAAGACGAAAGACGAAGACGAAAGACGAAGACGAAAGACGAAGACGAAAAACGAAGACGAAAGACGAAAGACGAAGACGAAAGACGAAGACGAAGACGAAAGACGAAGACGAAAGACGAAGACGAAAGACGAAGACGAAGACGAAGACGAAGACGAAAGACGAAGATGAAAGACGAAATACGAAGACGAAAGACGAAGACGAAAGACGAAGACGAAAGACGAAGACGAAAGACGAAGACGAAAGACGAAGACGAAAGACGAAGACGAAAGACGAAGACGAAAGACGAAGACGAAGACGAAGACGAAAGACGAAGACGAAAGACGAAGACGAAAGACGAAGACGAAGACGAAGACGAAGACGAAGACGAAGACGAAGACGAAAGACGAAGACGAAAGACGAAAGACGAAAGACGAAGACGAAGACTAGGACGAAGACGAAAGACGAAGACGAAGACGAAAGACGAAAACCAAAGGCGAAAGACGAAGACCAAAGACGTAGACGAAAGACAAGACGAAAGACGAAGACGAAGACGAAAGACGAAAGACGAAGACGAAGACGAAGACGAAGACGAAGACGAAGACGAAAGACGAAGACGAAAGACGAAGACGAAAGACGAAGACGAAAGACGAAGACGAAAGACGAAGACGAAAGACGAAGACGAAAGACGAAAGACGAAGACGAAAGACGAAGACGAAAGACGAAGACGAAAGACGAAGTTGAAAGACGAAGACGAAAGACGAAGACGAAAGACGAAGACAAAAGACGAAGACGAAAGACGAAGACGAAAGACGAAGACGAAAGACGAAGACGAAAGACGAAGACGAAAGACGAAGACGAAAGACGAAGACGAAAGTCGAACACGGAAGACGAAGACGAAGGCGAAGACGAAAGACGAAGATGAAAGACGAAGACGAAAGACGAACACGGAAGACGAAGACGAAGGCGAAGACGAAAGACGAAGATGAAGGCGAAATACGAAGACGAAAGACGAAGACGAAAGACGAAAGACGAAGACGAAAGACGAAGACGAAAGACGAAGACGAAGACGAAAGACGAAAGACGAAGACGAAAGACGAAGACGAAAGACGAAGACGAAAGACGAAGACGAAAGACGAAGACGAAAGACGAAGACGAAAGACGAAGACGAAAGACGAAGTCGGAAGACAAGACGAAAGACGATGACGAAGACGAAAGACGAAGACGAAAGACGAAGACGAAGACGAAGACGAAAGACGAAGACGAAAGACTATGACGAAAGACGACAGACGAAAGACGAAGACGAAAGACGAAGACGAAAGACGAAAATGAAGACGAAGACGAAAGACGAAGACGAAGACGAAAGACGAAGACGAATAACGAAGACAAAAGACGAAGTCGAAAGACGAAGACAAAGACGAAGACGAAAGACGAAGACGAAAGACGAAGACGAAAGACGAAGACGAAAGACGAAAGGCGAAAGACGAAGACGATGACGAAGACGAAGACGAAGACGAAAGACGAAGACGAAGACGAAAGACGAAAGACGAAGACGAAAGACGAAGACGATGACGAAAGACGAAGACGAAAGACGAAGACGAAAGACGAAGACGAAGACGAAAGACGAAGGCGAAAGACGAAGACTAAAGACGAAGACGAAAGACGAAGACGAAAGACGAAGACGAAAGACGAACACGGAAGACGAAGACGAAGGCGAAGACGAAAGACGAAGATGAAAGACGAAGACGAAAGACGAACACGGAAGACGAAGACGAAGGCGAAGACGAAAGACGAAGATGAAAGACGAAATACGAAGACGAAAGACGAACACGGAAGACGAAGACGAAGACGAAAAACGAAGACGAAAGACGAAAGACGAAGATGAAGACGAACGACGAAGATGAAGACGATGACGATAGACGAAGACGAAGACGAAAGACGAAGACGAAAAACGAAGACGAAAGACGAAGAGGAAAGACGAAGACGAAGACGAAAGACGAACACGAAAGACGAAGACGAAAGACGTAGACGAAAGACGAACACGAAAGACGAAGACGAAGACGAAAGACGAAGATGAAAGACGAAATACGAAGACGAAAGACGAAGACGAAAGACGAAGACGAAAGACGAAGACGAAAGACGAAGACGAAAGACGAAGACGAAGACGAAAGACGAAGACGAAAGACGAAGACGAATGACGAAGACGAAGACGAAGACGAAGACGAAAGACGAAGACGAAAGACGAAGACGAAAGACGAAGACGAAGACGAAAGATGAAGACGAATGACTAAGACGAAGACGAAAGACGACAGACGAAGGCGAAAGAAGAGGACGATAGACGTAGATTATGATGAAGGCGAAAGACGAAAGACGATGGCGAATGACGAAGTCGATTACGATGATGTAAGTCCAAGATGATGACGAATGAGGAAAGAGGAAGACGAAATATTGGAAGAAGAAAACTGAAGTCGACATATTGGGTGAAATGATGAATGGGTATTATCTGTTCCTGGAGTTTTTAAAGCAATTGCTTCAAACAGTGTGAATATAAAAGGAGAGAAATCGCTCTTATTTTCAGCAATTTAGGCTCAACTCTCGACTCAAACGTGTTGAATTGATACAAGAGAGGTTATACATTTCTGTTGTAGGCTGCTTATGAGAGCTGGTTGTGAGAGAATGCACTCAGAAATATAAGTAAATGCTCCAAGTTTCTGGAAACTTTATATTCATACGTAAAGAAGAAGTTGCTTAAGAGAAATAGTAGTTCCTACTTGAACTCGTGAGCAATTACTCTTGAGTAGTTACTTTAAAAAAAATCACTCATTTAGGTAGGATCTCGCGGTCAGGATCACCGCAGTGACATCGGTTGATGTCCTCAGCCATGTCTCGCTAGGCCACTGTCTCACGCTTTGATCAGCCGAAGCGGCCGCGATACTTCGCAAGGAGAGAGAAAACGAGACGAACCTCGTGTGTTAATGAAACGTATTGAACCGATATTTTGCACGGGTCTCAATTGGGAAATATTTATTTCGTATTTTACAGATAAAAAATACTTACTCTTACTGGAACTTTTAATATGTATTATACGGGCATTATATCAAACTAGTACCTTTATTTTCATGAGTGTATGAATTGTCAACCTACCTAGTGCAAGTAGCTCCCACTCTTCACTGTATCGCTGTATCATTTCTAAACATCAATGTATTATTTGTTGTAATTTATTTTTGTTTTCATTACTAAATTAGTGTGATAAGTTATTGAGTTACTTCTTTCGTTCTTTGACCATACAATTTTGCTTTCAGGCAATGGAGCATAGTTTTTGAAGGCAGAATCAAATGAAACTCATGAGATCAAATACAAAAAATCTCATGAGTGCTTAAATTCCAAGGTGTGCCGAGAAGAAACATGAAAGTGAAGAATATAACATCAAGGGAAAGAAAGGATGATAAATTATTATTACAGTTGTAATTATATTATAAATGAGAGTAAATCTTCAATAAAGTATTCTCAAATAGAATTTAAAAAAGCGAATTAAATACAATTTTAATGTTACTATATTTTTCATGGAACTTTTACATGCTTGATTTCTTAAGCAACTGTGGGCCTAAGGAATAACAAATGTTAATTTTCCAATTAACTAATAGGGGTCATTACCTGCAATTTAGTTGATTGTTTACGAACGCAATAACGCGAGTGTGTAGGTAACACATAATGCTCTAAAGAGCTCTTGCAGAGAAAACTAGTGGTGCTACAACAATACATTCTTACTCATTTCATTTCATCGGCGATAACTACATATTTTATAAATTTCATTGCATACGAATTCTCAATGCCTCGAGTTTCGTCAGATTGATTGGGGAATGTCAATTTCTTGGGAATATCTTTTCTTTTGTACTAGCGTTGGCCGCAGACGGGGAGGCGGACAGAGAGGCGGTCGGGAGGACGGACGGAAAAATGTTCAGATGGAGAGACGGTGAGGTTTGTAAAGCCATTTTTATTCAAGCTCCTCCAGCTATATACATTTAAGGATGTATTTGAAGAACAAAAACGTATTAAGGGAAAATATCAATTTGGAATTTTGATGGTTAGAAAGATACCGAAAAAATTAAGCTTTTGTAATTTTCGAAAATAGAAGAGAAAAAAATAATTCAAAAATTTGGAGCCATATTTGATAAACTTTTGAATACATTGTTAAAGCTTCTTTATTAATAATAAAGATGATGACAATATTATAACGACAACAATGTCTAATGAATGATGATGATGATATGGTTGCTATTAAGCAGGCAAGCTCGAACAGTCCCAAGAGAAAGAAAGCGAATTTTGGTCGTCATATGTCGTATTACTATCCATTTTATCACCGTTCATAATTAATAATTCACAAATAACTCGTAATTGATTAGTGACGTAAAAGCTCAAACTAGCGGAAAGGGTGAGGACTAATAAATGCATGAGAATGTGCTGATCAGTGATGATGAACTGCTATGCTCATTAAACGAGTAATTAAATTTCATTGCTAAAAAAATTGAAAATCGAATGTAATGTCTCAAGTTATATAGTATCCATCTCTATTCTTTAGAACAGGGGTCTCCAAACTATGGCCAGCGGTCCACATCCGGCACTCGGCAGCATTCTATATGGCCTGCCAACCCTACTATATTCTACTTCAATTTAATCGTGACACAGGCTGTAACATTTTATTGCAAGATTTAAGAATCAGGTTTCCTATTGTTACACACTCTTTGTCTACATACCAGCAATTTTGTTTAGAAACAGTTTCGGAACTGAAAATACAGTTCAAAAATGTATTCACAAACTTTGATCGTTTTATGTGATACTGAGCAAGTCCCTGTTGCTATACAAATGGAAATACTCGTAATTGACCACAAAACTGATGCATGCTGGATAAATTTCAAGAAAGAAATTTGATAAATTCTTCAAACAACTTCTAATGGACCTTTATCCAAAAAATAAAAACGTTTCCAGAAGTTTCTTGTCAGTAGTTACTACAAGCAGCGTAAACAGACTTTCTCGAAATTTAAGAATGTGAAGTTTAAATACAAATGTGACTTTTCTGATGAACATTTGAGAGACATTTTAATAACAGGAGAAACAAAAATAGAATCCCAAATTTACCTATCGTTAGGGAAAAAATACAATTCATTTCTCTCAATGAGGTACGTTTCAACATTATTTATCATTTCCTTAATTTAGAAAATAAGTGTCTTATTAATATTGAAATATTAAATTGGTGGACCTGAATTTTTATGAACTATGTTAAACTATTTTTGAATATGTTACCTGACCGAATGCGTACGAATATTACGTCCAAAATTGTGTGCTCATACGCCCATATGTATTTTGAGAATTAATTCGTGAGTTGTTAACAGTTACGTCTTTCTTTAATTAAAATTTAATTTAACACATAGATGATAAATTTCAACCTATCTTGAAATTCAAATATCGTCTCTCGAGACTTAAAGCTTTTTATCCGACCCCGTATAAGAAAGTTTGGCTTTAGGAGGTGCGTAAGCTGTGACGACGTCAGAAGATGCCATGTTGTGCCCAATTATTATTTTCCTCCGTCTCTTGCAGGTAAGGGAACCTTTTGTACACGACAAAGACACTTATTAACAGTCTCACACCACTTCCATTCCAGTACTCAGCAAACACCCATGCGCAAGTCAACAAATTACAGATCATTCAAAACCATTTCCTCAGACTAGCACCCTAGTTCAACTTCACAAAGAATTCAAATTATCCTCCATAATTCACCATATTACTCTCCTGTGCAACAACTTCTTGCCCCAAAAAAACACAATAATCCAAGCCACCCATTACGCCTTAGTCACCACCTACCAGCTCCAACTAGAATAAAAAAAAAGGTATTCAATAGGTTCATTCCTCAGCATATTCTCAGAGATGAATTACTCGTATTTCCATAGTGCTCTGTGAGTTTCCTACTCATGAGTTGTTAGCTGTTATTGTACTTAGAATTTAAGTTTAATTGTTATGGTTCACCGTCATAGCTGTCAGCTTCTTCAGAGTAGATTATTTTCTTTTTACTTTATCACCTTTCGAATTCTTCGTAAGAAGAGAAAGTTATGTAATCGTGCGCCAAAAAAGGCCGAATTTCGCAACAAAAAGAAACAACTTATTGTCATTATACTCGTAACGAAGAAGTGGATAAATCCTGTTGCTAAATTTAGAAAACAAATCCGCTAATCCTTTATGTAGCCAAAATCCATGTTTTATTGGAATTTAGAAAACAAATCCGCTAATCCTTTATGTAGCCAAAATCCATGTTTTATTCGTTCTTGAGACTTGAAAAATCGATTGAGGGCAAAATGTCCGTCCCTCCGTTTGTCTGTCTGTCCGTCTGTGGTTATAACGCTAGTGGCTAAACCGTTCAGCTGTTTTTCTTGAAAATTGATATATCGTGATTGATGATCCTGATTGAGTTTCTAACGGTCATTTTGATTGTTGAAGATTTTTACGAAAATCTGGGTATTTAACGTTTTATACTTTGTCAGAGTTCAAACCACGCGGCGCGACTGTGACGTAGTGTGAGTGCCGGGACGTTAACGCTGGGGATCTGAGTTCGAGTCTCGGTGCGGAAAAGAATTAGCTGCTTGACAACACTTTTGCTGGCTGTGTAGTAGTGTAATGTTGCGGAGCTGTTAGAAACAATGCGAGAAATATGTGCTTTGCCGGCACTACTAGTTTAATTTATTTATTTTGAAAGAATATAATTTATCGGTTAGGGGAGATCGTATTACAATAGAGGTTGCTGGAGGGAAGATGGTGTGAGAGACGTTTAAAATGACTTACATAGAAATAGAAATTATAAGATTTATTGATTATACAACATGTAGATTGGATAGAGTAGTAATCATTAATTCTTTGTAGATGGCAGCTTCTTTTTCGTAATGAATTATAGGATGTACACTATCGCAATAGTTGAAAGGGTGGGGAGTGGGAAGGGGAGCATTTGCAATGACATGTTACTCGTTTATTATACATTTGCAGACGGCAGAATTAGAAAATTCTGTTTTTTTGAAAGTGAGCGCCCGCCGATGTCTAACAGCATCTGACCAATTCTGACGCCAGCCGAGACAGTCCTGGAAAAAGTGCTTGTTTTGTTTTGTAGTTTCTGTGAAATCTGCGAAAATATCAAATCCACTTCGGTAGGCGAGAGTGCGTTTTGGAAGTAAATAAGTTATAAATAATGTAGTGAACTATTGTCGCGAGGGGAAAAATGGGGGGTTATTAATACCATTAGAAAGACTTATGGACAGTAGCCCTAGTACAATACTCTTTGTCATCAACAATACATGCTATTCATAAAAGGTACGCAAAATATTTTTATTTCTCCTTTGCACATATCTATTACGCAATAGTTATGCTCTTGCCGGCTTCTTCTCTGGCGTTCTCTGCAATTAGCGGGCTTGTATGCTGCTCACCGTCCTCTTTATCATATCTGATCGATCAGTATCTACTGCAGACGCTACAGACATTCAGTCGGTGGTGACCTCATATAAACAGATCGCATTCGCTGCAAATGTAAAGTGAACGTATAATACATTTCGTGTAATATTCTGCTGCTCAACTCGATCCTCGAGTCATCACAGTAAGGAGTGGCAGCAGTAATGACGGCGCCTGGGGGAGGGAGGCTGTCAAAATGGGGGAAAATCTCGCTAACGTCGCCGCTGGCCTCGCCGTAGTCGCCTCCATAGAAACGGGCCGGGGGGAGAAGTAGATGGGAAAAACATGAAAATGTGGAAAGACATCTCCAGCGTGGCGGCCGACATCGCCGTTGCCTCAAGGCGTCTTCTCAAAGAGCAGATAAGTGACGTTGACAGAAAGGACAATGCTATTTACGACCTCATTGTTTTCCTCCCAGCTCATCAGCTAGCACTCACAAAAGTTCTCAGCCACCTCATAAAAGATTCCCTTTATTGACGCAACGCGTGACCGCCAATCGGTAAGCTATCCACTCTCTTCCCGCCCAAAACGAAAATGAAAATTCCAAAACGAAAATTCCTTACTTGTTTATGAACCGGAAGAGTGAGTAATATCCTGCTTTAATAAGAGAGGGAAACAGCACATCCTGCTTGTTGAGAGAGTTCCTCCAATGTTCTGTATGAATGTACATTCAAGTGAACAATTTCATGCCAAAATAAATAATTTACTTGTAAACTGATTGTTACATTTTCTATACCCTACCCCAAAACCAAGATGGGAATCCTCCTCATTGAGTAGAAAAAGCTCGCCTCTCGCTCTGGAATACCCTCCTTTTTACGAGTCTCCTTTTTATTTATTTTTTATTTTTGAAATAGTACAGATCATATAGGAGGCGCGTTAGACGTCATACATTAAGGTAGCCATGGCGTCAACACCACCCCTGTTATGGGCCCACATTAGATCGATCCTCATCCCCGGACGTCATCAACCGGATGAATGACGTCTTATCACCGGATGTGACGTCACTGGATGTGATAGGATCAAACTGATAAAGGCCAGGATGACCGAGCAATCTCATTGGCTTATACAAGGGCAATCCTTACCCCTTGACGTTATCACACAATGTGTGACATCTTATTACGGGATCATGCGCTGACTCAAGCCCTGTAATAGAGAAGAAAGGTGGCAATCGTTGAGTCTTCTAGAACCTATTTTGAATTACTCTTTGTAGGAAATCACTGGGTTTGTGTCTATTTTCTCGTCAATTGAGCGCTGAAGCTCTTCTTCCGAAATAGTGTTTCCTGCATACACCTGATTTTGTAACTAAACTACACCAAACTAAAAAGTGACAAGGTGTTAGTATGGAGTCAACACTTATCAAGCCTCCGCGCTCGTAAAGATTTACACAAGATAATAATGATTTAACTCACGTTTTCGAGTAATTTAGTGTCAAATCCTGACAATTTTCTAAAAAATACGTAAGCAAGGTTTTCTCAAAAACAGCTCCAAATGTTTTCTTTAAACTTTTTGTATGGATAGAGTATAATGCACAAAATCACCTGACAACAGCGCCATTTTCATTGAAACTTGATTGTTTTAAATGTAAGCACTTGTATCTGTTTTTAACATCTAGCAAAACGTTTATATTTACTTTACTGATTTGTTTAATCGTTTGTTACGTACGTTTTATACGATCTTTACGTTTATCAGAATTCCAAAAGTTTTTAGTATAAGAGAATACAAATGGCGCTTTTTAAAATACTTAAAAATGTTTCTCTCTTCTATGAAACTATGAACTCAGAGTATGAAAAAATCATGAAAAACGAGTATCTACATCATTCCTCTTTGATAATAACTAGGTGCACATCCATAAGCAAAGATCAACAGAATTATGTGGTACATGGCTATGAAAACATGAAATTTCTAAAAAATATTAATTTTATTTTATACAAATTCAAATATACTATAAATGTAAACACATTGTCGTACATGAACAAAGGAAGAGGAAATTTAACAGATACCATTTGATCAACAATAAAAAGCAAAGGATTTTTCTCTGCATTTTAAGTATTGTTTTAAAGTAAATTAATAGTCATTTCCTTTCAAATAAAATAAAAATCTTCAGAATTAAGCCTTCAATATAATAAATAGATAATTTATTCAATGCATACATTTAGTTCTTTTTACTCTTATTTTTTATATTTCTCATAATTTTACACATTTTCTTAACCATTTTATTTCCTTTTTCATTCATGTTTACTCAAAATTTTATTAGTTTTCTTAAGATCAATTTGAAATTAATATTGTAAATATTCATACTTACCTAAATTCTGTGAGATAATCACATGTTTTAAATTTAAATGGGCTGTGCATCAGAGACTGTTCTTACAACTGTGATCTCTATCTACATTTTGTAAAGACAGTTTTATGAAACATAAGTTCTCATAATTGAACAATGTAAAATATTTTGTGGTATAAAGACTATGTATTCACAAATATATTGAATTAACATTTTCAGAACACTGATATTTTTTAGTTCAAATTATACCGAGTCTCATGCACTCCTTGTAGAAATACTTGAAAGAAACATTTTTTTTAAGAATCAAACTATTGAAATACATTTATCAGAAAATAATACAACACATTCTTAATATTACTTATTTAATCCTGAGACTATTTGTTGATTCAGAACAACAAATGAAAAGAATCTTCAAAAATAAAAATCAACCTAGCATTAGAATATTCTTGCAATTTACCACTACAATCACAGTTAGAAATTTAAATATTTTCCACCTTTTGTAAATTTTTAATGCTAATATTGGTTCTAATTACTTTTCAGAAATATAACCATATTTTATACCAAACAAATAAGAGTAGTATTATTTGAGTCTGAGTAATAAATTTAATTCAGAAAGTATTGAAATATTGCGAAATAAAAATCTCCTTTTCTTTCAAACCATTACCAGAAAAATATAGTAATCAAAAGTTCATTTGAATTTGAAATTGTAGCCATTAAAAAAATAGTAAAGTGATGAACAATGAGTGATTTTGAATGTAATCTTTAAAAGTAGTACCTACTCAACTATTTAATTTTCAATAATTTCTTAACATACAAGGCTTGCGTATTTTGAAATTTGTATATTTGTAGATGGGAATACTACTTTCTTTCATGTTTACACATATCATTGCATTATCTCATTTAGGTTAAGAGTATTTTGCAGAGATTTAGACAACTGAAAATAAATAACAACATAAACAAGATTTATTTTCTCAAGGTAGACACACACTTCTATGAGTCCACAATGTTATTTTACATAGAATGTTATTTCTCTTTTTCATTTAATACTTCGACAACTAATGACTCAGTGTAACATCAACAGGTTCCCAATCTGCTATTTTCACGAACACCAAAGCTTAGAATATTTGTTTGATTGTGATTTGATTCTTTACATCAGCCTTAAAACAACTCAGGCACATTGCAGAATGTAAATAATATACTTAACATTATAATAAATCCTGAATATAACACTAGTAAAATTCTGAGGCAACAACTTTCATTTTGAAATACCAGGAGGTAACAACCCAAAACGGAAGAGCTTAGATGCACTTGGACATAGATCCACCATAATTGAATACAGAATGACGGGTTACAGCAAGTTTTGAGAACACATATCTCATCTAACATTTTGACATGAATTACAGAATTGCTTTAAATTGCTAAAGAGAAAGCAAAACAATAAACACTATTGTTTCTGAAGGAATATTTAGCGTTTCATGATTCATTAATTCAGTATTATGCATCACTTGAATGCTTTAACTTACGTGAAGTTCAAGAAAATTTTACTTTTTGTATTGATCCTTACAATTTGGATAATATAGTTTGATGTTTTTAAGCTGGTGGATGTGTAGATTTTTTTTATAAAGTAGCCATATTTTTCTATTCAAGTAAGTTAATCAAAATCAACCAAATGATATAGGATTAAGGACACTGAATTAATGAGCATGGAATTTGGAGTGTGCTTTATTGTGTTTACGCAAGTTATTTTGCAAAACATATTATTATTAGGTTTGGGAAAATCCAACTTTTTTGTTTTTATCAGAGAATGTTTTTAATTTGCAATATTAGGGTCCACATCTTATATGGCATAATATTTTGAACACCTTTAAAAAATATACTTTCACATTTATATTTTTTATTTTATGAAGTTTCTTTAAGTTGATCTAGATGCCAACAACTAAATATTTATAGATTTCAAGGGTTAACATTGACTAGATCAGGACTGGCGTTAACAAACATTATAACCAAGAGCACAAGAGAAGTACATTTAGGAGATTTTAGAATAAAATAATAGATTGAAAAGGGGCTTTCTGCTTAATGCATATTTACTAATAATATAGTTTCTAGCCAGGGCTAAGAGCAGTCAATTACATGCATTCTGAAGCACACCCATTCTCAATCTAAAAAGCATACTATTTCCATTGCATTCTTATGCTAAACAAATTATTATCACCGGAAATAAAAAGCAGATTTATTTGCAGATGAAGGATTAGAGAGTAAAGCTACAGTCAGCAGTGTAAGGTCACTTATATCACAATTTTTGTAGTTTACAAATGTTTTGTAATTCAAGTGTTCCAATATTTCAGACATGAAGTATTCATATATATTTTAGTTTTGAGCTTTGTATCATTTTAGAAAGATGATATTGAAGATTTAGCCATGATAAATACATAATTTTTCTCTTTATTTTTATTATTCTTTTCTGAAAAACAAAAGAAAAAAATTGGAAATGAAACTCTGACACATCTGGTGAATAAATACATATCATGATAATATTAATTCACAAATATATCAAAACATTTTTGTATGCCATTATCTTCAACAAATACGCAATTACTGTCAATTACTAATGTTTATATGTCAAAATGCAAGTCAATTAAATTTAAAAAGAACTGATGATATTTATTCAAATTGTGTTATTCTTCTATAACAAATAATTTTCCAGTTAATACATTATATACAATAATTTTAAAAATATTTGCAGAACTTTTCTCTGCTGCAGGTCTACTGTATTACTCTTTATTTGTGAAGCATTTAGGAAATGTAGAATATGTACTATTTTCATAATCACATTGAGGCACAAGGACTTTTTATAGGCTTATTACAAAAGTACTCAAAATTCAATGAAGAATAAACTACAATATCTTTAACAGAAAAAAATGAAATAAATTCACTAAAAGTTTCATGTAAATGACATGGTGTACTCTTCAGAGGATAAGAAACGCCAGTCCTGAATACACAATGAAGTCCAATTCTATAAATATTATTCCCAGTAAAGGACATAAAAGATTTAATACATTTTCCAAAATTCAACTATGAAGGACAACTTCGTACTATCACAGGATGACAAGGGTATTAAATAAGAGTCCAGTGCCGTAGCGCCACACACGTCCGTCGCAACGCAACTGAACACATAGCGAACAGCTGGTATTTTTTGAGGGCGAGACGTGCAAACTCTAGAAACATAGGCCTTCCGAAGGATCCAGTTTGTTTTCCAAAGTGTCTTTCAACAATCTTGTTTGGATGCTTCGATCCCTTAATTTCAGTTCCTTACGTCAAAGAACCCGCAATCACAAAATATTTAGACATTCGGAAAACACAGGTATGCGTTGTCGCTTGAAACGAAAATGTATCGGACAGAAAAGTGCTGCCGTGAGAACAGCGCCGAACAACTGACGATACTTTGGTTGTTTCCGGTGCACTAATATTTGTTTTTCCGGCGTTTGCACCCTACCGATCAGGATTTCGCCGTTGTATCGTTTCTTGACATTATTTTTTTCCACGTGACTTCGACGAGAGGTCGGCTACCGGAGACGGCACGTCAATTCCGAGATAACGGATTGCAACTGCTTGTGCGCTCTAATGACAATTGGCTACCAACCATAGAAGTCCGTGCATCTGTCGCGCATGTCTCGCGGACGTGACAGCGAGCGCCCTGCGCCCTTCGAGCTTTCAGCCCGCCGCACTCGTCCTTGGCCGCAGCGACGCCCGTCCGTTTCCCGACGTCCGTGACCCGCGTCATCGCTCGTCCGCCGAGCGCGGCGCCGTGGGAGCTCTCTGTCACGCCAGCTCCGTGTACACGCCCCTCGACTTGCGGTACTGCACGACCGAGTTGTGCTGCATCGGCGGTTGGCACCACTGCACGGGCACGGGCACGGGCTGCGGCGGGGGCGGCGCCATGGCGGCGGCCACCGGCGGGTAGCAGCACTTGGCGGCGGCCGCCACCGGGTGCGGCGCGTACGGGTGGTGGTAGTGGTGCGGCGGGGGCGGCGCGTAGTGCTGGTAGTGCTGTGGCGGCGGCGGGGGCGGCTGCTGGCACCAGCGCATCGGCACGCCCACCGCCACCGCCGCCGGCGCGTACGGGTGGTGGTAGCACTGCAGCGGCGCGGCCACGGGCGGCCAGGCGCGGCCGGGCCCCAGCGCCGGGCCCGCGGCGGCGGCGACGGCGGCGGCGGCGGCCAGCGCGGCGGGCGGCCGGTGCAGCGGCAGGTCCCCGTTGGCGCTGGCGGGCGGCAGGCCGTGCGCGGGCGTGGCGGGCGCCGAGGCGAGAGCCGACGCCGCGCTGCGAGCGCTCGACGCCTGGCTCGCCGTCTCCCAGTCGCGCAGCAGCGCCCGCAGCCGCGCGCGCTCCGCCGCCTTCTCCTCCTCGCTGCTCGAGTCGTAGTCCGGGCCCTGCCACAAGGAGCATCGAATGACGCACTCTTCAGCCGATTCATCTGAAGACGTCGAGAACAAGCGTTAATAGGGAAATAGCATATTCAAGTCACTGCACTTGTAGATTTGCCCTTCAAATAATTTAAAAAATTCTTCACTTACAAACAATTCTAATTATTTTAACAATTAACTGTCCAAAGAATCAAACATAACATCTTTTGTATTAGAACATTTGTGTGACTGGTGAGCTCTTATCTAGCAGTAGAATTTCTAAGATTACTTGTTCGCAACCAACAGATTTCTGCATATAGGTAATTTGTGAAAAACGACCCAAACAGATATTTGTTTTGTGGCAATGTAGACGTTTATTATATTTCTGCACACATAATTCACTTAATCACGCTTTAATTAAATATGTTTTCGATTTTTATACAAACACTCTCATTCCAACTATACTAACTTCTGAGTTATAGATACTTTTTTCTGCTGTAATATGCACGACAATAAAAAGAAATTACAAGTTGGTTTTTAAAAATGCAGTGAAAAATTTAAGACTGATGGTTAATTGCAAACATCGATTCTTGAGAAAATATAATAGGTTTAGTGAATAACAAATTTAAAAAATCATCTTTATGAAACTCCAATTTTCACACCATTTCAGTTTATCAATTGATATACTACTTTCAGATTATTCCTTGCGTAACACAGAAAAATGTGATCAACGTTTAAATTTATTGTGAGTTTAAGTGCCGCGACAACATATTTAAAAAGGACAATAGAGATCGAGAGACGTTGATCGTGACTAAGACGTAAAATATATGCGGCAAGAGGGGAGGGACAAAGTAAAAGGAAATAAAGGAATTTGCAAAAGAATTGAAAAGTAGAACTTACACTCTCTATTTTTTCGTCCAGCATCCTGAAGAAATCCATTTGACTAGATGAAATTTCTCTGAAAAAGAGAACGGCACGAATTGAAATGAAATGAAAATCATTAAAAACAGCAATCATTTATCTAATCTAAAATCTTGATATTGGAATTATATGTGTGCGGCGAGAGAAGACTTGGATGGAATTAGGATGAAATAGGGCACTAAAAAAGAGGAAAACTATTACAACTAGCTGTCCTGATCTAATCTGAACTGGAATATACTCCACAGGTGTAGTTTATTTCATAATTATCTGTCATCCTCAGTCCCTAGCCTCTTCGGCCGTGCCTGATGTGAATGATTTGGATGGCTGGGTGGTGATGATATGAATGAAGTGATGAAAAAGTAATGAGAGAATACGGTACTTGGGAAACAAGAGAACTGAAAAATTCTGCTGCGAACCTTCTCTGTCCAACTCAAACCCCCCGTTGATCGACGTTTGAGCGATTCAGGAGCGCTTTGACTTTAAGAAAACAAGGATATCCAGTTGACATTATATATGCAGGCTGTTTTCTCATCTTAAATTTGTAGATAAACTGTTTCCCTCTATTCAATCTTACCAAGCTCTTATAATGGATGAGACGTTCATCGATGGTACGTTGATTTTCCGGATATTGGTAAATGTCAAATGCCCTTACGAGTACTTTCTCGTGCCTTCACATACTACATACCGCCTTCCTCAAGTGTCCCAAACTCCAAAAGAATACTATCGTGCATCTTGAAGCCTCTGTTTTGGTTTTAAAGACGCTGATCATACGATTTCAAAGCTCTACTTTAACCCTACGGCAAAGCATTGAACAGTTGTTGATTACTAGTGCTAAAAATATGTTTATCTCCAGCTTTGACTGAAACGTACACGCAAATATATAGTTAGATGCGTTCTTTACTCTTAAAAATTTATAGAAACTCTGCGAAAGAAATAAGAATTACTGAATATTTGAGTGACGTGTTCAAGCATGAAGCCAACGATATAGCTGCTGGTATATTCTCTGAATTAAATAAGTTAATACTACTTGACTTGACTGTGCCTACGACATCAATGACGGCAGAACGATCGTTTTTGGCCCTACATAGAATAAAGTCTTACCTTCGGGGTACCATGACGTAACAACGGCTTAACCACTTGATGATTATTCACTACCATAAATACCTTCTGGATGAAGTTATGAAATTACCAAATATAATTGCAGTGAAGTTCGTATTAGTGAATGATAGAAGAATGGCATATTATGGTAGTCATTGAGCGAATAGCTAAGAAGGGCGCCTAGAGTCTACTTGGGGATAGTGTGCATGTTTATTTTTCAAGGGAAAATGCTGCCCGGCCAAAGTTTCCCACCTTCCGCCACCTAGCATGCAACGTTTAATATTCTGCGCCGACCCAGAGGTGAACTAGGCCATCTCAGCTCACCCAGTTTGGGAGACAGTTCGCCCCGGGCGCGTTCGGTGCGCTACACGTGTTAACAGGGCCACGAGGAACGCGAATACTCGTTTACTCCAATTACGTGAACTCCTAAAGCGCTTTAATTTGCTCTCTGTGGAGCACAAGTTTCGCTCTTCAAACTGAGCGGATCGCGGAGGATGCAGCAAGTGATTAACAGCCCCCCGCTCCTTGCCCCCCTCCCGCCCCCGACCTGTTTGGGGGCCCAACCCCCACCGTCACTTCCAACCCCGACCTTCAGTTCCACTCACTTCCTTCATCAGGCACTCAGCTTGAAAATCAGCGTCTAAAGTGGCAGCCAGTTTGTGATGTACATCTTAGTTCCGGAAGAAGAAACAAGTTTCGCATGAGTTACTAGTTCCAGGCATTAACCAAATCTAAGAGGGTTGATTGCCTTAAACGTCATGTGAAGGGGTCGTTCGAAACGACATACGGCGTTTTTGGTTATTGCTAAGGTTGCATTTTGGTTGAAAGAAAAGTTTTTTCGTTTTCTGTTAGTTGACCTTTGCTTAAAATAATAAACAAGATCAAGACAAAAACAATCTCTCATACGTATATTACCGTCAATACTCATCAATATGACCCGCTGGAAACTAACTCTATGACCTTTTAATTATCTTTCACAACAAAAGAATGCATACGGTATATTAGAAGTTAAGTTTAATTCCCTATAAAATACTCTGCGACATTATTCATAAAATAATTTATTTCGGAATTGGCAACTCGTAGCAGATAAATTTATTTCATATGAAATAATACTAATTCTCTTCGATGTTTTTTCATTCTAGTAATACATTACACTATACCAGTAAACGACAATACACAGAGTTGTGATAAAGATGAAAGTTCTGTTGCGTCTGTGCTATGAAAGGGAAAACTCTATTGGCGGACAGAAGTTGTTGCAATCTGATCAACGTAAATGAAAATGGACTTTTGGAAACACGCAATAATGGCTCCCGCCCACCTTCTCAATAGTTATTACAACGGCGACAAATGCCAAACAATGTACGAGCACTAATAATTTTTTCAGAGATGATATGCGAAAGTTCACATTGCTCTTATCCAACCACTTGCTTCTCTACGGCCCTTTATGTATGTTTGTCTGTTCTTCAAGTTCACTGCTTCGCACACGCCACAAATTTGGTTAAAGAGGTAGAAGTTATAACAAGGAATAGTTGTTGACCGGTATCTGAAGATACAACTAACTACCAGCGGCACATAGAATGAATGAATTCGGAGTGTGTCACATACAAATGTATGTGAAACACATAGTATTTTAATCTTGTAAACACGTTTGAGAAAGCTGTATCTGTAAAGCTGGCAATATCGAAGTGTGAAAACGAAAACTATAAATGAACTATTAAACATGATTAGGGTGTGATTCTTCTTCAGAAGACGAAGTATACGCTTAGAAAATCTCAGTAATGCAATAAATCTTTTACAACAATATTTTTTCGTTTTCCTTGCATTAAAAATTGAGTAAAGGAGCTTTCTTTCAAGCATTTAATCGTTTTTATTTGTAGTAAATGTAGACTCCTTCGTCTTTATAAGCAGCTTTATTACTACCGAAATCAAGTGTTCTGTCGTTGTTATGAAGAAAAAATAAAACTACCCCCACAAACCATTGGCTTCAGTTACGTACAAGAGACTTAGGTACATGCGGTATCATTCAGGCCCCAAGTGACGCCTTCACTCGCAGCCTCGCGGATCACCGACCACCTTACGCACGTGCGAACACCGTACACGCCAGCGCCGCCGCCGACGCGCGAGATGCGAACGGTAAACGAATCATCCATCCCACGTGGGGCAGAGCAGCACAGAGCGCGAGAGGACGAGGCGCGGTACGGGCGGGAGGATAACAACGAGGAGCTGCAGAACGAACGAGAGAGGATGAGAGGGAACAACGTGCGGTAGAGAAGAAACTGGTGTAGGAGCGACGTGAGGTGGGACAGATAATCGGTTGAGGCGGGGAATGTTACGGGATGGGGAAAGCCAGGGTTTGGGAAGTCACGGGGTTGTTAACCCAAGGGGGGAAAGCCATGATGTGGGGAATGACACGAAGTGGGAAAAGCTATGAGGTAGGGAGAGATTGAGATGGAGGTGGGACTCTGAGTGGAGCTGGAGATGGGGTTGTGAGTGACAGGGAGGAGGGAAGGACAGAGTATCAGGGGCAGAATGGGGGTGGATGGAAAAGATAATGCAGGGTTTCTGGGGGGCGGAAGCGGCGCAGCTGAGCGTGGAAGGAAGGACCGATCGCTGTGGAGCGGAGCGGGGGGGGGGGGGGGCGAAGAGCGACCGCGTGCGCCGCTGAGGGACTTACGACTGGGCGAGCAGCGGGCCGGGGTTGGCCGGCACGAGCGGCTTGCGCGCTGCGTCCGCCGCGCCGCCGTCGCAAGTGTCTCCGACGCCGCCACCGCCGCCGCCTCCGCCGTCGGCCACTCCGCCCCCACCGCCGCCACCGCCGGCGGCCCCCGCGCGCCGCCGGGCGTCCGCGTCGTCGCCGCCCGCGCCCGCGCCGCAGTCCGCCTCCGCGTCCTCCTCGTCGCTGTCCACCTCCGACCCTGCGACACACACATACACCATCACTCTCACTGAACTCTTCTTTTTTTATCACGTTTTTGTTTCAATTGGTAAAATAATAAATTATTTTACCAATTGAAACAAAATTACACCTAAAGCAACTCGACCAATTATGATAAGAGATAAAGTGTATTTCTTAAACCTTTTATTTGATAATTACGAGTTTACTTTTATACTTACATGCATAATCGACAGTAGCTACATATAATTTTAAGTATTCTGTTCTTATGTAGAAAATTTCAATTTATTGATTTCATACATATTTATTGATATATTCATGCAAAAATGTCTGACGTTTCTCTAGCAGTAAATTCCTTTCATATCAAATTGCTACAAAAATTTTAATTAAGTTTACGGTGAAAATGAAAGATAATTGATTCAATATTGCGTTAGGTAATTAAGTTTCATTAGTAGGGAAAGAAGTGTCATTTTAATTGTGTATTATGCATTAAATCTGTCAAACGCAGCTTCCTGAAGTTAACCTAACGAAAAATTATAATTTCGGCGCTTCCATCTGAAATTCTGTATACAAGGAGAACACATTAAGAGAATGTCAAAGGTGCAAACCAGACGCAAATCCGACAAATATTTTCGGAGATAGATCATAAACAAAACGGAGCCTCGAATGATTGAGTACAAAGCAAGCCCCCATTACGTGACAAATTTGTAAAAATAATAATTTCGGCACTGCCATCTGCAATTCTGCGTATAAGTAGAACCATTAATGAGAAATTCAAAGGTGCAAACAAAACTCCAACCAGAAAAATAGTTTTTGAGATAGACAAAAAACAAAATGGAGCCTTGAATGATCAAGTACAAAATACCCCTAAATTAGGTGACAAATTTGGAAAAAAATTACACCGGCGCTGCCATCTATAAATCTGGGTATAAGTAGAACACTTTAAGAGAAATTCACAGGTGCAAACAAAACTCCAATCAGACAAAAAGTTTTTGAGATAGATGAGAAAAAATATTGAGCCTCGAATGATCTAGTACAAAAAGCCCCCCCAATACGAGAAAAACTTACAGAAAAATTTATTTCAGCGCTGCCATCTGAAATTCTAGGTATAAGTAGAACCCTTAAAAAGAAATTTAAAAGTGCAAACAAAACTCCAATCAGACCAATAATTTTTGAGATAGACGAGAAACAAAATAGAGCCTCGAATGATCAATTAAAAATACCCCCCATTACGTGAAAAATTTGGAAAAATAATAATTTCAGCGCTGCCATTTGAAATTCTGGGTACAAGTAGAACATTTTAGAGAAATTCAAAGCAGCAAACAAAACTCCAATCAGACGAATCGTGTTTGAGATAAACGAGAAACAAAATGGAGTCTAGAATGATCAAGTACATAATACGTGACAAATTTAGAAAAATATTAATTTCGGCGCTGCCATCTGTAATTCTGGGTATAAGTAGAACACATTAAGAGAAATTCGAAGGTGCAAACAAAAATCCAATAAAAAGAATGGTTTTTAGATAAACGAAAACCAAAAGGAGTCCAGAAAGAACAAGTACAAAATACCACCCCATTACGAGACAAACTTACAGAAAAATTAATTTCGGCGCTGCCATATGAAATTCTAGGTATAAGTAGAACACTTAAAGAGAAATTCAAAAATGCAAAAAAAATTACAATCAGACGAATAGTTTCCGAGATAGACGACAAACACAGTAGAGCCTCGAGTCTTCAAGTACAAAACACCCCCCCATTACGTGTCAAATTTCGAAAAATATTAATTAAGGCACCGCCATCTGATATTCTGTTTACAAGTAGAACACGTGAAGAGAAATTCATAGGTGAAAAATAAAAATCAATCAGACAAATAGTTTCCGAGATACAAGACAAAAAAAGTAGACCCTCGAATCTTCAAGTACAAAACTCCCCCCCCCATTACGTGTCAAATATCGAAAAATATTAATTTAGGCACTGCCATCTGATATCCTGTATACAAATAGAACACTTTAAAAGAATGTCATAGGTGCAAACTAAACCCCAATCAGACGAATATTTTCCGAGATAGACGAAAAACAAAGTGAAGCCTCGAGTCATCAAGTTACAAAACACCCTCCCATTACGTGCCTAATTTAAAAATAGATTAATTTCGGCACTGCCATCAGATATTCTGTATACAAGTAGAACACTTTAAAAGAGATTCATTGGTGCAAAGCAAACTCCAATTAGACGAATAATTTCCGAGATAGACGAGGGAAAAAAAGGAACCTCAACTGATCAAGTTACAAAACGACCCCCCCTTACGAGCCAAATTTCGAAAAATATTAATTTCAGCACTGCCAACTGATATTCTAAATACAAGTAGAAAATTTTAAAAGAAATTCATAGGTGAAAACTAAACTCCAATCAGACGCATAGTTTCCGAGATAGCGAAAAAAAGTGGAGCCCCGAATCATCAAGTACAAAGCACCCCCCATTACGTGCCAAATTTCGAAAAATATTAATTTAGGCACTGCCATATGATATTCTGTATACAAGTAGAACACTTTAAAAGAAAGTCATAGATGCAAACTAAACTCCAGACGCATAGTTTCCGAGATAGACGACAAACAAAGTGGAGCCCCGAGTAATCAAGTACAAAGCACCCCCCCTTACGTGCCAAACTTCGAAAAATATTAATTTAGGCACTGACATCTGATATTCTGTATACAAGTAGAACACTTTAAAAGAAATTCGTAGGAGCATACTAAACTCCAATCAGACGCATAGTTTCCGAGATAGACGACAAAGTAAAGCCCCGAGTAATCAAGTACAAAGCACCCCCCCTTACGTGCCAAATTTCGAAAAAAATATTAATTTCAGCACTGCTATCTGTAATTCTGTATACAAGTAGAACACTTTAAAAGAAATTCATTGGTGCAAAGCAAACTCCAATCAGACGAATGGTTTATGAGATAGACGAGAAACAAAAGGAACCTCAACTGATCAAGTTACAAAACGAACCCCCTTACGTGCCAAATTTCGAAAAATATTAATTTAGGCACTGCCATTTGATATTAGATTATTGATATTATATAGATATTTGATTATATATATAGATATTTGATTATTTGATATTATTAGTGTATTACTTGTATACATACAAGTAAAACACTTTAAAAGAAATTCATAGGTGCAAACTAAACTCCAATCAGACGCATAGTTTCCGAGATAGACGACAAACAAAGTGGAGCCCCGAGTCATGTACAAAGCACCCCCCCTTACGTGCCAAATTTCGAAAAATATTAATTTAGGCACTGCCATCTGATATTCTCTATACAAGTAGAACATTTTAAGAGAAATTCATAGGCGCGAACTAAACCCCAATCAGACGAATGGTTTCAGAGATAGACGAGAAACAAAACTGAGCCTCGAGTACAAAATACCTTTCCCCATAATGTGACAAATTTTGAAAGTCTATTGGAAGATATATATAGGTAGATGCGTCAGAAAGTCATTCGGAGAAAAGAAGTGCAATATTTTAAATCTTAAAAATTGTTTTCTCGTAAACTGAACTTATAGTGATGATCATTTAATAGAGAACGTAATTAAATCGTTTATATGTATAAAAAATATAAATTATGGCCAAATTCTTTCATAAATTTTTGAAATCTACGGATGCTCTCAGAGAGTTTAAAAAATATACATTTTTCAGAGAATGCGAATTTTATGATTCTCTTTGAGCCAACACGTCTACATGGCGTTTTAAAATCACTGAACGTTTAGAGAAAGACAACTTTGCCTGAGGTGAATAGAACTACAGAACACATTAAAACGCAACCAACGTGTTTTAACGCTAAACGTTGAAGTTACCACACAAGTTTTGCTGTGGGAGTGGATGCAGAACCTGAATACAGCGTTAGAAGAGGCGTGTTATTAAGGAAAGCGGATTCCAAGAATGAAATAAGCTGGCGAATGTTGAAACAAGTACTTAGGTGTTTCCCTCTAATTATTACACTGCTGAATGTTGAAAGCAGAGGATAAAATATACTCGCGTATTACGAAATTCTCATAATTTCTTCAAAGCTTAAAATGTGTTGCAGAATTGTGAAGAAAACCGTTAGAAAAATATTTTTTAATTTGTTGTAATTCATTAATCCTTTGCTCAAAAGAGAAAGTAACTCGTTTCAACAGAGTTTATAGTAATGGTATTATTTGCACTATCGTTTCTGAGACATTTTATATTTACTGAATATAAAATATGTTCAGATCAATTAAAAAAATTCGATCATAACGTGATGATAGATAAATCATATTGAGCACGTAAACGAATCATGCTAAGTTTATTTGTTATGCTTTACAATTTATATAAAAGTTTAATATTGTTCTATGTAAGAAAGAAAAAAAATTACGTAACGGAGAAGAGGTTTCCCTTCAGAACGGTTTGCTGATGACAGTAAAATAAGAAGCCTGGGAAACGAGGAACCCGCTCGCCGACTCCTGGCGTAGACTTTCTGCGGATCCCGCCACAACAGGTTCGGGAAGTCTCTCTCTTTAAAGGAAATAAGATTCTTATTCACAATTCCATTTCGGCGACTTATTTGCGCAGATTTGCCTTCTCAATGCGACAATTGCCCGAGGCGCAGCGCGCGCAGAGGGTGCGACGCGACGCGCAGGCGACCAGAGGATGGGCGGGGGGATGGGGAAGGGTGGAGTGGATGGGTGAATGCCTCTGGTGAGGAGAGCGAGAAAGCGGCAGGATGCGGACGAACGAAAAAGAGACAACAGACGTCTGTTGGGGCAAGACCGGAGGGCGGGGAGAAGATGGGGCACAATGAGAAGCAGAGGCAAGACGGAGGGTGGTAAATGGAGGATGTTGGCATGGTGGAGGGGTGGGGTCTGTGGTGGGGCAAGAGTGATATTGTGGTGTGGATGGGTTTACATGGAGAGTGGTGGGGTACGAGTGATGCTGAGGTGTGGATGGTGTTGGACGGCGAGTGGTGGGGTGAGGTAGGGTGTCACGTGGAGGGGTTGCAGGGGAATGTGATGAAACGCAGTGGGTCGGTGAGCGCCTCGGGCGTGAAAAGCGACGAACCGAAGGGGGTGAGAGAGAACGGGAAAGAGACCGCTGACAAGGAAATGTTGACGTCACTTTCGTCAAGATGAAAATCCGCGCACGGAAATCTAGAGGAGAAATTCGGAAAAGAATGAGAGGAAAACGAGATCAGTGCAGGCATTGCTCCTCAATAACGAAATATCTTTATAAAAGAGTCTTCTATAAAAGAGTAGTTGCATTGGAAAAGGGATCTGGAAGGAGGGAAGAACGCAGGGATTTCCATTGAGATAGGTTGGAACCTATAGCAGCGTAGCGCTTATGGTGGGATCTCAAACGATACTGATGAAAAACCCGAGCCTGAAAAGCAATGAGATTGGTATCCTAACGGGTGGTTAGGTACAGCTCCATTTCATTTTGGATATAAAGAGTATCATTACGAGGTAACTAGTAAATGCGGGGTAACAAAAATAACCAAAACTAGCGGTAGAACAACAGCACATACATTCTCTAACTATTGGAAATAGTTACGTAATTTTGAAATATTGCAATTTCTGTTCTACTTGCAACTCAGCTAAACTTGAAATCCAATTTAAGAAATTCTAACGAAGCGCCTTCCGTGCGTATCTTCATTTATTTCGATTGTGAGGAACAGTAGTAATTTCTTACTTTTACAAATGAAATAAAAATGAATTTATTTAACTATTACAGTATTTGCAGCACTTAATACAGAAAAGCAAGAATAATTTCACAAAAGACTGCCTGGATTACATTGAAAAGCGCTTTCAATATTTGAATACTATAATGAGCGATCAAAACTTTTTAAAATAGAGAAGTGAATTCTTTAGTTGCAAGTTAAATTTATTACTTCCCTTCAATTTATATCCTTTCATAAAATGTTATCCACATCATCACCACCACGACCGACAACAACGGAGTGAATTTAAAGAATTTTGAAACCACTGTGTTGCCATTTCGTGAAATGCCAACGCCTAAAACGAAGCGCTCGAAATTCGAATTTACAATTCCAATTTTTTCCCGCAATTTTCGAAAATATAGGGAGTGCGCCAGAAATTGGTCCGTCATCACTATCTTTACAGTTCTTTGCTAGACTCGAGAAAAAATTTAATGAAACATTTGTGGCCGTTTCTGTGAAAATAATTGTTTAAAATTTAAAAAATGCAAATGTGTGGCGCAAAATTACGCCAAAAAGTTATATATTAAAAAAAATTGAAGATTACATTATTTCAAGATCTGTTTTTGGTAAACACACTTCATTAAAAAATTATCTTCATAACGATAGTTGTGGAAAGACGCCTAAAAAATGAGAAATTTAGCAATTTTTGAAAAATAAGGGTTTTTAACGATAGTGAGACCTGTGCCGTTCTCTTAAGCGTTCTTTACGCTATCCAATATCAAAATTTATTACAAATGTGTCTTTTTTGAAAATTTTGAAAATGCCCAAGGCTTTATGAAAAGTAACCCTTCAAAATTAAAGTATCTGTATCATTCATGAGGCCACCACATCGGCCAGATAGATAGAGAATACCAATTTTCGTGAAAATCCTGTTTACGGCTTAGCCACAAGCGTTGTCTCAGACAGACATACGGAAGGGCAGACAGAGATGGACATGCGTTTTCCCGTCAATCAATTTTTTCGGCATTATTCGCCCAAAAACATGCATTCAGCCTACACGACGTGTTAAGAGGAAGTAATTTACTACAAGTAGGGATAAGATTTATCCACGTTTTCGTTAGCATGGCCCGGCAATAAGAACTGTTCTCTCGAAAATTCTTTGTTTTTTTCGCAGCATTAAAATACTTTCTCTATACTGCGTAAGAAATAGCGAGAAAGTAAAAAGAACGAGAGAGAAAATAATTGTTGCTTGAGAAGGGAGGAGCATGAGAAAAAATCTATTGAAAGACGGAATTAATAAATTAAACTTTAGTAAGAAGAAAGAACGATATGAGCATGAAACTGCGCTAAAACAGTGCGGATAAAATAGTAGATGGGCGAGGAAAACTGATGTCGAGTGAATCCAGTTAAAACCTGCGAGGGCGACACGGCAACATCGCGGAGTAATCGAGAGGATGAAAAAGACGCCACGAGAGGAAAACAGAGCGTTAGTGGCGATGTGGATTAAACGGGTTGATGCAGTGCGAATCCAGAACAAACCAGCGCGGTAATAAAGCAAGCAAGCAAGCAGCGTCCACACGAGGGGTTGACCGCCGAGGCTCGGTTGCAGGACGGGAGCGGCCGGAGCCGCTAAGCTCTGGGCGGCGAGGGGATTGGCGTGAGCGTGCGACCGATGGTGCCCGGGGGGAAGGGGGGGGGGGGGGCGGCGCCGCAGGCAAACGCACGGGGGCGGGGCGGGCGTGGCCTTGGCGCGGGCGGGCGCGGCAACGGGGGCAGGGGACACGTGAGGAGGACGCGCACCAAAGCAGAGCAGAGCAGAGCAGAGCAGGCCCGAGACGGTGCAGGGTGTGGCAGGGAGGGGAAGGGCGGGGCGTGGCGGCACATAGATGGGACAGGTCTGAAAGTGGCGGGGCGGGAAAGGAAACGGCAGAAACGAGCAAGGCGCGTCGGGGCCGGACGGAGAAGGTTGGTCGTACCGGATCGAGGAGGGAGGGAGAAGGTTAAGCTAGGGCGGGACGGGACGGATCAGTGGGGATGGAGCGAGACGGGTCGGATCGGAGGAGAGTGGGAAAGGGAGGAACGGGGCAGAGCGGAGAGGGACATAGTGGGTCAGCACGAAGCGGAATGGAGCGGGTCAGAGGGGGTCAGATTGGAATGAGGGTGGACAGAGCTGGACGGATCACTTGGGGTCGAAGCAACGTGAGACGGAGGGGGCTGAGACGGGGAGGAAGGAAGCGGGTCGGGGTAGAACGGAACGGAGCGGAGCGGAATGCAGTGGAGCGGAGCGGAACGGAACGGAACGGAGCGGATCGGATCGGATCGGAAAGAAGCGGAGCAAAACGGAGCGGAGAGGAACGGAGCGGATCGGAGCGGAGCGGGGAGGGACGTAGGGGAGTGCTGCGGGACTAAACAGGGAGGGTCGGAGCGAAGACGAGTGGGGCGGGTGAGACTGGAGCGGAGTGGGGAGGTGAGGAATGGGGCAGGGCAGGGCAGGGCAGGGCAGGGCAGGGCAGGGCGTGGCGTGGCGTGGCGTGGCGTGGCGTGGCGTGGCGTGGCGTGGCGTGGCGTGGCGTGGCGTGGCGTGGCGTGGCGTGGCGTGGCGTGGCGTGGCGTGGCGTGGCGTGGCGTGGCGTGGCGTGGCGTGGCGTGGCGTGGCGTGGCGTGGCGTGGCGTGGCGTGGCGTGGCGTGGCGTGGCGTGGCGTGGCGTGGCGTGGCGTGGCGTGGCGTGGCGTGGCGTGGCGTGGCGTGGCGTGGCGTGGCGTGGCGTGGCGTGGCGTGGCGTGGCGTGGCGTGGCGTGGCGTGGCGTGGCGTGGCGTGGCGTGGCGTGGCGTGGCGTGGCGTGGCGTGGCGTGGCGTGGCGTGGCGTGGCGTGGCGTGGCGTGGCGTGGCGTGGCGTGGCGTGGCGTGGCGTGGCGTGGCGTGGCGTGGCGTGGCGTGGCGTGGCGTGGCGTGGCGTGGCGTGGCGTGGCGTGGCGTGGCGTGGCGTGGCGTGGCGTGGCGTGGCGTGGCGTGGCGTGGCGTGGCGTGGCGTGGCGTGGCGTGGCGTGGCGTGGCGTGGCGTGGCGTGGCGTGGCGTGGCGTGGCGTGGCGTGGCGTGGCGTGGCGTGGCGTGGCGTGGCGTGGCGTGGCGTGGCGTGGCGTGGCGTGGCGTGGCGTGGCGTGGCGTGGCGTGGCGTGGCGTGGCGTGGCGTGGCGTGGCGTGGCGTGGCGTGGCGTGGCGTGGCGTGGCGTGGCGTGGCGTGGCGTGGCGTGGCGTGGCGTGGCGTGGCGTGGCGTGGCGTGGCGTGGCGTGGCGTGGCGTGGCGTGGCGTGGCGTGGCGTGGCGTGGCGTGGCGTGGCGTGGCGTGGCGTGGCGTGGCGTGGCGGGGTGGGGCGGGGTGGGGCGGGGTGGGGCGGGGTGGGGCGGGGTGGGGCGGGGTGGGGCGGGGCGGGGCGGAGCGGGGCGGGGCGGAACGGAGCGGGTTAGCCTGGAACGGAGTGGGATGGCGAGAGCTGGAGCGGGGCGTGGCGTGGCATGGCGGGTCGGGTCTGGGCGGGGCGGAGCGAGTCGCAAGGGAGTGCGGCGGGAAGAAACGTGTAGGGTCGGAGCGGGGCGGGGTGGAGCAAGGGGAGTGGGAGGGGGGCGGGGCGAGGCAGCGCCGCCGGCAACGCACGGGTGGGGGCGAGTGGGAGGCGCGGAGGGAGCGCCGGAGAGGAGCGAGCGACAGAAATTGGCAATTACGCGCCGCCGCGCCGCTCCAGCGCCCGCGGGGCGACACTGGCTGCGCCGCGCCCGCGCCGCCTCGTCGGCCTCTGGCGCTCGCCGCTCCGGCCCCAACCTCACCCAAACCGCGCGGAGAATAATATTGAACCTGTGGTCGCCGCCACACTTCTTCCCGTCAGTACGCGCGTGCGGCATTGCACACTCTGCATCCGCTTGTTTATTCTTCGATTTTTGTATCAATAATTGTTACCTTTGTTAGGAAATGTTAAGAAATTTCTAACATAATTTCGTCCTGCGAAGAATAATGGTAGATCTGTAGAAATTAGGTCGATCGAATCAATTTTTTTTCTAGTGGTATTAAGAAAAAAAATAACATGCAATATGATCTTACATTTATATAACGACGTTTTACTTATACGTCAGGGCGCATGCACAACAAGGGCGCCCAAGTTACTCCCAAGTCATGTTTAACCCTACGTAAGTTGTTACTCATTGTTTCGACCATTCCGGTCGCGGATATTCGTCCCATTATGGTGAAACTGCTGCTAAATTTGTGTTCAAAGATTTTTATGCTGATTTGAGAGTTTTGTTTTATTGAGTGATTCATTTATTAGTGAGCGCGTGAAGTGCTAAGGACATTAGTACCGTAAGTGTAGTGCACGTTTTCTCATCGGGCGGTGGCAGTGGTCTTCCCCCGCTGGGTGGCGAAATCCGGAACCGACAAGCCTTCGACTAGCGGGGTTTCCCACAAACCTGGTATCTTTCACCAGCGTGGCATCGCTTCAGTCAAGATAAGCTCTAAGCTCCCAACCGGTGTCCCGGGATGTGTGGGAGTGTCGTCCATTCAAGTGTCAATTTGGGTAAGTAAGAAAAAGGATAGGACAAGGAAGGGGAGGGATCGCGCGCGGACCGTGGCCCGTCTGTTAGGGTACTTCTCCGGCATTCCCTGGGGTTGATAGGAGAAACCACGAAAAATTGGTCATCAGAGCGGCCGGCCGCTAGAATTCTCCTCCTGACAGCGAGTGAATTCGACAAGTGAAGTAGTGTAGTATATATATATATATATATATATATATATATATATATATATATATATATATATATGTGTGTGTGTGTGTGTGTGTGTGTGTGTGTGTGTGTGTGTGTGTGTGTGTGTGTATGCGTGTAAGGAAGGGGTGAGGATAGAAGAAGGGAGATGAAGACAAGGTCGCGCGCGGTTCGTGGCCTGTTTGTTTGGGTAGTGCTCCGGCATTCGCCTGGTGTTGGTCGGAGAAACCACGGAAAACTACCGATCAGAGCCGCCGGTCGCTAGAATTCTCCTCCATTTGAATTCGACCCAGCTGTCCAGCTACTGTTGAAAATACTGTCAGCGTCGAACCCTAGGACCTCCAGATTAGAGGCACTGCAGACACACCAGTTGATGCCCTTAGCCACCTTTGACCGTGTTTCATTGATAGTTTATTATTACGAGAAAATATATTTTAATACAAATTTACGCGTTCTTTAAGGCTTAGTCTAAGGCACATCAAGTTTTTTAATTTCGAATTACTAAACAGTATAAAATACTTTTAATCACTGATTTTTATTCGTTGTAATGTTTTTGGATTTTCAGAGAGGAAAATCGATTAATATAGTTCCCATACGCAAAAATAGTTTATAAAAGGAAATGTAGTGTACTCAAATCCGCACATTATGGAACTTTTAAGCAACTTTTTTCTAGCAATTTAGCATTGTTAAGAATTCCACAGAAAGAGAAAAAAATGTAATGCAAGAGATTAAGTCCTGCGACTATTTAGACTGATTTAGCATTGAACATGGTTAGGTTCATGATTTCATTGTTTTCATGGGGGATGATCATGAATCATGACGCAATCATCTCCAGATGCAATTTCATCAAACGTACATGATTGCTTATTAAATTAAGTTTATTTATATTATCAGTCAGCTACAGTTGGAAAAATGCCAGGCTTAATTTTCGGATGAATGTATGCAGTAGCCTGAATGTACCTTCATATTGCGCGTACCGATTGTATTATCATACTTAGTGCGACACTGTATGGCTTTCAACACATGTGACGCCATTAGTCAGAAAGGCTGCAAGGAAGAGGCAGCACACCATTTAGTGTTTCATTAGGGAATATCGATCTTTCTGTTACTATTGGTATCTAAAAAATCGTTGTACTCTATGTGTACTATACTATGTTGTAGTTTTTGTGAAGACTGTGTTAAACTATTTAGTTTATTGCGGAGTTATACGAGATTATTTAATTTGTTGTTCTTACACAGTGTGTGCGCTACGTGTTTCAAAACGTTTCTGTATTGTTTTGTTCAGCAGCATTTTTGCAGCTGTAGGCCACTAGCATCTGTTAATTTGAATGCATATTGAATTTATACTGTCCAAATGTATTTACATTATTTCCACGTCCCAATTGCTTAGGTATTTCGCTCTTTAGACACATTTCTGTGTTTCTGCGCAGGTTGAGTTTCCCAGTGCGTCCGCGCTGATAAAACTCGCCGGTGGTGGTAATGAAGGGTTGGTATTGAATGTGGGGAACTGGCGCAGAGGTGCGCGCAGCGGCCGCTAGAGCGCTCTGCGCTGTCTGCCGTCCGCGCCGCGTCGCGAGGCGTCGCTGCTGCATCCAGGGGCCCCGCGACGCGCAGCTCACCGAAATTAGCAAATAGAAATGTAAAGGGCAGGTGCGTATCCACGGGGAGGGAAATGAGGGAAATTCCACCCCCTCCTAAATTTTTCTCTATTAATTTTAACTCGTCACGAAACTTTGAAGCGAAAATATTTTCGCATAATCATTAAAATGAATTAAATCGTATCACAACATGAATTGAGTGTAGCCTGCGACATTTTACAAAATCTGTAATGACACATTCGACCAAAACATTTTGAATTTGACATTCCCCTCCCAAAATTTGTCTCTGGATCCGCCCCTCTAAGAGGCAATGGCCTAGGGAAGGCAGGCGGGGCTACTTGTATAGAGATTTTCTTATAAAGAATTTTTCAATTATGCTGAATAGAAAATTTATTTTTATTTGTTTATTAAATATTTATAAGACAAAGGATATATTGAATGACTATCGTTAGTACAATAGTAAACAACATATTTTTTTTAATATGTACCATTTACTTCAGAGGGTGGGACTGAAGCCCCATAAATCCTCCCTTGGGTGTGCCACTGACTATTACTTTTCTGTTCTGGTATTTATGATGATAAAGATGATGATGATGATGAATATTATTTTCAGTTGCCCAGCTTAGGAAAGGACTATCCTACCGAACCTTGCCGAGTGTAAGTGACGCCTATTGATGGGATATTCTATTATTTATTCATGATGATGATGACGATGAGTTGGGTTGCGGAGTGGAAGGCAGGGAGGAAGGAGGCTGTAGCCTTTATGTCAACCACTTTCCTTGGTAAATGATCACAATGGTACATTTTCTATTGCCTTCCACTGGTTGAACGATGTTAGGGATGATCTTGAGGGGTGAATAATTAAGACAAATGAAGGCTTGAAATAAAAAATAATTTAAGTGCCATTTTCAAAGAGAAAAATGAGTATATTTATACGTAATACTACTGGCATATATAACTCCTGTCATTTATAATCATACCTTAACACTATCAAGAAATGCGTCTGGACTCTGGTTCTTATTTACGTCATAGGGCTTGTTTCATTCATCATTATTGTGGTAAAATCGTAAAGTTAACAGAAATGGCACTTACATCCTTTTTATTTCAAGTCTTCAAATGAATAGGGGGGTAATATAAACTAAAGACGTAATTATTTTAAAGAGTGCATTAAAAATAAAAATAAATTTATTTCTTAGAAAAAATCATAAATTTAAATTAACAAAACTTGATTTCTCACCTACATAAAATATTTCCCAATTGAACCTTTTTAGAAGTAACCTAAAGTTTCATGAAAATGCACACGTTAAATATTTACGATCGTGCAGAACGCCACCGGGAACAAGGAAACAAAATATAAAAGTTTGCGAATTCTTTGGTTAAACTATTTACTGAATGACAAGTCAATTTCGAAACGTAATATTTTATAAAAAATATTCATTTTTAATACAAAGGATAACTGTATTCTCAAATTACTATAAATAATATCAAAGTAAGTTCTCTGTGATTTAACACAAAATATTAAAAAAATGTATTAATTTGGCTTACTTATTTAAATAATTTCAAACCTGTTATAAATATTCTTAAAAGGTAAGTGAGAGTAGCATATCATCCACGTAATCTCGCTAACATTTATCATGTCTATAATAATAAAAAAATATGGAAATTGAAAATTAGCAAAAAATAATTTAATTGTTATCTATAAAACTATTCTTAAAGAACAGATGTTTGTATTTGATATATCAGTACATTATAAATCCAATACGCCCTGTATTAATATAAATATTTTTTTAGAATGGGGTTTAAATAAAAAATCTATTTTTTAAAATACCAATCTCGCCTAACATAAATGTTTATGAATGGGATAAAGGTTCAGATGCAATATATGTCGGCACGAGAAGCCAACTATTATTGTTATAATTATATTACACCTAAAACCGAAATGAGTGTCAGAGTCAAAAATATCTTATTTTTACTAAAGCGTTATAGTTACTTATTGCCTTCGATACGGAGTTCTATATACACTGCATAATTTATCTGGATCGAGAGGATCAATTACGAGGGAAATATGAAAACAGTTGAATGATGCTACATGTTCTCTCATCGAGGGAATTATGGGAGCGAAATATGAAAAGACAACTGAAGTCAAGTTAACATCTAGTCGTAATTACTAAATAAATAAATATGAATCAATAAAACCTCTGGCAACAAAAAAGTCCTGGCTTCAAAGGCCCTCAGGCGTTTTTTCACCGCTCGATCATTAGAAAGGCCTTTGGTGCATAACTCTTTCGGTTACACTTCTTTTGGTCCATTTCGCTCTAGGGTGTACCGCTGAATTGGGCGACCGCTACGCAGAGATGAAGTGGCGAATTTGTGGCGAACAAAGGCGCCTGCGGCTACTAGCACAGAGTCCTCTCAGTTGCTCCCGCAGGCAGCGCCGTTCCAGTTGGTCGCAGCTCAATCCCAATTCTCACAAATGTGTTTTGCATTCGTAGAATCATTATTACATGCAACATGTGTAGGAAAATACAATTTACCGGTTGAGCACAAAAATAACAACGAAAAGTCTAGTGGAACGTGAAATTATGCATATTCATTGTCCGTGTATGGGCTCATATACATTTAAATTTTAAAAAAATATTACATTCGTATTTGAAATTGAATATACTCTGGTAAATAAACATTAGCTAATGCAAAGAGAACCCTACTAATATAAATAGGAGGTATCAAAGACAACTAGTTCAGAATCATGTGCAAAGACGTGTGCCAAAGATGTATTGTCCTCTAAACTTCAACCTGAGTGTGAACGTCTATCTTAGCCTCGCGATGATTTGCTTCATGAATCAAGCGAATACCTGACAAACATTTCTATCAAGTGGGTTCCAATAGAAGCAAAAAATATTACAATATTTGGTGCATATGTATATATAATTGATAAACAAGTGTCATGTAATATCTTGATAAACAATATAGATTTGATTAAAACTAAATGGATTTTCAAATTTGTCTATGTTATTAATTTGAAAGAAATTTCCCTTGTGTGTCAGCATACACATTGATTGTATTGATTGTTTGATCGTATGACTGATTGATCGTTTATCCAGCTGTAAATACATGATTTATAAGTGGTACAATAACTCACGCAAAACGTGCAAGTCCGACACGAAATACATAACACGTAAAAGATAAATGAGAAGAAAAGGAAGTAGAAGACGAGAAAAGAGAACTCGAAACGAATAAAAAGAAAAAATAATCTGTGATAGTGATGCTACAATACACATACTTTCTCCATTGTTTCTAAAGTTCTAATTTTTAAAAATTCGGAGGGCAAGGAAAATGGGTCCTGCATCATTATTTTAAGTGTCACTTGTTTTCCCCTAAAAAAATTGGAGTAGTTCGGGAAAATGTGTTTTTTATAAATTGCATTAATATCAAAATGAAAATACGCGCTAACGACCCGTTAAAAATATATACGACATTTTTTTAAATATTATTTTTTAGAAGAAGTAAAAATCTCAACTTCGTAGTTTAGAAATGTTGGCTTTTTGCAATTTTTGAAAATACAGGAACTTCGCCGGAAATGAGACTAGCACCGATTTCTTTACCAACTTTTCATACATACAAAGAGAAAATATAAAGAAAAAATTCGAGCCGTTTTTGAGAAAATAATTGTTAAATAATTTTTTGAAATTGCATATAATTCACACTAAATTATATAATAACAATTGAACGACGTTCAAGTTTTCGAAAATATGAGTTGTGTTCGCGTAATTTTGTGTGAAATATATGCAATCAAAATCCGTCTTTAAAGAACAGATTTCATTCAGAAAAAATCTCTCTGTAATATTATAGTTGTAATATCGATTTTTTTTATTACACCAGGTGTATGAGGAAGTAATCTTCTATATATAGCAACAGGATTTATCCACTTTTTCGTTAGCAGGACCCAATGATAAGAGTTTTCTGTCGCACATTCGCTGTTTTCCGGCGAAATTACATTACTCTCTGTTCTTAAGAAGTAAGGGCGAGAAAGTAAAAATAGAATTGTAGGATTAAAAGCAGAAAGATAGGGAGAAGAACAAGAAGAAGAACAAAACGAACAAAAAGAACAGAAGAACAACAACAAGAAGAAGAACAACAACAAGAAGAAGAAGAACAACAACAACAAGAAGAAGAAGAACAACAACAACAAGAAGAACAACAACAAGAAGAACAACAACAAGAAGAACATGAAGAAGAAGAAGAACCAGAAGAAGAACTAGAAGAAGAAGAAGAAGAAGAAGAAGAAGAACAAGAACAAGAACAAGAAGAAGAACTACAAAAAGAACAAGAACAAGAACAAGAAGAAGAACTACAAAAAGAACAAGAACAAGAAGAAAAGAAGAACAAGAAGAAGAAGAACTAGAAGAAGAACAAGAACAAGAAGAAAAGAAGAACAAGAAGAAGAAGAACAAGAAGAAGAAGAACAAGAAGAAGAAGAACAAGAAGAAGAAGAACTAGAAGAAGAAGAACTAGAAGAAGAAGAACTAGAAGAAGAAGAACTAGAATAAGAAGAACTAGAAGAAGAAGAACTAGAATAAGAAGAACTAGAAGAAGAACTAGAAGAAGAAGAACAAGAAGCAAAAGAACAAGAAAAAGAAGTAGAAATACGGGGAGAACGAGATGCAGAAGAAGGAAAGTGAAATCCGGCGTGGGCTACAATATCCTGGACTTGCCGCCCTGCCTCCCGGTTGGGGTTGGTGGTGGGGGGTGGTGCCGCCGGGAGCGGGAGCGCCGCTGGTGGGCGCCTCTCGCACCGCCGCTCGAGCTGCTCGCTGTCGCACCCGGCCAACTTTTCAAAAAGTTAAAAGGCGGAACTGCCAACTGCAACTTCTGGAAGGCCCGTAATGTGAGATGCGCAGCGAGAGTTCGTAATTGTGGCTTCCCGGTTAACTTATTCATAATTCGCAAAACGCTAGCAACTAGAGAAGTTCCTAGGCCTAGCTTCTATCAAGTTTTTTAGACTGAAATATTACTTCCTTATCAGCGACATTGACTTTTATTGAATGCACTGAGTAATGTTTTCTTAATAATAATAATAATAATAATAATAATAATAATAATAATAATAATACCGATCCGATGGGCGAGATCGCTACGGTATTAATGTCGAAGCGGTCTCCGATCAGAAGATCACGGGTTCGAGTCCAGCCTCGGGTATGTTTGTGTGTGTGTCTGTGTGTTTGTTATTGCCCATTTCATCCTTCATTCCAATAAATCATGTTGGACATCTCTTAATTTTAGGTTGGAAGAATTTTTTTTCCATGGCAGTCCCACTGGCACCGTTTTCAAATATTTTCCTGTTGTTACCTTCGCTATTGTAGATATTGAACTGTTTATATTTCTGCACGTTACGTTTCACCGAAACGTTTCAATGGCTTTCAATAATTATAATGTTCGTTTTCACAGAAGAACGCAAGTACTCATTCACAGATTAAATAAGCGTGTATTTGACTAATGAATGAAAAACCGATGCATATAGCGTGAATTTACACTAACGGAAAATTTATTTGATTTCTTGTGACAGATAGTTGGGACTGGTTGAAGTTTGAACCATTTTTTTCAATCCTTGAAATCTCAGCACGAGAGATACAGTCGAGTGGGTGGACTGTCAATATCAGCTTTGTCTCAAAAAATATATCTGCGTCCCTTCATCTGCTCATCGAGTAGATCGTGAGACTCCGTGCTCGCGTGTTGGCGCTCCGAGGACCCTGTGTGTCTGTCGCAAGAGGCTTTTGCTGCGCCTGCCGTCTCTGGATGCACACCCGCTGAACGCAGCCACTTTGCGGGTTTCGGGAAGAGTGGACCGCAGGCGCACGACCCTCCAGTGACCACGAGGCGGTCGACCAGGAAGAGCACCGCCCCTTTCACGATACTGTGTTCTTCACTATACAGATGTCGTTTTATTGGAAGTGCCTCGGAATGTAAAGAAGTAGGAATATTTTGTTTGCGTCTGAATTTTTCGATACAAATTCAAAAGTAATCATGAACAATGAGAGAAATATTCAGATTGAAGACTATCTGATGAAATAATTGAAGTCGCCTTTTTCAACTCAGATTTATTCAGCGATACGTCTTTTCACAACTTTGCCGTTACCATTAGTCTATAAATAACATAAATAAAATATAAAATAATACAGAATCTTAAAAATAATGAACAAGAACATCTGTTCATTACTCTTTAAGATTCTGTATTATTTTATTTGAAACAAGAAGATACTATTTTCTTTTGCATTATTTTTGAAGATTCTGTATTCTTTTATTTATATTAGTTATAGACTGATAGTGGCGACAGAGCCGTCGAAAGCTGGCTCTCGGAATAAATATGAGTTGACAAATCTAAAAATAGCGTATTTTTCGGTAACATTGCAATAATTACTCCTTATACATAAGTACGTATTAAGGCGACAAAGAACAACAGGATACACATTTATTTTTCGTGTACATACACTGAAACCCGACATTTTCTGGATGAACGAATTACTAATCGTGCCTGGTCAAAGTCGTTCTAAGGTATAAGAAAAAAAGGCAGTTGACTCTCAACTCGTCAATTTTATTGAACCATGAACAACCGCTTTGCAAAAACAGACTTCGATCGCAATATCGGTCTGTGACAAAAATCTCTTTTCAACCACAGACGCAGTTTATGCCAGCAGCTCTCCCGTGCCCACAGCAATAATACGTAACCCATCTCTTCTCATATCGTATCGTTGAAGGGTATCGTTGAAACTGCTGCCCTTTGAGCCCGATACATCGCAGGCACTTTCGAAAAACATTCGGATTCACTCCTTTGAGCAAATCCTGCGGCGTACGTGATCATGTACCGCGATGAAATAAAACCGCAGTTGCAGCTTACCGCTACCTACTTTCTCTGACGTTACTCCTTGAGACTTTTGTGAGAGTATATTTCAAAGGATTCGTAATACACAAGGAACCTTCACATACAAGAGGAAATTCGCAAAAACATCACATATCAAATCACAGCTATAATGTCGATCATAAACGGGATTGACTTCGCGCGATATGTAGCATTTTATATAGTGCACATGGCCGTCGGGAAAGCACTGCGCCTTTACGCCAAGGTTGGCGCGACATCTGCGGCACAGTAGCGAAGGCTGGGGTGCCGAGAGAGTATTCTGCGGCGGGAGGCAGTGGCCGATGAAATGTCCGCCCTGTGAAGAGTGTTGGTGGCGCAGGGCGTGTGAGGAGATCTCGCTGTCTGCAGCGGAGGCGCGCGCGAGGCGCCGCTGCCCCGGAGGAGCCGTTGCGCCACCGCGAGAGCCGTAATGTGGCCCTAAGTTATCGCGCGGCGGCGGCGGCGGCGGAAGAGGGAGCGGTGATGGCGATGGCCGCGGTAGCGACGGCGGAGGAAGGAGGAGGAGGCAGAGGCGGAAAAGGTGGTGGTGGAGGCGGAGTTGGAGGTGGAAACGGCGGCGGCGGAGGACGCGGCAGCGGAGCAGGCGGCGGCGGCCCCGGCGGCCGAGGTGGAGATGCTGGCGGAAGCAGCGGCGGCGGCGGAGGCGGCGGTGGAGGCGACAGTGGCCGCGGCAGTGGAGGCGATGGCGGCGACGGCAGCGGCGGTGGCGGAGGTGACGGCGGTGGCGAAGGCGGTTGTGGAGGCGGCGGAGGTGGCGGTTGCGGCGGCGGCGGCGGCGGCAGCGGCGGAGGTGGCGGTGGTGGTGGTGGCGGCGGCGGAGGCGGCGGCGGCGAGTTATGAGCGCACCTCGTCACCGAGGCGGCGGGGAAAGGAGATGGAGAGTGGCGGACTGGACGCAGATTAGACGGCGTCGTGTTTGAGATTAAACGGCGGCAGCAACATAAAAAGGAGCCAATGCGAAAAAAAAATCACGAGACGTTAGACGAAATAGTAAGCAACATAATTAAAAAAATGCTCTCTAATAAAATTTAAACCTTTTTCTTTAATGCATTTGACACAAACTAAAAAGTTAGAGGAATAGATGTTATGTACATGTTACTTTAAATTAACACAAAAATTTTCTGTATATTGAATTAAAATATAATATTTCGCAAAGTATTTGTAATTTCTGCATTGAGTTCGGTAAAATGTCTTGGATCTCGTTTTTGAAAGGTGAAAGAGTATTACCTCCATTATCAGCAGCTTCACAAAGGATAGAAAGTTGCTTGTCATGGTCAAGATTCTGAGAAGACAGAGATCTTGAATTACAGCGACGGAAGATGAAAGATCAGAGATGAGACGTTAGAGGAGCGCGAAGCTATAATGAAGCTCCAAATTGAAAGGGAGTCGGGTAGTGCAATGACAGGGCTGGTAACTTTTAGCGGAAAGAGTGAATTGGAAAGCGGGTATGGAGGAGGAGAATGGGAGCGCTATGATTACAATGTCATCTTGAAAGGCGAAACTCGAGATGACAGAGGAAATGCCAGAAGCTCTAGGTGTACGCCCCCTGTTTAGGATTGAAATGGGGGTTATGAGGGAAAGCAGAAATCGTAATACACATGAATACTGCAGTACGAATCTCCAATTAATATAACACATTAGAGATAATGACAAACATGTTGTATGTGATCGCAGCCGGCAGGAAAAATGTAGTAATCAAAAATGTAAGCGACGTTTTATAATATAAAAAGCCAAGAAGGCGTTTTAGTGTTAATTGCAAAAGGCGTTCAAATTGTATACTATAAATATAGTATTTATAATTTTCTCCATGCTACATGGATGCGCGCTATACTCCACGATTTCACATGTCGGTCTCCCAGCCACCATTAAACAAATTCCTATTAGGATTTATTACGCCGCTTTAGAAGCTATAGCGTCTGTTACGGTGCTGTCCGTATCAGAATGATAGGAGTGCCCTTGTCAGGTCAATATAGGGATCACCGGACCATCGCTTTCCTAGACAGGGGGATCCACTTCATGCAGGCGACGGTCGTTCCTCCAGGGACATAAGTTGCCTACTCAAAAATAAACAATGCCCTACGAAATTAGAACTTAATTACGAAGTGTGATTTTGCAGATTCCTTTTCAAAGAACTCAATAACCACACTTGCAGAAAAAAATATTGAGACAATTTTACGCCAAATACTAGGCGTGCTATTTTAACAGAAGTTGAAAAAGTGTGTGATAGATGCGGGAAGAAAACCAGAGAGCAAAAAGTAGTATAATGAAGAAGAAACATTTCAGGCTGATCGTTCGGTGCCAGAGTAGAGGACTGCTACTACGTAGAAGAGGTAAAATGAAAAACCTTATTAGCTCCCACAAAGATCGAGATATGTTATTTTGAATCGATTCTAACAGCGCGAAATTGGTCACAGGCATTTTCTAATTTTTTTTACAAAACACTGTTAAAAAAACAAAATTAATAGACAAGTAAAATTTGGTGTTTTTACTCATCTCTCGAGATTTACATTTAGCTGACGTATTTTCATGAAATTCTAAAATGTTCGGTTTGGGAGCCTTGTTGATTTAATGTGGAATGGCCCATTTGCAATAGCATTGAAATAAACGAAGTTCCTATTGAAAATACGGACTCTCCTCATCTCAGACATATTATCGTCGCCCGTACTAAAGTTATAAATATGCATTAAAATAAAAAACAACAACATAGATTAAGCAACTTAGAAACGGAGGATGCCAGGTCTCCGGAAGTATGAGCAAAAGAAATAACAGTAGTTGTGTCACAGGATAGTGTCACAGGATAATTGGAAATGTAAGATACCCTACACAAAATTTAAGGTCAATTCTAAGGCGGGGTAAATTCTAGGGAAAATTAACCCAGCTCATGTATTGGAAAATCCAGGTAGTAAAAATAAAGCATTTTCTACAAGCAGAATCACCCACTTACAATATTCAACTTTGGATTCATGGAAATGAAGAGAAAATACGAGTCAAAATTAAAGGCTAATGAAATGTTCTGGGAAAAAACTAATTAAAGCCCTTATTATCTAAAATTCAGAGTTGCAGAAATTAAAATCAGCGCTTATAATAACCAATTATAACTTATTATAAGCTACAACTGTATCATACTATTCAAAACGCAAAAAAAGCATAGGAAAACAGTATCCTAACTCGTATGTTGGAAAATTCCGAGCAAAGCGAAAGAAGTAGAATGGAGCAAGCAGGAGACCTGGCGAGCGCGAGGCTTCTGGCAGCTGGCTGGCGCTGCTGCCAGCGGCGTGGGCGCTCCGGCTCACGCCAAACGCCGTGGCGGAGAGCGGGGTGGAGGTAGGTAGGGGACGGGACTGGGTGAGGCGATGCGAAACGAAACGAGGAGGAAAGAGGCCAATCGAGTAATGACAGCCGATAGTGGGTGGTGCAGAGGAGGATGATGATGCCAAACGGGTGGCAATGCGGGGATGGTTCACAAAGCAGGTTGTGACGGGGGATGGGTTGGTGTGGCGGGAGGGGATGGCGACGCAAAAGCGATTGGCAGCGGAGCAGGGTGAGTGGGCAGGGAGGCGGAAGCGAACGGAGGCAACGCAAAGCAGGGCGTTGGGATAGAGGGCGTCGCAAAGTGAGAGGCAGGGGAGTGAGAGTGGGCGGCAAGACAGGGGGAGGAGTCAACCAAATGACGGAGGGGACGGAGGGAAGTAGGCGGAGCGATGGAGGGTAGCGACGCAAAGGTGGAGGAACGACCCGGCGGGTAGTGAACGATCGGTCGGGAAGGGAGCATAAAGGCAGGTAGCGAACGAACGGTCGGGAAAAATAACGTAAATGCGGGTACCGAACGAACGGTCGAGAAGCGAACATAAAGGTGGGTTGCGAACGAACAGTCGGAAGAGCGTAAAGGCGGGTAGCGAACAAACGGTCGGGAAAAATAACGTAAATGCGGGTACCGAACGAACGGTCGAGAAGAGAACATAAGGCGGGTAGCGAACAAACGGTCGGGAAGAGAGCGTAAAGGCGGTAGCGAACGAACGGTCGGGAAGCGAACATAAAGGTGGGAAGGGAACGAATGGTCGGGAAGCGAACATAAAGGCGGGTAGCAAACGAACGGTCGGGAAGAGAGCGTAAAGGCGGGTAGCGAATGAACGGTCGGGAAGCGAACATAATGGTGGGTTGCGAACGAACGGTCGGGAAGAGCGTAAAGGCAGGTAGCGAACGAACGGTCGGGAAAATAACGTAAATGCGGGTACCGAACGAACGGTCGAGAAGCGAACATAAAGGCGGGTAGCGAACGAACGGTCGGGAAGCGAACATAAAGGTGGGAAGGGAACGAATGGTCGGGAAGCGAACATAAAGGCGGGTAGCGAACGAACGGTCGGGAAGAGCGTAAAGGGCGGGTAGCGAACAATCGGTTGGGAAAGGAACATAAAAGTGAGAAGGGAACGAATGGTCGGGAGAGAGCATAGAGGCGGAGAGCAAACGGCCGGGAAGCAAACAAGGCGAGAGAGTGGACGGGCAGATGGAAAAAGGAAGGAAAGAGAGCGCGTGAGAAGCGAGATTGAAGAGTGGAGGAAGCGGGGAGAGGTCGTGAGTGCCGGCAGAGGGGCGGGGAGGGAGCAGCGTGGGAGGTGGCGGAGGCGGGGATGGCCACGCCTGAGTGACGGCCATTTCCGGCGTGCGCCGCGCCGCGCGCTGCTGGCGGCGGAAGCGGGAGGAGTTCAAAGGCAGTCCGCGCGCCCATTTGACCCGCGTCGTCGTCTTCTGCTGCTGCTGCAGGAATTGCCCTCCCCTCCCCTCCCCTCCCCGCCCCTCCTCTCCCCTCCCCTCGCCTCCCCTCCCGCCACCGCTCCATCAGCGTATTCGTAGAAAACTCGTTAGCTCTTCTCTTGCGGAGCGGGCTTCAGTGCTACTTTCTTCTGCTCGCTTTGATCCTGTTTCTCATTATGGGGGAAGAATTGATGGTGGTTGGCGATGGAATTTTCTCTCCAATGGAATTCTTAGTCAAGAGAAGGCCCCGCCATCGATCTGGCCATTGATCTCTTGTGTTTCGGTATTTGCTACTGAACATGGAATGTACTCATAAGTATCCTTGACTGATGTGCCGAAGATAATGTGGCTTCTGAAATAGGGCTTTAAAGGAGAAGAACGTACAAAAATTATCGCGGTGGTCTGTAAGGAAATTAAGAACTGCGGATTTCAATAATATTTAAGAAACGATTAAAAAAATATTATTAAGATAAAGTATTTTGAAGGAAGATAATAAGAAATAATATGGTTCACAGACGGAATGGCATGTAGAAAGCAATAGTAACACAATCTTCGCATAATGATAAAAAAAAATAATTAATGATAATCATGAAAGTCATCTTCTCAAAATGTAAATACTCGTATGCGCTTTTATCATTCCGTCCGTCTAATAAAATAGTTTGTTTAGCCTAATCCAAAATGTCTAAGTACGAAGAGCAAATGTGGACGTTTCGCGGAAGACAGAACATAAAATTGAAAAGGTAAATAAACCCAGCAATTGTATGCAAAGGATACGCAATTATGTGTATTTGCTCGAAATACAAGAAAATAGAACGATGTTCTGTATATGATGTGTGTTTTAATGATCCTAAGGCAATTACCATAATAAATATAGACATAGTCAAAATACGTTTTGTTCCCTTTTGCAAACATACGAGTATTAGGCACTCAATTTTTCACGAGTATCTATTTGTGAGGTATGTGCCCGTACCTGCCGCCTTTCGTTTCCTCGCGTCCAGTTCTCTCAACCTGGGCCGAAAATCGTTCTGATCGAACGCGAAGTCATTCACTCCATGACAGCCATCCATTGAGTTTCCTTGATCAATTGTTCGCGTTGTAATCCCGGACAATTGGCCCATAAACTTCGATATCGCTTGCTATTCTACTGAATCTTTCGCATCAGTCACGTAGCCGTCTCGACCATTCGAATGCTCAGCTTTTATTACACCATTTGTCTCCTGACGATAATAACCCTGAAGAGGTCTCCCAAGGGAGTGCTAGAAGGGGGTGAACAAATCCTGGTTACGGAAATCATTTTTACTTTGACAAATAATTTGCGTCACGAGAATAAATGACTTTTTTTATTTATTTCACGATTTGGTATTTCTAAAGATACCTACATTCCTATATTAAAAAAAAAGCGGTTTAATCAGGCTTTAAACTTACTTTTATCAAAACATGTAAACCACAGGAAAATATACCATTGACATCCACGATACAACTTTATGAAGAAACACAAATCGAAATACATTATACATAAAGAAAACAGTTTTTATACAAAACAGTATTTTGATAAAAGAAAAAAATGTAAATTTTAGGTAAACATATGTTAATCTGACGACTGTACCTAAATGATGTATGTTTCACTTTCCTGTGCTAAATCCGTACAATTGAACCAGTGCTCCTGCTGCAAGCTATGTGACAATGCAATTCGATGGAAGGCGAAGTCAGTCTCAAAATAATACCTCGGAGAGAAACTCCAGTCATAACATAAACCAGAAAAAAATTCCAGTCACAACATAAACGCAACGAAGTATCACATTTTAGGCATGAACGGTTTGGTAAAATTTTTTTGTATATATTTTAAAATAAATACTACAAATATTTGTAAGCTTTGTAGAAATGCAACATTTAATGTGTTATTAACACCATTTGGTTAATAATCATGATTCTATTTTATATTTATTTTGCAAGAATTAGACCTATTTCAAAAGAGAGGCCTATCACATTTCTTGGAACAACTTCGGTAAAACATTTCCATAATTGGAAATCGTATCCTTAAAAAATATTCTGTATGTATGTATGTATGTATGTATGATATATAACTCGAAGGAAATATGAGAGTTTTGACTGTTTGAAAGAAACCATTGACACAAAATCCCTTAAGTGTATTAATGCTGGTTAGGGAATGACTCCGAGGGGTGAATCAAACGGATTTAAGATGAAAAAGATAGACGTTCGCAGAATATGGCGTATTTAGTGAATCAGGTGCACTTACAAACTGCCATTTTACATTGAAACATATTTTATCATCAGCACAACTTGTGTGTTAGAGCCTTAATACTATAATTTCGTGTCAGTCACGAGTTAAATTTCATACATCGTAGTCAACAAAAATGACACCCTTTTGATCGTTTTATTCCGTTTTTGCAACATCCCTCACCCCGAATCACGGGTTATCAGGAACGCTCGCACTTTGGTTATTTTCATTTTTAAAATAATTGTTTAAAACGTAATGTTTTCTGCAGATAGCAATTTTTCACGAAAAGCCTTTTAAACAAGGTTTTCTAACTCTGATATATTCGCGCACGATCAGCTAGTAAACTACTTATTTCGAGGAAAGGTAGGCATACAAACTTAATACATGATTACTAATAAATAGAAATCGTAAAATAAATTATGGCTCATGCCAGAGATGAAAAGGCAAACAACCTTATTGTTGCGTGGCGCCACGTGTGTGTAGTTTGATGTGATTTATTATCGCCAACTGCTATGGGCCGTACCGTAAGTATAGTGGATGTCTTATCACGGTGGAGATTTTTTCATTAAGGCTGCTCAGAGGCGCGGCACTGGTCTTCCGAGATGTATGGTAGAATCCCAAACTTCATGTATGCAAGTGTGAGTGTACGTAAAGGGCGAGGATAGGAAAAGAAGGGGAAGGAAAGATCGGGCGCGGTTGGTGACCCCATTGCTCGGATACTGCTTCAGCATTCACATAGAACTGATTGAAAGAACCATGAAGAAGGACCGATCAGAACAGCCGGCCGCTGAAGTTCTCCGCTTTCTCATCTGGCAGCTGAATTCGATCTATGTAGTTATATCGAATATCCGTCACCTTCGGGTCACGAACCGCAGGACCTCCCGGTCAGAGGCCCTATAGAGGCATCAGTTGATGCCCTGAGTCACCGCAGTCAGTGCCGTGTGATGTATTCGCGCAAAGATGAACAGTATATTTAATTTGTTGTTGATTATTGAGAGAAACACTTATAACTCGTGAAACATACTAAAATTTAATAGAAATGCACAGCAACTCAACTACTAATTAAAATTCAGATCTGGCCTTATTAAATTACGTCAGTAGTATACGCAGAAGAATAATAAATCATGCACATGTCGAATGAGACTTGTAAACTTGTTTCCAATGCTGTGATGCGTTTAGATGGACAAGAAATTGAAAACAAATTATGTCTCAAAGTCTTTATTATGAATTTAAAAATTCTTTTAGCAGTTTATTTTGAATTACATCGACAACAAGTAACAAAAAAATCCGCGTATTGCAAAAATAAACCATTTCAATTTGACACCAATTAGAAAGATCCACAGAAGCCTCTAAAGATTCCTCTTGGAAGTGTAACAGCGAGATGGTTTCTGATCGTAAATGTCGCCCAGGGGACCTCGTCTGCGCTCTGGCGACGCGCAGGCGTAGCTCTCAACGCTGACGCATGCGTTCGCATCAACGCATCGCTCCCGTTTCCCTCCGCATTCGAGAGGACTCGAGTCCTCTGTCAACCAAATAAACAAAGCCGGGCGGTCGCGGCGGCGGCCACGGGGGCGCCCGTGAGAGCAGCGATGGCGGTGGCCAAGAGAGATGGAGTGAGTGACGGAAATGACGCGGGAAACGAGGAGCGGAGTAGAATACAAGGATGACTGGATTGATTAATGATGTTTCCGGGATCACCCACTGCTATGTGAATTAGTTCCGTTAGTGTAGTTAATGTGTTTTGCCTGGAGGTCCGGTGTTCATCCCCTTGCGGGTGGTGAGATCGGCGTCGACCTACACGAAGTTTTGCGGGGGATAACCCCCATTAGCTTGGGGCACCGCCCCAAGACGGGAGTAACTTTAAGGTCCCAACTGTTTTTTCAGCATGGATGGCGTAGTGCGTGTAAGGGGGTGAGGGTAGAATGAGAATGAGGATGGAAAGATCGCGCGCGGTTTGTAAGGGTACTGCTCTGGCACTCTCATTGATTCGAGGAACCATTGAAAACTATCAAAACGAACTCCAGGCAGCCGGCCGCTTGAATTCTCCTCCGGGCAGCGACAGAATTCGACCTAGGTATGTAGTATCTAGTATCGAAAATCCGCCATTACCGGAACCCTAGGGTCTCCCGATGATTGCAATTGTGATAAAGTAGGTCTGCAGGTATGGTGATGGTGTATTAAAAATAACAGGAATGGCGAAATGTTTATGGGGGACCACGTGGTGGGTTGTAAATGGGATGACGAGGGCGATGAGAAAAGTGAAGGAAAGGAGTCGACGGTCCACGAAGGCGAGGAGGAAGAGGCGAGCGAGAACAGTAGCCGCAGAAACCTGTTGGGCGCGACGGGCTCACGGGGCGGAAGGGACGGCAAAGAGGGCGATGGGAGTTTGATTGGCGGGGAAGATGGATAGCAGGAATGGCGAAGGTGGCGATGATAGAGTGCTGCGGTGAGGAGCTCGGGAACGGCGATATAGATAGCGCGAGCGGAGCGGTGGCGGTGGCGGTGGCGGTGGCGGTGGCGGCGGCGGCGAAGGCGTAGGAGGCGCGGGAAATGTGGTGAGGGGGCGAGTGCGCTTGTATGAACAGTTGCGTGACAGCCAGCTGCGTCGCGACCAACCCACACGCACTGTGTCTTGCACAAGTAGCTGCTAGCGACGCACCACTCGCCCCGCGCGTGTGCTTACAAGCGTGTGCCACGAAGGCGCGAACGAACATGCAACAGCAACAGCAATGCCGTCCTTCGCCTTTGAAGCAAAGGACTTCTGGCGCCTGTTATGAATCACAATACCAACGCCTCACAAAACAGTCCTCATGGAGACTACATGTCGAACTCAATTTTCGATCTTAAACATTCTGAAAATCAAAACAGTTCACATGGGACACTTTCTCATTAGTTGTTTTTTACGAAGTATTATTAGAATATTTGTATGAAATATTTAGATTGTGTATTAGGTAGTAAAAATTTCTGGTCAGCGTTGAAAACTTTATTAGAAATGATTTTCATGCAAAACAGTTGTAGATGAGTAAAATGAATAGTATAAAAGTGTATATGTGCAATGAATTAATACAGATAACAGTAAATATATTTGCTTGAAGTAATGTATCAATTTTTATTAAATTTTTCGTCTTTTCATATTTATTGATTTTTTGACTAGTGTAAAAATGTATCTAAAAATTAGTGAATACTTTCTAGCATTATTTCGAACTTTATGAATTTTTGATGTCTGAAACGTCCAGGAAAACGAGTCCTGTGCCATTTTTTAACGAATTTTTTATTCTATCCGAGTCCGATTCTTAGTCGAAGCAAAAATAGGGTTGTAGCTTTCCTTTGAAAATGATCTCAGTTTCTGTAGCTGAATGACGAAAAAAAGCTCCGGTACGCAGAGTTTGCAAGTGAGGGTGCACGTGAGTACGTCATATTTGCCACACATCTCTCTTTCTCTCTTACCCTAAAGCGAGGGAATTAACTAGGCCCAGGCACGGGGGACACCGTTAGCTAGTCGGTCAATTCATACATACATTATTATGTCCGAGGAAAAAGTTAAAGAAACAATTTGGAGCTTTTCTGCGAATTTTAAAAATAAACTGCAGTAAATTCAAGCAGCAATTATGCGCCTACTATATTTAAAAAAATATACATGATCCTATTTAAATATATAATTTTTAGAGCAGATTTTGTTTTAAAAAGATCTATCATTAATATTGTAGATTTGAAATGATACATTTTTGAAATTTTCAAAAATACAGAGAGTTCATTGAAAATGGGAGCAGCGCCAGTTCTTTGCCGTACTTTGTTCTACCGAAGAAAAAAATAAAGAAAAAATATGAAGTCCTTTTTAAGAAAATAATTGTTTGAAATTGCCTCTACACTTGACGCAAAATTTTTAGAAAACTACTAACATTTTCGAAAAAAATGAATGGGATTTAATTGAAAGGTATATTTTTTAACAAAATGATTTCATTCAGGAAATAAGATCTATCTTCAATATTGCAGTTTTAGGAAGACACCGAAAAGTTTTTGAACTTTTACAATTTTCGAAAATTAACAGATTTTAACGGAAACGATACTTGCTCCATTTTAAGCGTTCTTTATATTATTTGAGGGCAATGTTCAATCAATAAATGAGGAGTATTTTTTAGCAAATAAAAAAATGTTGCGGCTTCGTGCAAAGAACCCCTAAAAATCAAAATATTTGTTTCAAAGTCACCTGTGGTCAACGTTATCAGCTAAAGGAATTTCTCCAAAAATATTTTTCGGCTCGATCTGGAGGAACTCGAGGTCCTGCGAGTTTGAAACGAATATTTTGATTTTCAGAATACTTTTCACGAAGCCTCAAAATGTTCAAAATATTCTCAAAATAGTTGGATTAAACTTTTGCTTCGGATAGTTTAAATGACGCTTAAAAATGACCCTGACCTCATTTTGGTTAAAATATCTAAATTTTCGAAGGTTGCAAAAGTTTCCAATTTTATCGCCGACTTCGTTCACATTCAATATTGAATATAAAGATTTTTGTTTTTAATGAAATCTGTTCTTCAAATCTGTTCAAATCTTGAAACAATGTCTTGTACAATTTTCGAACATAGGAGTAGTCTCCGCGTATTTTTTTCTTCATGAAATATAGACAACTTTCAAAACATTTTTTCTCAGAAATAGCTCCAAAATGTTTCTTTACATTTTTTCGACGGTGCCATTTTCGGTGACTCGTCTGTATTTTTGAAAATTGACATTGTAAATCAGCAAAATTGTAGGTAGAGAGGTTTTTCTTAATGTATTTCGTGAGAACATAGCTTGAAATAATATAAATACTTAAATTTTTGAAAATTTCAAATGCATTTATTCAACTTCTTTTTAAAGAAGGAAAGAAGAAAGAATTTAGCGGTGAGGCTACGGGGAAAGTGACTATCGCGTTAACTCTAAGGACCTGAGTTTGAATCCCAATGGGGGGAAACTTTATGCTGTGTGTAAACTCTTTTGCATGAACATGTAGTATTACAATATCGCGTAGCCATAACAAATAATGCTAGAATGTATGTAATGTTGTAGTAGCACTATTTTTAGAGTTTTGGAGACGATATGAAGTTGCGAGGCGCGCAGGATGTTTGGGGGATAATAAATATTCACATCGTCGCGTCGTTCTTGTCGCGCGCGTACTACCTCTGTTTGCTTTACATTACCTGTCGTCACCAACAAAGCGTCAGATCACAAGACACACGTATGTCCCTAGGATACCAACATGAAAGGTGTAGGGCGTGCGTCAGTTGAACATTGAACGCAATTCTGTCAACGAATCTCTTCTTCTCCCCTTCAATCTTCTTCTTCTTCTTCTTCTTCTTCTTCTTCTTCTTCTTCTTCTTCTTCTTCTTCTCCCCTTCAATCTTCTTCTTCTTCTCCCCTTCAATCTTCTTCTTCTTCTCCCCTTCAATCTTCTTCTTCTTCTCCCCTTCAATCTTCTTCTTCTTCTTCTTCTTCTTCTTCTCCCCTTCAATCTTCTTCTTCTCCCCTTCAATCTTCTTCTCTTCCATTTTGGTCTCCTTCTGCTCCTTGTATTTTCTTCCTTTCCGATTAAATTCCCAGATGTTCTTTTTCAGGCATATTGGCATACTTTGAGTTTTTAAAGCTCTTTTTATACATTTTCAGTCAAGTATTAGATATTAACTGTAATGTATTTGGAGTATATGATATATTTCTACTTACGAATTTACTAAAACCAAATTGAGGGTATTTCGTAATTTCCGGAAGATTACTCTCAATCTTAAATGTTATCATTCCTTATCGCATAGAATGCTATTTAGCTATCTAAAATCATTAAGATTGAAACGAATAATTTTTTATTTGTTTCATGTTTCGAAACATTTTTTTCTATGTTAAACCAAATGTTAAAATAGTAAACATTTCATATAAAATAACTAAAGTAATTCATTCAGCTAATTTTCTTTTCATTATACCACTACAGCGTTAGTGATTTCAATCACATTTAAATCTCTGAGACAATAATTAAAAAAAGCGCAAAGGAATTCGAAATATGTAGAATAAATATTTTCAATGGAATTCAACATTAACACTAACATTACACACAATTTTCATATCAATCAATGGCCACAACTACGCTAATTTAGTGAGAGTAATATATAACGCTCATATGCAATAGACGTACATCATATTTTAAATTGAAAAAAAGAAGAAGAAGAAAAAGCGAAACCCAGAAACTATTCAGTGTATGAATTCAGTGTATGTTATCACATGTCATAAATGTGTATTTAAAATGGGATGTATACCGTTTATAGCCTCCGAACGAAGTGCAGTAAAGTTATAAAGCGAAGGGGGGGTGAACAAAAGAAAACTGGTTTCAATCGTTACTGCTACAAAACTTTTATTTCAGTGTACTACACTGGTTACATAAAAGAAGAGGTATGCAGTGTCATTAACTGCTCAATTGATCTGTCTCCACATTTTCGACGACATTCCTGTGGCCTGCAGATTTAAGCAATCGGGGGAAAATGATAATTTTATACATTAACCTTTTGCTTCTTCATACACAGAATTAATTAAATTCTACTTTCTCTATTTCGATTACAACTTTGAAGGAGAAAATATGGTAGTTCTAATAAGATTGATTAGTGTTTTCACAACTGAACGTCTCAAGAACGAAAGAGAAAGCAAGCGCAATGCGAAGGTCGTTTTGCGCAGGGTATCGGATAGATAGATAGAGAAATAGAGAGATAGATAGATAGATAGATAGATAGATAGATAGATAGATAGATAGATAGATTTATTAAAGTTCGCTTTGAGCTAATGCTCGGTGGCAAACATGATAACAATTAGAATTAGAATTACAAAACATTTTCAACATTTACAATTAGGTTTACTATTAGAATTAGGGGTCGATATCATAGTTCCAATTTATTTCTAGCTAACTCTAAATTAATTTCTATTTTACATAACACTTCACTACACTACACTGCACTCCCCTTCACTAAACTAAACTCCCTTCCCCTCCACTACACTACACTACACTTCACGTCACTGTATAAGGGACATGACTCTGTATAAGGGACACTGTATAAGGGATGTTGAGGCTCTGATGGTATCAATCGCAAAGTTTGTATCTCCTCTCTCCAGATTAGGTTTCAAAGCGAAGGAGATGTCGGTAGTTAAACTCGATTGTGGAAACAGGGATGTGGCAGACGAGATAACGAGGACTGAACCGTGAGGTTTACCAATGGTGTTGGAAGATGCCAGCCGAGATGACGAAAGGCCTTAATACTGAGAGACTTGGGTAACCGCAAAGGTACGAGAGGAGGAGACAATGCTTAAATATGGACCGCGGGTGCAAATATGAAATTACACTCCTGATGGCGGTTAAGAAGACGAAGACATTTTGAAGTTGTGAATAAAACAGATTGAAAAGTTTAGTATGGTAAAATTGAGAATATGGCACAAGACAGAAGATGCTATCAAAGGAAATATCCCCGAATATGAATATAAACACCTATATGTTTGTATTTCAGGTAGAGAAAACAAGAGTCCAATGCATTACATGTCGACTAATGCAAACTGCAAACGAAATGAAGTAGTATCAAAAAACGACTAATAGTTACCGACGCGTGTTGCAAATAACTGTGTCTATACAATAGTAGTGCCACGTAATGAAAAATGCTGCCTAATATAAACCGGCAGCAGCAGCTCTCAAAGGAGCGGCAGCAACAGAGAAACACCTCGACGCAGTTTTGAGTAAAGCAGTGAGGAAACAAATGAGGAAAGTTCCGGCGGCGAATCGACATGAAATTGTACCGCACGAAACTGAGAACAACAGGAACAGAATCGAGGGCGACGGTGTGACGGGCGAGCGAGGTCACCCAGCAACGAGACGGGTAGAAAGGGGAGGGGGGGGGGTAGCGGAGCCCTGTTGGGGCGAACGACAGCGGATGTGGTGCGGTAATAGCGGCGGAAGTAGCAGGACGTCCCCGGCGGCGGCGGCGGCGCTGACGCCGCTGTGGGTGGAGAGGGGGCGTGGCGAAGGCGGGGGGGGGAGGTCAAAGTCTAGACTGGGATGGCGCGGGGGTGAGGCGGCTGCCATATGAGGGCAGATGGAAGCGAATGGGATCGTGGAAGGGGACGGTGCGGGGGAGGCGCCAAGTGACTAACCTGTGAACGAGGTATCAGGCGAGAGTCGGACAGGGGAGGGGGTCGGGGCAGATGACAGTGCAGGGATAGTGTTACTGGACTGGGCGGAGGACGGGGGCAGACGACGAAGGGGCGGAGAACGTAGCGGTGAATGAAGCGAAGGAAGAAATGGGTAACGTGGACAGAGCTAAACATAGCACAGGCGAGAGGTAGGAAGGAAGCAGAGGGGCTGGGTGGGTCGGGAAGGGGCGAGGTGGGTCGGGAAGGGCAGGGGAGGTGGTAGGGGAGGGAGGGGGTAGTTCAGGGGCAGGAGGGGGTAGGGCAGGGGGAGGGGAGGGCAGAGGCGGGATCGGGTGGGGTAGGGGTGGGAGTAGAACGGCCGGGGCGGTAGGGGGTAGTGCAGAGGCAGGGTGCGTAGGTCAGGGGAGGGGAAAGGGCAGGGACTGGTGGGGTCGAGAGGGGGTAGGGCGTTAGGGGTTTGGGCAGGGGAGGGTGTACGGCAGGGGCGGGAGAGGGTAGGGCCGGAATGGCAGGGAAGGGGTAGGGCGGGTCGAGAGAGGCGGGGTGGGGCTTGGCGGGAGGGGAGGTGACCGGGCGTCGGGGTCGTGGTCGACGTCGGTGCACACTGTTCGGCCGCCGCGGGGCGCCGTGGGGGCCGAGGCCCCGTTAACTTCCAGCCCTTAATGAAGTTCCCGGATTCTTCCGGGTTCGAAATGGCAAGAGGGAGAGAGGCACAATGCTCCTCTTTAGAGAGGAAAGCTCCATAATTTCTCCCTTGTTCCTCTTGACTGCTATTCCTTTCAGACCCGGTGCACCGTCCATTTGCGACCCTCGCCCGAGGACATGTAGGAAGAATCTTCTTGCTCCTTTTACGATCATTCGTTTCCACTGTCATAGTCTCCGACCCACTTCGGAGGGGCCTTGTCTTCCAGCATTGCACCGAGCCAACTCCATTCTTAATACTTTTATTCTGAGCTGTTTGTGCAGACGTCAGTTCGAGTGGGCCTTATAATTAATCTTAAACATTTTATTAGACATCAAATTGTAAGTAGTAAAATTTGTAATACTTATCCTCTAAGATATGACTAAGAATATTCATAGATTTAATGCAGTTCACAACTCTGAGGAATATCTCGAATTTCAAATGTAAAATGACACTAAATGCATCTCTGGCATGATATTGTCTCAGACGGCAGGACTAGCTTCACTTATTACATTGCAAAATTATAATAGTTCATTGCAGTTCCTTCAACATATTTAACAACTGAATTTTACGAGAAAATTATCTGCGGCGAAATATTGTGTTTATCATATTTGTCCTTGAAATTAAGAGACAAAATATTGTCCACTGATTTGGAATCTTAAACGTACTTTTCTGTACTAAAACCCATTCAATAAGCTACCTAACGAATTAATCATCACTCTATCACCCTCACAATTAAACTATCACGTCGTTATGGAAATGGTATTACACGGGTATTTACCGATGGTCGTTATGGAAACATGAGATTATTAAAGCAATATTATTCTCCGTAACAGCGAGCTTCTCCAAAACTCGTTCGCACACAAAAAACCGCTGGTCTCGTGGAAAGAATGACAAAGCAATGTTAATGAACACGCAAACGAGTTAAGTAAACAAATGAAACGCACAGCGCGTGAGTGCCGAAATCGACGTTCGATGCCGCTTACGTGTGTGAGTGTGTGTGTGCGCACACGCGTTTGTGGTTACATAGCACGTAATTATTACCATTCCATCCACGTTGACCTGCGAATGGAGGAGGCCGGTGAGGAAAAGCTAATGCCTATCGATTGAACGATGGTGCTCAAGTAACTTGAACGGAAATTCGAAATAACTGGTGATTCTTTGTAGTTTGGTGCCAACTCTCTGGCCCCGGGTACAACCTAGCCACTGGTAGATATCAATATTAACTCTGTTAATATTGAGATGTCCCTAATTGTTTTGGTGTCGATGTCATAAATAGCCGAAATCAACATATAGTTATAATCATGCCACTGAGGTTGACGTTGAAGGAACGTTAGAATTATGGAGCGTGAATGAGAGTGGGTGGAACACGCCGTGAATCCCTGATCTCAGAGTCATCCAACACAAGTCGCTTGAACCAGGCACGTCATCGAAATCAGCAACCGTTTTATTGGACTTTTCGACTGAACAGAGTGTCCAAGCAAACAGATTTCAAAGTATATTAAAATGACAAAATAATGTAATATATTATTTATTAGTTGTACCCTTTCGAATATTCCTCGTACTCTGTTATTCAGTGTTATACAACTGAAAAATAGCTTTAAACTAAAACCTTACTTTGAACGGACCAACCCTGACCTCTGCATTATATCACATAAAGCACAGCTAATATGATATCAATGTATTAAACCATTTTGTATTAAAATAGAAAAGACTGAATATGATTAATAACGATCGATTTCTGGCATAATGATTCTGACCTCCCTTGTTGTTTACTTTTTCAGTTTTCCTTGATTCTTTGAGCAAATGCTGCGATATTCCTTTGTTTTGCTTTTGATAACCAAATATAGCTTTTCTGCCTCCCAAACGCTGCACACAGGTTTTAATGTTTTCTCTGAATGTCCTACAACGCACTACACCTTGTTTAAAAGATGAACGACACGAAATGTCGAGTCGGACTCCCGGCAATTTCTCGTTCAGTTAGTAAGCTTAAGACCAATTTATCAGGAAAGCCATTATCAGGTGGCCGCGATATTTAAAAATGGTCATATTGGCAACCTCCGTCGCTATTGCAGAAAAGGCATTGATGCCTTACAAATATACAGGAAGGCAATGCAATGCAGATGTGAATGAATCTAATTTAATGAACGATTTTTCAGCATCCATAGACGTTGGTAACTATATTCGACCGTGTAAATAACACAGATCAATAACATTTCTTTTACTTTAAATAATGTAAATAACAGTGTAACGCTGAAATCATGATTTATGCCAGCACCTCTGAGCCCTTCTTGTAAAATGTGACGTTTTTTGCTGAAACTGTAATGGCCTTAAGTTCCTCCTTATACTTCTCAGCACGAAATAGAGACAACTCGAACGACACCTATGATAAATGTACACCAACATCGCAGGAAACATGCGTTATTGACACAACCCGTCAGCCTTTTTGACTCCCGGTTCATTCATATAAACAGCTTCCCTTGACCTCTCTACGTGATTATCCATGTTTTCTGAAATATCTTGTGTATAAATAGAAATCGACAAGAATTACTATAAAGTAACTTAAGCCATTAAATGAATATATTTAGGCTGAGAGAAGAGAAACAATAATTCTAAGATTGTCTTCAAGCGCTGCAATTATTTAGTACTACACAAATTGTGAACGAAAATACTGATAATGGGTACCTTCATTCTGTTAGTAAGTCGATTGTGAAGTTAAAACAGATGCATCCAATACATTATCCATTATATAAGATAAAGAATACAACGAGTTAATTTTCATATTACTGAGCCGAAACAATATCGCCTACTACGGGTATGCCGTATACTCAACATTTATACGCTCAATCAATTGTTTAGCCTCGGAATAACTTCACTATTAATACTACGCCCCGGAGTGGTTCAAATATCAATTCTCTGGTAGGGAATAAGAATATTATTTGACATTTTAAGATTGATTTCTGATGTCTTGACAACTTCATTCTAACAGCATTTTGGTTATTAGTATGAAGAGAAATGTCCAAAGTATAATGGCAAATTATATTGCAAAATGAATGACGAAACGCAATAAAATAGTAAACTACAAATCGTATAGAATAAATAGATGAATACGTTGAATACGAAACCATTTTAATCACTAATTCAGTAATGAATCTCAATGCGCAAACAAAACGTAATGAAGGTAGTAATTGGTTTACATTCGAAATAATTTAGGAAGCAAAAAGGAATAGCGGAAAATGTAAGCACATTAATATTCCCATTTGGCTACAGCTAGATTTTCCAACACTAAGGACACATCATAAAAATGGATCAAATTATTTATGCAACGTCAATTCTAATTTTACCAGAATAACTGACCAAAACTAGCGAGTTTCGTAGTGGAATTAAACTATCCCTCCATTTCTAGCTGAGGCGTCGCAGCACTGCTACTGGTGGTGGTGGTGGTGGTGGGGGGAGGGAATTCCATTCGCGTTCGCCCGTGATCAGGCGCCTGTGAAGAAGCCGCGCGTTTAACGCACCGACGCCCGCGAGTTGTTTACTTTCAGCGCGAATCGCTCGGGGACTTCAAAGGCGGCGGCGGCGGCGGTGCTGGCGACGATGACGGAGGTGGCGACGGCGGCGGCAATGGAGGCGGTGGAATCTGGAACGGGCCAGGTGAAGCGGAGGCACGTGGAGGCGGAGGCTCATGGGGCGGAGCGGGGGCAGGTAGGGCGAGGCCGTTTGGCGCGGGGGTAGGACTGTGGCGGGTACAGGTGGGGGTAGAGGAAGGGAGAGGGTGGGGACGGGGAGCGCCGGGAAACTTTCCGCGATGCCAAAGGAGGTGAGAGGAGGATTCTTCCGCCGCGAATCTCACGCGATCGTGTAAAAGCTGAAGGTGGATAACGTAGCGCATGCTCGTTCCTACAATTCTATCAGAACCGGCGGCAGGCGATTTTGCACCCCCAGACAAGCTAGTCTCACTCTCCCTAATGTTGATTTTAAGGAATATATTTTAAAAACAAAATACAGCACAATGTGAAAGAGAAATTAAGTTATATATTAATAAGACAGAAGACAAATATATTAAGAAAATTATTGTACCAACAATTTTAAATTAGACACACAAACTAGCAGAACTCTCGTAGAGTTCTTTGTACGTATACGAAAAAAAACAAGAGGTGGTGGGTTCTCTTTAAAGCTACCGAGAAGAAACTCGCGTCCTCGTAGTAATGGGCCAACGTTGCGCAATCTTTCTCGCACAATCCTAAAATATTATGAAAATATAAAACGATTGTTTATTTCTCCACCTCTGTGTAATAAATAATTACATGGGGAGGTACGAGAAAGCATTTTTCAGTAAGATTCCTGGACATTACCTCAGGTTCTTGTAAAATTTGTTATGCGAAAACGTTGCGCAGACTTTGAATACATAAAAATTTGAATACATAAAAAGCAGTATTCACCATTCTTTCCAAACAAGGAATGCCACAAATTAAGTAGAAATTAATGAAATATATATAGAATTTTTTTCAGTTTCTCACTAAGAAGGTGAAATCCCAGAAACAAACCGAATTTAGATTAAGACAATTATTCGGTCAAGAAAAAAAAACTAATAAAAAATCGGAAATGCTAACAGAAGGAAGAACATGGTGTAGTTCTATTTTCCATTTATATTAGGAAAATTTGACTTTCCTTCTTGACACAGGCTCCTTTTGTTTCTCTGCAAACCTTTCTGGCCCTATTAATGTCTTGTCGGGGACAGTTTCTATATCATTAATTCTTAGTTTGCGTCTGTCACATTCTCAGGTACCCATTTCCATCTCCCTTCCAAAACGTATTTTCGGCCCCAAAAATGATATTCACATGCCTCCAGGGACGCACAGAAAAGACAAAGAAAGTGGTAAAGAGGAGAGGAAGACGGAGGAGGGAAGACGACGGAGAGGAGGACAATGGAGGAGTGGAGGATGACCGAGGAGAGGAAGACGGAGGAGGGAACCAAACCACGGAGAGGAGGAGGACAATGGAGGAGTGGAGGACGGCGGAGGGAAGGAGGATGGTCGAGAAGCGGAGGATGACCGAGGAGAGGAAGACGGTGGAAGAGATGAGAATGACTGAGGAGAGGAAGATGGCGGAGGGAAGACGACGGAGGAGAGGACGGCGCGGCGGCGGAAGCGAGGAGGACAGCGGTAGAAAGGCGTCCGTCAGGGCTGGCTCGAACAAACGGAGCGGGGCCCGGCCGGGGGTTGAATAGTACAGCCAGCGCAGCGGACGGAGAGCCGGGCGGCTGGCAGCCCCAGCACCCTGAGGCGCCCGGTCCGCCGCCGCCGCCACCGCCACCGTGCTCGCTCCGTCGCCTCCGCCGCAGTAATTACAGGAAACGCGGCAACGTGGCAAATGAATCCCGCGAGATGACACAAGGGCCAATAACGAGCTCCATCCCGCGTCAATTTGCGGCACAATGCGCTGCCACCCACGCCCGCGCCACGCCCCCGCCACGCCCTCGCTGCGAGGCCCTATGGGCGACAGAGGTGCGTCGCGCGTCGGCGCACGCGTGAGGGCGGAAGGGAAGAGGGGGAGCAAATCGCCCATCGCAGAGACGAACCGACTATTCGTGTTAATAGCGGCCATTGTGAAATATGGAGATATCATATGCAAGATAATTATATAATTTTTCCAGGAACTAATTGACTGTCGAGTTCATTTGAAAATGGAATTAACGAGTTCGACCAGGTTTAGATCTCCAACCAATCTTTGAGAAATTTGTGATAGACAAACAATCTCGCGGTAGGTTTTGTCGTGGTTTTGTCGTTCCACCATTTCTCCATCACCATTTACTTTACCATCGATTTCGTTCATTATATCATTGTTGTTGGTACTCGATATATTGAGACTACTGATGGATTTGTGATTAAGGGCACGTCAACATCTAGAAGCATTAGACTCGTAAGTGTAGTGCATGTCTTTATCGCGGGAGTTGGCGGTGATCTTCCCCTGTTGGATGGCGAGATTTTGCGCCGGCGTAAGTTGGCTTGCTGGGATGTTTCTCTAACCACGAGAACTCCGCCCCAACCGGGACGAGCTCTAAGCTCCCGACATCTATGATAGTGTACGAGTGCATCTAAGTGTAAGTGTGTGTAAGGGGAAGGAAAGGTCAAGGAAGAAGAAGGAATCGCGCGACCCGTGGCCCGTTTGTGAGGATACTGCTCCGGCATTCGCCTGGATTGATCGGAGAAATCACAGAATGCAACCGATCGGAGCAGCCGGCCGCTGGAATTCTTCTTCAGACAGTGGTTGTATTCGACTTAGCTATGTAGCTACTATGGAAAATCCTGTCACCGTCGAGGCTCGAACCCTAGGACTTCCCAAAATCAAAAATTCAAAAATAGTTTCAAACGTTACGGAGTTCAAAATCTGGAGAGAAGCTATTTGTGTTTCCCATAATTTATTACAACTATTTGACTTTTATTTTACTGTCAATTGACTGTCAATTAGATATCTTTTTGCAATTGTTGAAACATCTATTGCGGCGGTGGCGGCGATGGTGTGGTGGCGGCGACGGTATGGTGGCGGCCATGGTGTGACGGTTAGCGTACCGGACTGTTATACCCAAGCTCGCGGGTTCAAATGCCGTGGATTTTTAAGGCGACAAAATCCTTCGTACGCCTTCCTTCGGAGGGGAAGTAAAGCCGGCTGTCCCATGTTGGTAGATTTACTTGCATGTAAAAGATCCTCAAGCCTAAATGACGCCTCTGAGCTAAATTCAAAATCGCCTGTTTCTCGCCCAAGAAATACCTCCTTTCTCTGCTAGTTGATGAAAAGAGCGTAGCGAAATTTGCGTGGTCAGACAGAAGAGCGGGCCTAATGGCCCGAGTCTCGCCACGAAAAATAAGGCAAATTCAATTCAATTCAATTCATCTACGTATATTTAACTGAAGATGAATCGTTTCATTACAGAAATGACGTACGCATCGTATGTTCATTGATCCCTTGTGATGATACCTATCGTTCTTGTGCTTAACGAGCCGTGAGCAGTATCATATTTGAGTATTTTACGGAACTAGTCCGGTTAAAGGTTTTTTCAGCTTAGTTCTTAAAGAATTATTGCAACAAAAACGTAGATGCTAATTATCATTTACTTTCCATCAACTTTTATTTTTGACTTGTAAAATGAGGCTATATGCATGCGAAGGTCATCTGTGTAAAACAAACGTTTGAATAATCATTGCAGTGTTTGCCATTTTACAACACGTACAAACTTATGAATGTATCATTCAGGGTATTATATCATTTCAGCCCTTTATCCAAGATTCACACCGAATTAAAACATACATACTCATCCATGTGCCGTTAAACACTTGAAGCAATATAGAGAGCAAAGTAAACAAGAAAGCAAAAATAATGTTCCACACAATGCAAATAATGTTACAAAAAATAATTTTAAAAGGAAGAACGTAAGCAACTTAGTCGGAAAAGGAAATGTTATCAAGAAGTCAGGAAGATTAAAACAGCTTTAATTTTGTAGCATTCGATTTCGAGACAACATGTTGAAAACGAATAAAAAGTTTCAACATCTGTACATAAAGCGAATGAAAAACGAACATTTAACACAAAAAATAGAATTGTTGCATTATTTCAATTTTTAATTTGAGAAACTTGTATGCTTTTGAAACAATATAGGTTCGAATAAAAATATTTCAGATATGATATATTCTGTACAAATCGACGTTAGGTTTCATTAAATAGTAATAATAATAATAATAATAATAATAATAATAATAATAATAATAAAGTAACAATAATAACGCAACAATGATCGTCTGCGTGAGAGAAGCTGTTATACTCCCAAGTCTGACAGAAACCCTTTCCAGAAGACAGACCTGAACCGATAATGTTAATGCTTTCATAGCCGGCTTACCCTTTCCATGCGCAATGCCCGTCTGAAATAACCCCGAAAGGATTATCTGGAAACCTGCAAAAATCAAGGACTTCAATGAAATGTTTGACACGCATTTCTGCACCCTCCACTGAACAAAAGACACGTTAGCTCTTTCATTTGTCTTGCCATGACGCGTTATGGAGGCGCCAGGAGGGAGGGGTCAAAGAGCGTCCGTGGAAGGGGAAGCAAGTTGTTGGATCCAACGCTTCGGCCGCCTCTTTGTCGAGGGAAGTCACTGTCAGAAGCTTACCTTTGTTGAAGGCCTAAATTTGTTTGAATCGATAAGTATTCGAGGCGAGTTAAACTTTGTCCTGAAAAGAACACAAACTTGCAAAGGAAACGAAAACACATTTCATTGAGAAACTTGGGGAAACACGAATCGGATGAAAGAATAAAATGCGTTTTGTGAAGGCAGTCGCAAATATTCCAATTTCAGGAAGTACACTTTTGAAAAACCTTTTGGTAGAACGATAGATTAAACTTTCCTTGCACTTCGCAGGAGTCTCACTTCAGAATTCATTTAATAATCAAAAGTAGTTCAATGTACCGCTTATGGCGTATATACACCCGTTAAAATGTTTTATTTGACCTATGAAAGGTCATGATAAAAATAATTCTCAAAAATAATACAGTTGACTGGTTCTTCTATGCTCGGACATAAAAAGGGGTACGAAACATAATAGACATAAATATTTTTTAAACATATTTCATTACACAGTTCAGTTTAATTATTATTAACCAAGTTCTTCTTTCCACCCTAGTGACCGAAATTCTTAGTTCAGTAGAATCTTCAAAATACGATATAGTTTCCTGTTAAAAAATCTGGTAATATAAAAGAATTGTACGTATGAAAAATCAAAACAAACGAAGCATTGTTTCCCAAAAGTAAACAATGAATATAACAAAATGTTAGTTTACTTCCTTATAACTTGTGTTCCGTGTCAAAGAATAGGTGTTAGTGTAATAGTGCCTTATCCGGTATGTGTCTTCGCATGATAATGGTCAATCAACTATACATCATGAAAACAATTCAAAATAATAGTATTTGATAGTATTCCTATGGATGAGTATTTATTGTTTCCATTTAGGGCAGGTTCGATTTATTTTCTGCATTGCAAAAAGTTATCGTTGGTATTCTTTTTGTTACTCCTTTAAAGAGAAGCTGCCGAAGAAAAAATTCCAAAGTTTGCCTTCAATTCCGAAATTGTAGCTTTTTTGAAGAACTTTAAAATTACATTTATTTTGTGAAATAAAAACACTTTATATACATTTAAAATTGCCTAACTCCTCAGAATTAATATTGTGAAAGGATTAACGTGGACCCTTACACAAAATGTTATCTGTGAACTTAAACTGAAGTACTACTATCGCCTATTCATATAAAATTGAAAGTTGAGAAAAGTTACAGTAAGCCTACTAAAATAATTATTTAATTAAAGTTACTGTTACAATTTATAATAAAATTTTCATATTGGTTTCATTTAATTTAGTCTCTACCACGATGATTATTTTAGTGTAATACATATAATTTCTAAATAATATAGAATTTCCCACTTAATACAGAAGTTCCACTACAGTTTGATTCGAAATCATAAATCCAAAAAGATACACAATTGTAGAAATGAAAATGAGACTGCACGTATCCGACACAGAATCAACACAACCCAAATTATCCAACACAGGACGGAAGAAAAAGATTTGGAATTGACAAACGTCTGCATAGACATGAGTAGATGTCTGTCGCCATACCCGCGCGACACATACACTGCAACTAGTGTACATTAAAATGGCGAGTTGACGCACGTCCGACGAACGCTCCAAGCTAAAGACCCACAAGGATCGATAAAAGCATTCTCCATTCGTTAAGCAATAATTCAGAACTCGGGAAGTACTTCCTGGAAAACGCTCTAGGGAATGGATTACGTCTGTAGACAATGTCTCTATAGTTGACCGCTATATGTTCATTGAAGGTCTAAACACGAAGTCTTCTAGCTGTACAAAGTTATGACCACAATTTTTTTTAAAATTTGATACATGAATGAAGGCATTTATTTTGTTTAAACAGATCTGTATAATTCTTCCCAAATTTATTTCGTTTTCCTAAAAAAAGTATCTTCGAAAAATTAAAATCAAAGTGCAAATCTTTTAAATTCTCTATTGGTGATGCCTTCACTTCCACTGAGTATTCAGCAAACCCATAGCTAACTAGCTGTGTCCTGTTTTATTAAATTTTGACTAGACTTCACATTGTTATGTTTTTATTACATAAAATTTACTACTTAACAATATACTAACTTTTATTAATAATATTAATTAGTATTTTATGAAACTATGATGCAATAATGGGTTTTAATATATGAAATATATAAAGATACGAACGAATGTCGAAGACGTCTTACGAAATGTATTTATTCCCATGACGTAGAGTTTTAAACAGAATTTTTTTCAACGATCCTAAAGACAACATTAAATTTTCACATTGAACCGTTCAGTGACAGCCGACTTCCAGGTCCGTCAACGCCACAACTAATAGTCCCCTAAGTGTTCTAGGCGGCTTCGGTTAAGCATAAGCACAGACCGACTGCAAGCCGAAATATAAGCCGGTTCACGGTCTGCCAACTTCCGGGATATAAAGTAAATTCTCACTCCGCCCCTAACAGCAGAATAACTATTAAAATGTCAGGAAAATATACTAGATTGCTCTGTAGAACAAAACTAAATATTCGTGTCAAATGCAACTCGCAACACACTAGGCACTACACACTACACACATTTTTTTGAATCTATATTGTTAGATAACTTCTAAACAAAGCGTTCTAAGGCATTAAAAATTATATTTTAATACCAAAGGCCTCAAAGGCCTCAATCGTACACTGTAATCTACAGAATGAAATATTTTTTTACATTCTATTACATTTTTGCTGAAGGGGTGAGGGGGAGACGAAGAGAGAAGGGCAGACTAAGCGAGAGGAAGGGAGATGAAGGGCAGAACAACTTCTGTCGAGTTATGCTAGTTGAACATAAAAAAGTAGTATATAAAGAATGTCAAATGTTTTATTTTGAATCGTATTTTATGTTTAATACATAAACTACTCATATTCTGAAATTCATGGTTTCCGGCAATTAATGCGCGTGTTCTGTTTTAGACATCAGGCGATTGCACTTGAATTTATTTTTTTAAACACCGTTTTTGAATTAAATAACATATTCTTGCCTTTGAGAGACTGTTTAAACGAAATGAATAAAAAAGTTTTCACAACAATAACCGGTTAGAACGATACTGCCCGAGAAAGTTTGGTCAATTCACATTTAAGTAATTGGAAATAAATAAAGAAAAACTCCAGAGGAAATGGCCGTGTCGCGACTTAAGGCGGTTGAAAGCAACAGGAAAGTATACTATTATGATTTAATAATTACACGGAAGTTCACATTTGGCGACAATTCTCCAAGAACTGAGCTATTTCGTACTCAATCACGTAATTCTCGTACATCCTAACAAGGATGTTTGTGCGGACCGCTATTTCAGTCCTCGTCACTCCCAGTCACTCTTCGTCGTCCGTCTTCCATCGTCGCCTCTCGTCTTCCTTCGTTTCCTCTCGCCTCCCTTCGTCGTCCGTCGTCTCCGTGGCGCCCCGCGCGGATCGTCATAGACTAAGGAGGAGAAGAAGCAGACCAAGCAGGAGACTAGTATCCACTTACTCCCATACTCTCTGGTATGGGTCGTGTTCCGTTGCGCCCAGTTGCGGCACGCCATCCTGCGCTAATTCTCATGTATTACTTCGTGAAAAACTTGGAACGAGGGGGCGACAGTAGCAAAGATATGCGGGGGGCGGCAGGACATCAAAGGACGGACGCCCTCCAATCGTAGACCCCCAACCCCTTTTTCGGAAGGTCAGCGGGTCGCCGGCAGACAAAGCTGGAGGAAATATCTCTGTAGTCACAAACAAAGCATTTCGCTGCCTGCGAGATTAACACTAAAAAAAGGACGGGACATTTGAAGAGGTTTGTTTTGTAAATGAGAGAATATGTTATGAGCCAAAAATTATGATGTAACGTGTTTTACAATCACATATTCAAGGGAGGGAGCAAACTGACAATAACATTTTCAAAATGATACACAGTAAAAAAGGAATTTCGTATCAGTTGATGAATGATTTATGCTCGAATTAGCTGATGACACACCGTTCTTTCAATTGTTTCTCTAATAATTGACTAGTAAACATGAAGTAAAAGGTGCATACTCTTTGATTGAAATTGAAGAGAGATGTTGACAAACCAAGACTTAAGATGTTTACAAACCAAGTACCTATTATCACTTAATCATTGAGAATCATTCTAGTAAATGTTTCGTTCGATTGTGTACATTAAAATTGCGTTTAATACTATATTATGATTATCAGTTTTCATTTCTTTTATTATTAGTAATTTATGGAATATTATTTAAAATAAATTGGATCGTAATTTCACTTTGATCCTATTTGACTAGCGCAGTGGTAGAGGTAGAGAGAACATTTGACAGAGATTAAGATCAGAACGCAAGTCATTTTGTGTTATATGCTGCTGCCGTGTGGTTACCCTTAAGTTTAGTTTAAAATGTCTAGTGAATCAGAGGTTGTATTGGCATTTCCAGAAATAAGAGAAAATAAAGAATAATAAGAGAATTATTGCCGCAACTTTTGTACTCTTTCGCAGGCGGACTGGTAAACCAAAGTCACCTGCCGCAGGGTAGAGTAGCTGTCCGCTGGGTGGCCTTAGTTGTCATGCAGAATTCAGCCAACACGAAACGATTCAATACAAAAGTTTAACTTATAAAAGTTACCATATGACGTAGAAAAAGTATCGCATGCAACTCGATGTAATGGGTATTAATACCTGTGAAGTTGACGATACTCGTATCGTAATATCACACTCGTGTTTTACTACACATCATTACATCATCGTTTCATAATGTACTATTGTGAGTTGTCCTTTGTCACAACTGGTTTTTAAGCTGAACAATGCGAGGAATAGATTTTAAAATAGCTGTAGGCAAACGTTTTCAAATCTTTTAGAGTTCTATTGACGAATTAAAATTTCTTGTCATCCCTTCGCCACTTTTTTGTACGTTTTTAATACGCTCTCTTGTAACGACATTTTTCTAATCCACTCTAAATTTCTTGCCTAGCCAATTTGCCTACGCACGATTAATACAATGCGCGTTTAATTTACAAACCACTGAGGTGAGGAATATCGATAGAATTATGTTTTGGTTCGAATTGATTATCTACAGACGAATGAAGTATTGAATACATGTAGTAGATCTAGTTTTGAATACTTATTCAAAATATATTTTAATGATTTTCAAAACTCGCAAAAAAGGGAAATCTTATGCAGCCTCTGGTCATGTGAGATGTGACTGTATTTTCGTTAGAGACTCAGAAACCCGGAAATATCCTAAAGCAATAACATTACAGCTACATATACAATACAACATACTTAGCGTACCTACTGAATTCTCACACTAAGCGCGTAACTGCTTTTGGCACAGCTTACCTCATGCAACAGCAAGTCTTCAAGGAAAAGAGAGCCTGTCATTAAATATTTTCTATTCACGTATTGCGTCATGGAACCTTTTTTTTTTTTTTTTTTTTTTTTGGTTCTTGGGATATACTATAAAACTGTTGTAATGTGAAGACACAGCATTCCGTTAATAATTCGTAATGACTGCTGTTGTTAAACTATTTAATTTGTTGATGTCTTTTACCAGAGTATTTTAGTTGTTCTTGAACAGTGGATTCACTACTATTGGAGATACATTTTGTGTAGTTTTGTTCACCAGCATTTTTCTACTGATATTTATCAAACTACTATCCTTTATCCCGATTCTTGGCGAACAGAGAGTTATTTGCATCTCGAATTTCAGGAAATACCTCCTAGTTTACTTACTTGTTTTCTTTACGGACATACTTTCGGCCATTTATTTCTATCAAAAGAAAACCTCATAACGAATTACACTAAATAACTTTGGTGTCTAAATTTCTTCTCGGTTTGAGGAGAAGGCTAAATTATTCTTTAGTAGGAAAATTGTTTCATTCTATCATTATTCAATTTTTTGAAAGTAAATGTCCGATTATCAGTTCTTGATGGGATTTTGTATATGTGATCCCCTATACTGAAGTACATAGTAGTAGTCTTTGTGTCGAAATGTAACAAGAGGTTTTATATTTTACGAGAGACAGTTCTGTATGATAAGGCGAGTCGTAATTATTTATGAAATCATTATCAAAATCACCAAGAAATTTCGCTTCATGCATTGTTAGAATTGACAGCACCATGGCGTGGTTCTTAACTAGTAGAAATATGTGAGACATGGCTTGTATTTTGTGAACACAGCTTTAATCTTCTGTAACAACAAAAAATGCAGTGCCATTCTTTCATGAACGACTCTGTCAGCAATGAGTTGTCGGTTTTATTGTCCACAAGAACAAACAATCTGTGCTCACTGAATCGCACATCGATGTAAATCGGCTCGATAACCGATATAATACATCTGCGAATACTAGAAATTTCCCGATCTGTTTGTACGCCAACTACAATGTAAATGGAATACTAACTAAATAAAGATCCACAGATGACAGAAGCTGTTTACCATAATCACTAATTAACACATTATTAGAAACGAAAATAAAACAAAAATTTAGTTCAACAAATTTCGTTCTTTTATCTCGCAATACCTTTGGCTCGTCTCCCGTTTCAAACCAGGGCACATGGCCAAACACGTCTCCTGACAAAGGCAACAGTCGAAAGTCCTCGCGTCGCAAGTGAAGGAGTCCTTTTATTAACTTGACAAAAACACGTAAGGGGTGGGGGGAGGGCGGCCGGGCGGAGAAAGGGTGTAAAGCGGAGCAGCAAGAGGCGGAGCAGGGGGGGGGACAGGTTGGAGGAGAAACTTTTTCGTCAAGTCAGCTGGAGAGCAGACGAAACCCCTCGCTCGGCGAGGCGAGTGCCGCCTGGAGGACGAGGGGAGGGGAATGGGAATGGGAAGGGAGGGGAAGGGTGAGGGGGTGGGAGGGGAGGTGAAGGGCTGCGAGAAGCGCTCAGCGACTAATTAGAGGCCGTGCGAGGGAAGGGGACGCGCCCCCCTCTCCCTAGACCACGCTCCAGGAGGAAAAAGACGGGATGCGACTTTGGACCAACCGTTTTGCAAATGGCGATCAATTGTGGGAATTCTGATGTAGTATTGTTGACATAATTACATGAAGAAATAAAAAAGTCATCTCCGTCAACCTAATATTAAGCAATTAGCAGCTTTCAAAAAGCAATCATCTATCAATATCTCCTCAATAATTCCTTCCCAATTATTCCTTAAATATCATCTACCTGACACATCCACCTTTGAAACCTCACGCCTTGCACGCCTTGTTTGCCTACGCCGATTTAAATATTTACCCCATTTATTAATATTAATTTCCAAAACACGCATAAATTGAAAGGAAACTAAACAGCCTCCGACCACGTGATAGGTGTCTGTGGTTCTGTTAGATACGTAGAGACTCGGAAAAAATCGAAAACACTGAAAGATTTTCGTTTGACTAAAAAATGTAAAATTCGATTGTATTATTCCGACTCTTCTCATATTGCACGTGCCTACTAAATTCAGATATTCATTGCATCACTGATGACGAGACAGCGTGACGTCACGCGATAGGTAAGGTCCAAGGAGGAGGTCGTCCACCATTAAATATTTGCTATTCACATTTTGCATTAGGAAGAACACTTTGATATTCTTTGTAGTATGTGTAGAAGAGGTTTTCATTACGCTTCTAATTTCCCTTAAGTTTTCAGGCGTAATGTCTTCCTCTTCCGAAATATATGGACGAAAGCTTGTGTGAAAGTCTTACACACGAGCAATTACACAAATTGTGTTACTCCTAATCTTGCTTGTCAAATTTTAAAATATTTTATGTTGTTGTTGATGGGCAAAGACATCGTGATTTCAATTTGGTACGGGCAAGTCAGGTCTTTTTTTTCATTACATTATTTTTTTTAAAAATACCTATTTTTCACATTTCTTGAACAATACACGACAAAAAGCTTACAATTTTCTTTTCCAGATTGTTCTCACCATTATATCGATTTGACCAACAACTCCTTGTTACCGCCTCTTTTACTTGAGAGCTTTCGTTTGCACCCAATTCTTTTTACCGCATGTCGCAATCATAAAACAGTAGGTTTTGATGAAAGTTTTCGTATCTCGATTTTCGTTGTGAAAGATATTCCTTTTAGCAGTAAACGCCACGGACATCTGATAGCGCTTTCCGTGCCGCGGGTGTGGTCTCCGAATGGCTTTCCTGAATGATCCCCTTCCTCGCGGCGCCCTCGCGCCTTGTAAACGACGCCCGCATTGCGTCGCGCCTCCGCTCGGGCTCAGCCCCCTCGCGCCATCCGGTTCAGATCGTTGCACGGCGCTTGCGGTCTGCTGCGCGCACGCGCACTGGGGGCTTTTCCACGTCACCGGACCCGTAGCGCCCTCTATGACAGTCGTCACTACCGGGAAATTCTTCTGTAACCTATAACGGACAATGTTTTTTTTTTCTTTCTTTTTTCTTATTTGAGGTCGCTTTTCAATTACTAAGGTAATTTAGCAACCACTGTAAGTAACATTGGGGGCTAACAGTAACTGTATGCGGGCACACAGAAACATCCATGCCCCGGGCGGGATTCGAACCTCCGACCCTTCAGGCACGAGGAAGCTACAGCTCTACGTGACTTCGGCTGGAAGATGTTTCGTGCTTGCACTTAATTATCGAAAACAATTTTTTCGCTTTTTATTTTAAGTGGATTTGATGATTTCGATTAAGTCTCACCTAAGCAGATAAGTGTAAAACAGGAAGTCAAGGATTTTTAAATAAACAGCTCCGGCTAACACTTAGGGGCTTGCTGCAACATTCTGAGTCGATTGCACGCGCGACAGATCTCGTGAGCAGCGGCGGAAGGCGTATTCCTCTTCTCTCTCGCACGCCCTCCCTGCCTCCACGCCAAGCAGCCCTGCGGCGAGCGGGTCTCACCGCACCGCACCTCGGCCTCCGCCCCTCGCGTGCTGCCGGATCAGCCGAGCCAACCGCGGCGCGAGGGAGGCCGGGGAGCGCAGGAATCTCCGTTGAAGCCTGCTCGCTCATGCGCGCGTTCGATCGCTGTCGCTCTCGGGGAATTGTATTCGCAGTATTAACATTGCTTCACGCTTCCTTCGCCGTATTAACAATTAGAGATCTGAAAATTTGTTAGTGTCCTTGTAATTCACTTCTTTTCAATGGACACATGATACCGTGATTAAGAAAATATTAAATAGCTTTGATAACACTATTAAAGTATGCTGAACGAAAATAATTCATGAATTGTGAGATTTTAAACGTGTCTGAGAATCCCTGTAGTGCCGATTAAAATTTAAAAAGGTATAATCTGTAATGATTTATAGATACAAGTATTATACTCAAATAAATTATATTCAAATCATATGTTATTGCATGCACAAAACTAATGTATTTGGCAAACATAACTGTTGATTGACGAATAAGTAAATAATTTCAGCATTCCTGATTTCATAAATTACATGCGTGGGCTCAATGTAGGATAAATGGGCGATTCTAGTTTCAATACCTCATAAGAAAATTGGCAAGTGATCCTGGAGTCTTAATGAACACTAAAAAATGTTTTACATTCCAATGAAAGTTTGTATTCTAAGTAGAACGGTAACAAAAAATCAAATAGAAGCTATCCTTCACGGGTATTGGTCAGAATAAAAAAAAAATGTTTTGAGAACGTTTCGAATTTTCATCTGCAATTCCAACAAAACCGCCACTTCTAATACTGGTACACACTAAAATAATCAATAAGCCATAAAAATGGAAAACATGTCGGTGGCTGTTTCACACACTGATTATCCAGTCATATGTAATAACACAATGCGTAGCGTTGTAATTATAAATTAATGAGAGAGTTCAGAAAATGGCGCTGTCCTTCACGACTCAGCAAGACACATCTTGTACATAAAGAACCTCAAGTGATTATAAAATTACGAAACATAGGCAAACAAAAAAAACTTGTATTTATTTTTTCATCTTGACCTAGAACTATGAATTACTTCCAAATTCAGTAAAACTTTAAGTTATTTACGAATCAAAAAGGAATTTGAATTCTTTGAAGTGGTGTTTCAGGGCTTAGGGCATGATCTCTGCATGCAGTTGGAGATTGACTTTTGAAATTTCGTCGAATGTAGTTTAGAAGTTGTAGACTAATTATGAAGCGTCGAATGATTTACATCTTCCTTAAAGCAAGTTTAAGATCACCACTGTCAAGGTATTCATAATTAACCGATATATTACTCAGAAAATCTCGTGCCTCTAAAGTGAGGATGATATCTCTCAATTACGAACGATACAAAGCTTCATTAACTTCGTTTCATAACATTAAGTATCGTTGACATAAAAACTTTATACTTCTCAATTTTAAATAATTTATGAACACTAAAAAAAACACATTATTTTTTAAACTTACTACAGTTCATTACATTGTAAAATATATTTTACCATTTCAATTAATCTTTAAAATTATCACAACTTGAATAATTAATGCTTTTCATTAAATTTTCATTTCGTTTCTTCATCATTCATTTGTAGATCCTCTATTCGCAATAACTTCTACAATTTAGTGTTTCCGTCTACAATACAAGAAGATTAACTGATTTTTCGAGTTGGGTTCGTTCTCCGCACATTTCGACAAAATTTATTTAAAGAATTAATTCTGTAGGAGTAGAAATTACAATCTGATGTTTTCAGGTTATTGGTTTGCTTCTTGATCGAAGGATATTGAAGTTGATTGTTTGAATCGTGAAGTTGATCGGAATTATTGGCAAGGTTCTCTTCGGCAAAATAAGTAAGTTTGTGCTTCTCCATTTGTCTTTGGTATCCCATGATTTACGCCCATAACATAATCGTGTAGACGTGTACAAAGTGTTTCCCCTCTCGAATGTTATCAGCATCGGTTTCGTGCAAAAAAGAGTGTATATGGTACCTTTGGTGAGTTGGCAACCTTTATTTTCAAACTCTCGTAGATCTTCTCTTTAACGCCTCTTTTAGCGACGGGCACTCAGCGTTTCTCGCGCCGCCTAAACTCGAGAGGACCTGGCGCCTACGTCGCCGACGCGAACGTGTTTCTGCTTCATCGCCCTCTCGCACGCTGACTACATCGCTCACGTCACCTCCCCGCACCACCGCCCCTCTCACCATCACCATCAGTCACATTCCACCCGCCAGTACGCGGCGCTCGTGCCGCCCCTCCCACACCCTTCCCCTCACTTCCCCCCCCCCCCGTCCACACCGCAGACGGTGCTGGCGATTGTTGCCTACTCCTTTCCGTTCCCGTTCGGCCTCTCTCCAGCTCCTTCCGCATCTCGCTGCTCCCCGCCATATTCCGATCGGCCAATCAACAGCGTTCACGGGTCGGGCCTCACACGCTTTCTTCCCCGTTCCGATGCCCCGTCCCGTCTAGCTCCACCCACCCCGCCGCGCTCTCGTTCATTTCCGCGCCACTATCCGATCGCCGCCCCGCCTCTCTAGTCACGCCGCTCAGTAAGCCGTCGGCGTTCTTTCTTTTCTGTCTCTTTCTTTCTTTCTTTCTTTCTTTCTTTCTTTTCTCTCTCTTTCTTTCTTTCTTTCTTTTCTGTCTCTTTCTTTCTTTCTTTCTTTCTTTCTTTCTTTTCTGTCTCTTTCTTTCTTTCTTTCTTTCTTTCTTTCTTTCTTTCTTTCTTTCTTTTCTGTCTCTTTCTTTCTTTCTTTCTTTCTTTCTTTCTTTTCTGTCTCTTTCTTTCTTTCTTTCTTTCTTTCTTTTCTGTCTCTTTCTTTCTTTCTTTCTTTCTTTCTTTTCTGTCTCTTTCTTTCTTTCTTTCTTTCTTTTCTGTCTCTTTCTTTCTTTCTTTCTTTCTTTTCTGTCTCTTTCTTTCTTTCTTTCTTTCTTTTCTGTCTCTTTCTTTCTTTCTTTCTTTTCTGTCTCTTTCTTTCTTTCTTTCTTTTCTGTCTTTCTTTCTTTCTTTTCTGTCTTTCTTTCTTTCTTTTCTGTCTTTCTTTCTTTCTTTTCTGTCTTTCTTTCTTTCTTTTCTGTCTTTCTTTCTTTCTTTTCTGTCTTTCTTTCTTTCTTTTCTGTCTTTCTTTCTTTTCTGTCTTTCTTTCTTTCTTTTCTGCCTTTCTTTCTTTCTTTTCTGTCTTTCTTTCTTTCTTTTCTGTCTTTCTTTCTTTCTTTTCTGTCTTTCTTTCTTTCTTTTCTGTCTTTCTTTCTTTCTTTTCTGTCTTTCTTTCTTTCTTTTCTGTCTTTCTTTCTTTCTTTTCTGTCTTTCTTTCTTTCTTTTCTGCCTTTCTTTCTTTCTTTTCTGTCTTTCTTTCTTTCTTTTCTGTCTTTCTTTCTTTCTTTTCTGTCTTTCTTTCTTTCTTTTCTGCCTTTCTTTCTTTCTTTTCTGTCTTTCTTTCTTTCTTTTCTGTCTTTCTTTCTTTCTTTTCTGTCTTTCTTTCTTTCTTTTCTGTCTTTCTTTCTTTTCTGACTGTCTTTTTTCTTTCCTTTCTTTCATTATCCCATCCTTCCTTCCATTCTTCTTTGCGGCTCCTTGCTCAGTCTCCTCCCTCTCTACCCCACTTCTTCGTTCTGCGCTCGGCTTTTCGCCGCTTGTCTGCCCAGCAAACACTACTCAGACAACCAGCACCGTTCGCGTTCTTGCCGCTCCTACGTCCCCTCTCCTCCTCTTCTCCCCTCCTCCACTCCCCTCCGCAGTCCTAGCTGCTGCCGCTGCCGTCGCCGCCTCCGCCCGCGGCGCTTCCGCGGTCGCAGCTCATCATCTCGTGGTTTCCGACGACGCACGGGGCTGCAATGAGCTGAAGAGAGCCCTTGGAATTTCGTGTGGAATCGTGCACGAATAATGCGGACAAAACGGTGTAGCGAATCTCAGATATAAAAACAAAAAAGTAGTTGTTTTTTTTTAAGTCTGTAAAGAGCAAATGGAGCCATATAAATAACTATGTTTCAAAATTATATTCAGCTGCGTTCACTTTCTTCCGGAAAAAAGATTGTATTTCCAAAAAGTTAAATATAAAAATGATTTATCCATCTGAAATTGTATTACCAAAATTCATTACATTAAATCTTCAACCATATCGTATTGTCAGTGACGTAATACAATATTTTTAACGCATATTTTGACGTAACAGTACGTGAAAAAACTGGCTGAATAAGCTCAAAGCAACATCTGTTGCCACTGCAGTTATCTGATCGGGAGGTCTCTGGGTTCGAGTTCCGACGGTGGCGGAATTGCGATACTAGCGAAATTACTGGTCGATTTCATTCGCTGTTTGAAGGAAAATTCTAGCGGCCGGCTGCTCTAAAGGGTATTTTCAGTGACATCTCAGATTAATATTCTCGCTACACAGTCACACTTACGCGCACTATCCTGCCACACATATCAGTCGGACGCTTAGCGCTTGTTTCGGATGGAGAGGTGCCTTGCTGAAGAAGATATCAGGAGGAAGAAACCATTCTTGGTATAACCTCCTCCTCGACGTTTTGTTGACGATAGATCTCGTGTTTCAGAGGGAGATCACAGCCATCTACCAACATATAACATACACTAAACGTACGTAACCAGTGACAAAATCAGTTGACGCGCACGAAAACATCAACCAACCAACCCATGTGAAATCCCATGCGCGCTTGGCAGTGGATTTCGGCCCACTGTGCTCCGTCGCAGTGCGGACGCGCGGCGTGCGTGGCGCTTCCCGGCGACGGGGAAACGGGGGCGGCGGGAGGCGGCGAGGAGGGCGGGAGGCAGCGGGGGCGGCAGCGGGGCGGCGGGGGCGGCGTGGTCGACGGGGGCGGCCGGGACGCCGGGGGCGGGACGGCGGGGGCGGGACGGCGGGGGCGGGACGGCGGGGGCGGGACGGCGGGGGCGGGACGGCGGGGGCGGGGCGGCGGCGGGGCGGGGGTGGCCGGAATGGCCGTGGTAGCGGCGGTGGGGTGGCCGGGGCAGCCGGGGCGGCGAGGGCGGCTGCGGCAGAGGTGCGGGGGCCGGGCGGCGTCGGGGCGGCAGGGGCGGCGGGGGGGGGCTGCGGTGGGGGTGCGGGGGCGGCGGGGCGCTCTGCGGATTTTCCCCCGGATGACAATCTACTCGGCGACGCGAGCTCCAACATTTTGCTAGTTTGTTCAGTAACAATAACTTATTAATGATACTTTTATATTGCGATACAAGGAAGAAAACTATGCAATATTTTTCAATAAGCATGAACAAGGTATTAAACATGAGTATGTGAATTTAATGTGATATACTATGGTTACATGTAAATCGTATTATCTGAGAAGATAATAGTAAATATTTTGCACCATCGGGGTTGCTACCGCCGGCGGATCATGGAACAATTGTCAAAACGGGCCGTGTTTCGGTGAAACCATGCCGACTCTAAACTGTGTTTGGACAACCGTTCCGATGATACACGGCGGAGCGCTGACAGACCCGCAAGCGGAGGACGTTCTTCGTTCTTCGTAAGTGACCTGAACTTTTTCAAATACAAGATCTACAACCAACAGTAAATATTTAAGAATTACGAAGACTAGAACGTCGTCCGTTTGCGTGTCAGTCTATGCTCCGCCGTGTATCATCGGAACGGTTGTCAAAACACAGGTTAGAGTCGGCATGGATACACAGAAACACGGCCCGTTTTGACAATTGTCCCAAGATCTGTCAGCGGCAGTGACCACGACAGCAGTAATATTTATTATTGTCTTCGCAGATAATTCGATTTACATGCAACCGTAGTATATTGACATTTTGACAATTGTTCCATAATTCGCCAGAGACAGCGACCCCGACGGCGCGGGATGTCTTGCGGAGGTTTATTTTCACTACATTTCGGACTTTTTGATCCTTTTGTATTCTATTGTTAATTAGATTAGTACTATTGTGTCTCACCGCAATATTTTAGATATTTTAGATAAAACAGTATCTATAAATACTGCGTGCGATTTATGTAATGTACGCGACAAAATGCAAGGTTATATCATATCGTAATTAACATAAAATTGTTGTTAAAATTAGTATGATTTAAATAAAATTATCTCAATGAGCTAAGCGCATCAATCATAATTGTATTAATTGTCAAGCTGGATAAAAGCCATAGAAACGTCCTTCCTAGTTTAGGAACAAAGCAGGTACAGCCTATACAGTTATCTACAATTGTATGTATTCTAACAGCCCCACCTAACACACACGAACTCGTACCTTCTGCGCACAGCCGCATGCAATGTAAGCGGGTTGCTAAGATATTATGCTCGTGAAGCGAGCTTAGAATCTCGGGAAGCAGGATCTTTAGGATACGAGAAAGGTTTGAACCCTTGACACAATAAAAGTCACACAAATTACACATAAACGAGCATATAATTCAGCCAAAACTCTGTGGCATGAGTTAATGACAAAGAAAAACAAATCAAAAATAGAATCACTTTTCAAAAATAATCAAATAAACACAAATAGCAACCTTTACAGCCTATTCAATGAATGAACACTTAATTTTCTTCAGAACTAATTTTCTGAAACAATTTCTCTAACCAGTACTGGGAATTCCCTTTGAAAATTAATTATGCCTAAATTTAAGTTATCCTAGTTACAATTGCACATGAAATTAAACTTAATTTACAATCTCTTGCTTTTTCTTTAAAATATTACATACAATGAACAAAATATGGGCAAGTGCACTACTCTCAATTTATCTTTTAATTGCAACTGCTAATAACAGAATAATGACTGCTCCAATAGAATGGTTTAAGGCAAGCAATAACGCACCAAAATCTCCCACTACAAAGCTGCAAATTATTACCACCCGTGTTCTCAGTTTCCTAACACTTCTGGAACTAGTCTTTTCCCTGCCGACGTGAACTTGACCTATTTTCGCAGTTCTAAGGTTACCTCGAAACTGTCCACTTTCCAACCTTGAAGTCGCGTGCTGGGTTCTGCACGACGTTGCTCGATTCCAACCTCTGCGTTGCCTGCGCTGTCCTCTTGCGTCTTTTTCTGTCTTCCTAAACGGCGTCTTCTCCCCCGGTCGACTCGCGTCTTCTTCCGTCTCGCTAATCGGCCTCTTCTTATCCCTCGGCTGCTACCGGCGCCTTCGATTACGCCCACGTTGTAGAAAAATGTCCCTCGCACTTCCCTGAATGCTAGTGCAAGTGCCTCGCTCGTTCCTAAATTTTACTCCGTTAATCAAGAACTTTCAGAGCTTTCCTCACAACGGGTAACTTTTTACTTCCCGTATTAGTTAATAGAAGAACACTTTACTAATTCCTCACTACTTCGCGGACGACTAACTAGGACGTCTTTGCAACGCCGGAAACTCCTATCTAAACAGTCGTTGCGGCGGCAAATACTATCTAAGCTGACGAGCGTTGATGAAAATCTGCTTACTTGACGAGCGGTGACTACTAGAAGAGCTGCTTACTCGACGAACGCTGGCAGAAAAGAGAGAGCTTCCGCTTGCGCGTCAGCCTATTTATTGGCGTTGCCTGAGGAAATTCTCCGTGGCGGGGGTAATTTCTCCTCCTTCAACCCTTCACCAAGAAAAACGTTGCTTGATAGTTCGTGGTGACTAGTACGAGCAACGGATACCAGGCTGCGCGTTTAGATACTCCGGTTTTCGGCTGCTCTTCTCGCCGCCTGTGGGTGTTCATGCCGGCGAAACGGTAGTGTTATGGGGTTGTATAATCCCATAACGCCACAGTATGTAATTTTACACATAAAGAATTAATGAAATACGAGTGCCAACAGTGTAACTTACACTTTGATGAAGTAGTTACGTTAAGTAAAACTCCTCGAATAAGAAACGTTTTTACGAAAATTACATAAAACACGTTCTTCAAAATACTGCATATTCGAACCGCATGCATTGATTAGTTCTTGTGAAACACTTATGCGAATACTTTCCTTGAAAAGATAATTCCTTGAAAAAATGGACGAAGAGTTTCCGCATTCTCAGTATCTTCGTCTAATTCCTCCATTCCTCAGTTATCTATCTTGTGCCCCATACATTTACATTATCTCCTTTTCTCCTTTCATGAATTCCCATTTCTGGTCTCTCACCCTTTCAGTGATCTCAATCCCTTCTTCGACATCATCTTCCACCAATGCACAGATGTCTTATCATATCGAAAGGACAGTTTCTTCTTCCTCCACGGTATCATCTGAACTTTCTAGTGGAATTCTAAATGTGGAGATTATTTGCGGACTTCGTCTCTAATGGAGTGTTTACTTAATTAATGAAGCTGTGTCTTCTAAAAAATAGTTTACGACTCCAGTGCGAATTCGAAATCATATGTGTACCCCTAGATATTAATCTACGAGGGTCATGCTAAGAAATTTTCTAAAATTCCAAGAAAATTATCACGAGTAAAATTTCACAGCCAACTTCTGGAACGTCATGAAAATTCAGTATTGATGTGATTATGTAGTTCATTATATCTCTAGATCAACGGACATACAGTTTTTAGAGCGGTTAAATGAATATTATTTTGCAGTCCAAGGGCACGTACTATTTACTCGTATTTGAACAATAACAATGAAATAACAAAACCGATTTTTAGTAAATAAAGGAACCAGCGCAAAAACATTCTTTATTAAATAACAAACATTCGAAATTACTGTAACATGATGACAAAGTCAGTCTCACTGACATATCTTTGTGGCGGATCTATTCGTGAAAACACAAATAAAGATTTCAGACATTTAAATATAACCGAAAACAGAGATTCTGTTAAATGACGTCCAGGAAATGCCATCTTCTCTGGAAAATGCATAATGCATCACATGCTATTTCACTTGCATTCAAATGCATGTTCGTGCACACGCATTTGCTCTTGCGGACGCAGGCGTGCGCGTGCATGCCAATTAGAGCACACACGAGCGAAAGAGCGAACTCGTCTAGGGAAGTTCCTCATTGCCTGGCCTCTTCCATACCAGTTTTCATCATCATAATTGAATCGGTTATTTTTAAAACCTCGCAAGTCAGGAATTGTTAAGTTGTAAGAAAACAAGAGAAACTGAATAATTAAGTACTTTTCTCTGTATTTTTGTAAATATCTTATGCATAAATCTTGGATGAGAATGCCTTGGAGACGTGTAATTTACTTGTATCAATATTACAAGAGTCTATGGACATGTTTAAAAGTTCATGACTTACAGAATTTCAAAAACTAATCATGAATTTCTTACCTAAACATGCAAATAAATACACATTGCAGGTTCAGTTTGTAATTTGACATATCAATTACAATATTATACGTGAAATGACAATGTGCATCTACATTAAACATGACTCACATGACAGAAACAGTTGCTTGAAATATGTATTTCAATGATAGTACATAGGAATATTTCCATTGATCATCCCTATTGACCAATCTATCAGTGATATCTCAGTTATACACACTGTATACTTTCATACATATGCAGTCATATATACCCTGCAAGTCAACGACTTACGGAATCTCAAAACCAAAACAAATCTTTGCAGTGTTCTCACGGCCATTACATTAATCTTACGGGATTTACACATGAAACGATACCTCTACCAAGCGGCTTATATTTTCTCACAAAAAGCGAAAATGCAAAAAATGGTGACTTAGGGATTTTTAAAAATAACCGATTCAATAGTATTTTTCCCCATTCATTAATACAGCTTGTTACTATTTCTTGACGTTGAATACATCGATTGTGACCTAATGTAAATCATCTTAGCTCTGCAAACGTTAATCTCAAATATAAACAATGTTCATTTTAAGGGCAGAATTAAGTTAACAACATATTCACAAAATAACCATTGAGCCTAGAACAGTTTAAACAAAGAAATTTACGATGGTCGTGATTGTAATTACATACTTAAATATCAAACAAAATAGTTTTTAGACAGTCCGTAGCAAAATCTTTTCTTTCAGATAGGGTATGACACACGTGATAAAAGTGATTTTATTTTGCTCGTAGAATTGCGTCACTCGGCCAATCGGTCTCGACAACATTTTACCATCTTCTCCGGGGATACCCTTTGTCCCTGATAAAGAACACGTCAAGCTAATAGTAAAAAGAGCAATGTTCAGAAAGGTAGTACGTACTCGTTTGTTAAATAGCTACGACCTAGTTACGAGGATTTGTTCCGTAAGCACTTACAAACTAATTTGGGACTCCGCTACGCATTCGCACACTCAACGTTCTCAGTTTGGAATTAGTTTCTGGTCCATTCCAGCAGAAAGACAATTTACCCACTGCAGGTAGGTTCTATTTCGGTAGAAACGGTTATTTTCTGATCACGTAATGGAGCAAACTAAGTCCACAATCCTGGAACGATTCCGAACGTTCTCAATTTTTTCAAATTGTAGAGGTTCTCTGCAATCTTCTCAACCTCTGACAAAAAACTCATTATTGATCGTAAACAATTTTGATCATCATTTTTATTCCATTGAAATGTAATACGCAATTAAACTGAGAAAAATAAATAATAATGATTATTCTTTCTCATTTTACAGTTCGCATTTGTCTATTTGAATTTTTCCAACCAAACCCTACAATGGACACAAGAACACCGAGTTGTTATATATCAACACCAAAATTTGTGTTTTGGGCTTTTTTCCAGCAACATCCAGTTATTGAGGATTCCAGACGGTGTAATGTGTACGAAAAGGGGTTAACAAAAGAATTTTAGGTGACACGTGGGATATGTTGTGGAAACATCCATTTTGACATAGGGAACCTAGTAAAGTTAAAGTGACTAATGTCCTATGTTGATAGGTTCCAATGCCCCATTATCATAAAGTGACTAATGTTCCTATTTTACGACTTTACACACTACACACTTTCCTACCCCTAGCTGAGACATATTCTAGGTACATTCACCACATTTACGAATCCCCGCTCGCAACTCTCCCCATCCATCATCCCGACGTGACTCGTGGGCACATACCTGCCATTGTGCAGATTGCTGCGCAATCCTATCTTGTAAGCCCATCTTCCGGAGTCCTTATTAGAGGAAGGGAGCCAGGCGACACAAAGATGGTGGTGAAGCTGCAGCCTCTAAGACTTTCCTTAACCCCGCACACCGATCTTATGGGAAAAATAATTCAGGAAAGGATGTTGGGGTCAAGGGTGGCACGTGATGTGGCAGGAATGCACACCATGCAACATCAAAGTCTAATGCGACTTTCGATCCGACATCCCTGATGCAATCGCTGGCTTCCGCGGCCAGTATAGTAGGGCTATCCGGGTCACGCAAATGACGGTAGGTCATTGATGCAAATTACGTAGGTCAAAGCCGACGCGGCGTTTCCCGGACAACCGAGAGCTTTCACACGTCATGCCTGATATTACGAGAACTAGGGCGCAAATGCCTAAAGTCTCTACGCTACCCACGCCGGCCAGGAATGGAAGGAAAATCGTTGGTGCCCCACAATACCAAAGACCAGGAAGCAAGAATCGAACCGAGACCACCAAAGCAAATCCACCGTGCGATCTTTTGATATTGCTAACCATATTCTCAATAAATCTCGTTTAATTCAAAAGATGGAGAAAATTAATTCAACTAAAAGAGTTCGTTTGTAAAGCATAATATAAACACACTCTTGTAAATATTTATTAAGAAAAATAATCTGTAGAAACTATTCAAAGTTTAATTTTTATTAAAATGCATTCAGTGTATCTCACTCTAAAACGAGGAGATTTACTGCGTCCCTACTTGCAATCCGCTTTTCCAGTTCCCGTCTGCTCTGTCGTCCCCCCTTTCTTTTCCCTCCCCTGTGCCAAAACCCTCCATGCGAGGTGTGGGATCTGCATACAACGAGAGACCTAAGCTCTGCCGTCTTGAGCGTTCTCACGAGTCTCATTCGTCCTTCGCAGCGCAGCCCTTCAACAGCAGAATCTTCAACAGCAGAATCTTCAACCGCAGAATCTTCAACCGCAGAATCTTCAACCGCAGAATCATCAACAGCAAAATCTTCAACAGCAGAATCTTCAACCGCAGAATCTTCAACAGCAGAATCTTCTACAGCAGAATCTTCAACAGCAGAATCTTCAACAGCAGAATCTTCAACAGCAGAATCTTCTACAGCAGAATCTTCTACAGCAGAATCTTCTACAGCAGAATCTTTTACAGCAGAATCTTCTACAGCAGAATCTTCTACAGCAGAATCTTCAACAGCAGAATCTTCAACAGCAGAATCTTCAACAGCAGAATCTTCAACAGCAGAATCTCCTACAGCAGAATCATCTGCAGCTGCGAGAGGCTCGTAAATATAAATGCACTTCGTTGCATCTGCCAAGGTAGGTGACAGTCGCGGAAATATTGTGCTTGTACGAGAGGGAAAGTTCATAATGGCATTCACCTGGAATCTAGTAAAGCCTCGAAGAGGCAAATTTCGCACTGTCGGCCCACAGCACAAAATCCGTCGCCACCTAAGTTCGCTCCTTAGCGCTAACCTCTACGCGGAGGAAAGGCCCCGAGGGGTGCCTTATCCGTATATTAACCATAGAATGTGAGCCTTTGATTCAATCTACGATACTGAACACTTCCTTTGCAGCGACCTCTACGGCACTGTTCGGGCATTGGTTTGACATCCGCGTTCGGCAGGGGTCTTTCGAGATGGTGAGAAGGAGCCCTATGGGACTGGTTAATCGCCCAAACTCTCGACCACAATGGTGAGAGTAAGGACAGCAGGGAACGGAGTGATCGCGGGCGGAACGTTAATGAGCTACAGCCCGTTGCTGAAGATAATGCTCCGGAATCCGCCAGGAATTGATCGCAGGGAACCATGGAAATGACCAATCATATCAGAAGGCCTTTAGAATCCTCATTCAGGCAGCGGGCGGCATTGGAAAAGCTTCTTGACTCGAGCCGAACTTCGCCAACTTCGGGTCTGGAACTCTTGGCTTTCCAGTAGAAAATGCTTCAGATCCCTTATCGCGATGATACAGTGGTAAATAGGAGTAAAATTTGTTCGTTGCAAAGAAATGAATAAAATATCAACAATGTAATACGGCATGTAAATATCTAGTATTAAAAAAAGGTTTTATTAAGAAATCTTATAATCAAAAACGAAATAGTCTTATAAGTATTTATCACACCACGTAAAATTCTTCTTTTATGAAGTTGAAACTGGTGTAATTTCAGTAAGGCAATCCAATACATAATATTATCTACCTCTATGTTAGTGAAAGAAATGTCTACATTGTGACATCTTGTGCATCTTTACTTTGTATTTCCCGGTACATAAGAATACATTTTACTTAAACCCTCTTTAAAAATTGCTTTTTCTTACCCATCTTGATCGTGAACATAAGATTGCATTTGCAATATCAAAAAGCAAAGAAGTGGAGAAAGCACATGCAAAAACACAATATGACGTTTCATCAGATAAGCGGAAATTCCATTTCGCGGAGTTTGGAAGATAAAATTTACTTTAGGTACCTTTCTAGATATAACAATGTGAATATAACACATCACGCGAGCGTTGGTAGTTATTTATTGAAGACAATGTATCATTTATGAGAAGGAAATAAGTTTGTTATAAAAATGTTATATAAATTGTACATCACATCTCCATGGCCATTCTGCGTTTGCAGTTTTTTATATCTAGTTTCATTTTGGAATATAAATGAACCGTGCAAAATATGTGTGAATACTGATGAATATTCATACTGACAATATTTTATTTTCCCAGAAGTGGTGAAAATACGGGTACAAAATGAACCTGTATTATTAAGTTCATGCGTGCATATTGTTATTCTAAGCATTACTTTATTGGATGAGTGGTGATAAACACATGACATTTCATTGCAACATATACAAGCTTGGAAGAAATTAATTCTTTAAATATTAAGATTTTTACATCCCGTACACATTGAAGAAGTGAAAAATCATGTAGTCCCAAATGGGAGAAGCCCGACATGTGTGGTATTGTAGTGCAAGTAATTGTGTGTGTAAATAAAAGATGAGGATAGGAGAAGCAAGAAGACTTAAAATATCGAGCGGGATCCATGATCCTTTTGTTTTGGTACTGCTCTGGAACTTGCCTAGTAATAACCAGAGAAACTATGGACTGCCAATCACAGCAGCCGGTCGCTAGAATTCTCTTCTATACCGCGGGTGAACCATTAAGAAATATCGAGAAAACTGGAAAGGTTATGTCCTGAGAATGCCAGAACATAGAATAAGTAAAACTATTCTTCAATATGTACCTAAAGGAAAAAGAAGTGTAGGACGTCCCTTGAAGAGATGGCATGAACAATTCTGAGACGAAACAGACCAAGAGGTCTAATCCTTGCTGTCGATGATGATGATGATGATGATGACCGCGGATGAATTCGACCTAGCTATAGTGTCGAAAATCTGCCACCGTCGGGCCTCGAACCTACGACCTTCCGGTCAGAGTCGCTGCAGTGACATCGGTAGATGCTCTGAGCCACCTCAGCCGGTACTCAGATATGTTGCCGAAAATGATTTGTTTGATGTGTAGATGATCTATAAAAGAAAACATTTGTTCACGACTCTTGAAGCAAACTTAAAAAGTAATAGAAATGCACGGTAACAGAAACGGTAATTACAATTCATTGTTGGACAATTAATTAATAAATCGTTCACTTAGACCAGCAGAGTATGCAGAAGAACTATACGCATGTCGAATGAGACTTGGGCACCTGTTTCCAATTATGTGAAGCGTTTATTCAATTATGTGATGCCAATTATGTGAGGCAAGAAGTGAAAACACTAAATTATCTATCTAGAGACGAAACTCTTGGTGCCGTCGGGGCTCGGACTCTAGGACCTCCCAGTCACAAAATTAACAAGAACGAATGAGTATTTTAGACAGGGTTCACGATTACAAGAAAAGAACGAACCCCTTAATACAAGGTTTGAATCCCCTCCTTTCGCAATAGTGAATATTACAGTGGACGAAGAGGTAAAACAGTTGTCTCATTACCATTCCGACTACCTGACACAATTCTAAACTGGTCATATTAATTGCACCAAAGTGTAAAAGCTGTTTACTCTTTTCATCATCGCCCCCTTTCCCTCGAGCGTTAGCGGCACACTCCCTTTGCAGCGTAATCCAACTAAATAATGCGGTCCACCCATACACGCGTTTGTAACGTAATATAACCTCTTTTTGCAGCTAAATTTTAGATCCAATTTCGCCTGATATAATTTCAATTTCGCAATCCGCCACCCGTAGCCTGCTATGCGACCACCTAGCTACGCTTTGCAGTCGCAATGCGGTGCGACTGTCCGGGCCCTGAATCCACTGCGTCCTGACTGCGTGCAGCCCGCTCTATTAGCATAGGCTCTCGCCTGCTGGTCCGCTAATTCCGCGCGGATCTGCACGGATCCTTCCGCACGCGAGGGCGCCCCGAGCCGCGACTCATGACGCGCTGTCCACCTGCGACAGCCGGAGCTTTCTTTCTCACGAGGGAGTGGCGAGTTGGGCTCCGGAGGTTTAAATATCGAAGTGGTCTCGCGATGTGAAGAATTGGTAGGACTCGAAATATTTTTCTGCACAAAGATTTCTTTATCATATTAAAATGAGGAAATAATGGTTTCAGTCAAGGAATTCTGCAACTCTATTTATTTATTTACTTATTTATTTACCTATTTATTCATTTACCTATTTATTCATTTACCTATTTATTCATTTACCTATTTATTCATTTACCTATTTATTCATTTACCTATTTATTCATTTACCTATTTATTCATTTACCTATTTATTCATTTACCTATTTATTCATTTACCTATGTATTTATTTACCTATGTATTCATTTACCTATTTATTTATTCACCTATTTATTTATTCGCCTATTTATTTATTCGCCTATTTATTTATTTACCTATTTATTTACCTATTTATTTACCTATTTATTTATTTACCTATTTATTTATATACCTATTTATTTGAATATCTATTTATTTGTATAACTATTTACTTATTTACCTATTTATTTATTCACCTATTTACTTATTTACCTATTTACTTACTTGCTTATTTATTTATTGTTTTTAAAGATGTCTTGGTAATTGTTGGTACATAGTTTTGTAAATGAAAACAAATTAATTCCCTCCTGCGGTCTCCATTATTAGGTAGTAGAAAGGGAATATGCTTAGTATATTACGCACAAGATAAGTACATGAAAATATTCAGATTCCGCATTCCGCAAAGAGAAAAAAATAGTCTGATGGAAAAGAGCAAGTGAGCATACAAAAGATACAGAGACCGTCTTAGGTGGCTCCGGGCATCAATTGACATCATGAGAATAATGACCTTAGCACTTGACGCGCCTGGAAATACTAATGAATCAAAAGAAAAGGGTGAAACAACAATGTTTCAATGTTAAACTTTTTTTAAGGCATTAATGCATTTTATTATAATCCTCATTGTATCGGTTAACAGCAATGGCGATGTATCGCCTCCATCGACGTTTTACGGGCCACGGGAAGTCGTTACTGCTAATATTTATTAGTCACGATAATAAATGCCTTTCACTCGTTCCCGTCTTTGTCCTGATACGGACGCGAATGATTATATTACTACATAAGGCCCACCATTTGCATACAATCATCACTTGTTATAAGATAATTCCATGTTCTACACTACTTCCCGCATGTATCTTGCCACGTGCCGTCGTTATTATCTCATAAATGATCCAATATTATTTCGAGACTTTTTTCTTCTCTGACTTCACCCCCTCAATAACTTTCAACCTCAATAAAGTTCAAAAGGAGACCCCGAACGAGGAAGTACGAAAGGGCGCGAAAGGGTCGTTAGGCGAAGTTCTCGCGGGCGCTTCGCCGGCGATGGGCGCGCGCTGCGTGGGAGGGCGAGGACGGGCCCTAAGTAACCCTATGTATGTCAGCCTCCAGCGGGGGAAAAGGCAACCAGCCTAGGGGGAAAAGGCAAAAGGCGCAAAAGATGATGAACCTTGCCGTGGCCGAACAGACACCCTTAAAGTTGCCGCCGGTTGACGGTACCAATACCGCCCAAGAGAGTGCGCTGTCCGACAGCGCGGCAGTACCGTCACGCTCGAGCAGACAGCGGCGCGCGAGAACTCACCCGTATCACCGGGTTGGCCAGCGGACCTTTGCCTCGAGCGGGCTATAAAAGAGCCGCTCGGGCAAGCAGGAGCCAGTCGATAGCGAGCGCCTGCAAGTGATTAGTGAGTTACATTGTGAATAAGTGATACGTCGAAGTGCTAACGGATTCTGGACAGCCCCACGGATATTTGGTGAACTAGCGACGTATTTGGACTCTCTTCTGGAATTTTGTTAGAACTTGGCTTTTGTTATTGGATTTGCTCTTTTGGATTGTGAAACAAAACACGTTTTAAGAAATCGTGTTATTCTTTGTTGTTTCTGGTCACAACAAATTGGCGACGAGGAAAAGTAAAATGGAGACCGGCGACCCGATAGTGCAAATGTTAGCACTCATGCAGCAGCAGATACAGCGGCAACAGGAGGCGTTCGCGCAGCAGCAACGGCAACAAGCTGAGGCGCAGCGGCAGCAAGCAGAGGCGCAGGCGCAGCAGCTGGCGATTCTGTTGGAAGCAATCAACAGACGCCCCCCGCCCCAATTCCACTGCTTCCAGCCCGACTCGGAGGAGTGGTCAGAGTACCTAGAGAGTTTTGAACAGCATTTATTATGTCACCAGGTAGGAGACGCAAAAACAAAAAAAGCGTTTTTTCTAAGCTGCGTTGGGAGCAAAGTGACTAGTTTGTTAGGAAAACTACTCCCAGAAAGAGACTCAACAGAGTGGAGTTGGGAAGAAATTAAACACAAATTAGACACTTACTTTAACAAAACGCCGCATGTACTGGCGGCCAGGTATAAGTTCTTCCAGTGCAGGAAAAGCGAAGGACAGTCGCACTGCGAGTGGATTACAGAGTTAGCTGGTCTGGCGCGGCAGTGTCAATTCAAATGCCCGCCATCAGAAGGGGAGACATCATACGCTGAAACACTGATCAGAGATATGGTAGTCTTGCACACGCCGGAAGACAAAATTCGGTTTTTAGCTTTGCAGAACGGAGATCCTTCATTGGAGGAAGTAAAAACCTTGTGCAAGACTTACGAGACCACGCGTGAGACAGCCCGCCAAATCACGGCCGGATCATGCGTGTGTAGTGTTACCGCTAACAATTCAGTGAAAGACAGTAGCTCAGACAGTGTTAACAGTTTAAGTAGTAGTGTCAGTATGAGAGCGGCGCGAGGGAGAAAAGATAGGCAGAATAACCAGATAGGGGCAAGGTCGGCAAAGTGGGGCAACAATTCAAAGGAAAGAAAAAGTACGAACATTTTCGAGAGAAAGAAATCTTGTAGAGGTTGCGGAAAGTATCACAATAGAGCCGAGTGCAGGTTCAGGGAAGCACAATGCTTCTACTGCAAGAGAGTGGGTCACATCCAAGAAGTTTGTGAACAAAAACGACAGGCGGCGCGAAGCGCAAGACACGAAGAAGAGATGGAGGTAGCCATGGTTAGTGAGGTCATTAGTGGAGAAGGGCAGAAAAAGTTAACGGTGCGAGTTAAGTTAGGCAGTCAACCAGTAGACTTCCTATTAGATACGGGAGCACCGGTCACGCTAATCAACCTAAACACGTACCACCGTTTAGGGTCTCCCGGTTACGCAAAAGTACAAAAAAGATTGACCAGTTTCGGGAAGACGCCCATTAAGGTGTTAGGAAGTGTGCGCGTGCAAGCAGCATACAAGAGCAAGCAGGCAGTCATAGAAATATTAGTGGTTGACCGGTATGACGTAACGAATATCCTGGGGTTGGACTCCTTCGATAAACTGGGGTTTGGAGTCGTAGACGAGGTAAACCAGGTATCAGACCAGGATGAGGTTCACGTCATCAAGGATTTAGTTTCTGAGTTCGCGGAGGTGTTTTCGCCCGGATTGGGAGAGTGCAAGAGCTTCCAGGCTAAGATCCAGCTTAAAGAGGGACATAAACCACGCTTTTACAAAGCGAGACCGGTGCCATGGGCACTTAGGGACAAAGTGAAAGAAGAACTAACACGGCTGCAGAAAGAAGGGGTGATTACGCCAGTAACAGTGAGCCAGTGGGCCACGCCTTTAGTTCTAGTGAAAAAATCGAGCGGGAAGATTAGGTTGTGTGGCGACTTCAAAAGCACGGTGAACCAACAGGTGGAAGTTGAGCAATATCCGATTCCCAAGCCGGAAGATCTTTTCTACAAACTGTCAGGCGGACAACAGTTTTCTAAAATAGACCTCCGGGATGCTTACCTGCAAATACCTTTGGATCCCGCGGCCAAGGAAGTATTGGTAATCAACACACCGCTCGGTCTATTTAGCTACAACAGATTGCCTTTCGGGGTAAACTCAGCGGCAGCAATCTTCCAGCGCTGTCTGGAGCAAATTACCTCGGGCCTGGATGGTTGCTGCAATTATCTGGATGATATCATCGTCACAGGACGCAGCTTAGAAGACCATAAACAAAACCTGAGAAAGTTGTTCACGGTTTTGCGAGACAATGGTTTTAAGGTAAATCAGGAGAAATGTGAATTTTTCAAAGAAAAAGTAGTTTTTCTGGGACACGTGTTAGACAGCACGGGGATAGCCCCTACCCAGCAGCACGTACAAGCTATTATTCAGATGCCTCCGCTAGCAGATCTAAAACAACTGCAAGCACTGTTAGGCAAAGTTAACTACCATAATAAATTCATTAGAAACTTTTCGACGATAGCAGCTCCTTTAAACCATCTGAGAAAGAAAGGGGTCAAATTTGTATGGTCGGAAGAATGCAACAAAGCTTGGAACAGTTTAAAACAAGAGTTACTGCGCACGGTAAGACTTAATCATTTTGTCCCGGGAAGGATCACAACTGTGGCGGCAGATGCCTCAGATTACGGTCTGGGGGCGGTGTTATCCCAAAAAGATGGAAAAGGGGTCGAGAGACCAATCGCTTTTATGTCGAAAACTCTAAACAAACACCAGAGAAATTACTCCCAGATAGAGAAGGAAGCATTGGCGATCATTTTTGCGGTGAGAAAATTCAACGAGTTCCTTTACGGGACCAAATTTCACATCATCACTGACCATAAACCGCTGGTGCAACTTTTTCACCCAGGGAAGAAGATCCCAGAATCCACAGCCAAGAAGCTGCAGAGGTGGGCGTTGTTTCTTGCAGATTACGACTACCAGATCCATTATAGAAGCACGTCGCAGCACGCGAACGCGGACGCGTTGTCTAGACTACCCGCCGGCCCAGACCCAGAATTCGACGCGTCTGAAGAAGAATGCCTCCAGTTGGACCTGGAGGATCTGGGAAACCTAGCAGATTTTCCGTTAGAGGCAAGGACTATAGCGAGGGAGACGGACAAGGACCCGGAGTTGAACCAGGTACGGCGCTTCATCAGAGAAGGTTGGCCAACAAGAAGATTAAGAAGCAACGCCAGGTGGTTTAACAAACAGGACAGATTGTCGTGCAAAGCTGGAGTTCTATTGTTAGAGGGCGAAGAGTTCACAAAGGTAATCATACCCAAGAGCCTCAGACAGACAGTGCTTAAATTGTTACATCAAGGGCACTGGGGAGTAGTACGTACGAAGCAGCTGGCGCGACGGCACTGTACGTGGCCAGGTATGAACAACGACATTGAACAAATGCTAAAGAGATGCGAGGCTTGCCAGCTTAACCAAAGCGCCCCCCCCAAAGACTTGACACCTTGGCCGGAACCGGCGGAACCGTGGGAAAGGGTCCACGTGGATTTCGCCGGCCCCTTTTGGGGGTCCATGTGGTTGGTGGTAGTGGACGCGAAGTCCAACTACCCGTATGTGGTTGAGATGGGAAGCACCACCTCTACACAGACCGTAGAGATGCTGGAGAGGATCTTTGTTACAGAGGGTCTACCTGTGGTATTGATTTCAGACAATGGTCCGCAATTTTCGTCCCAAGAATTCGCAAAATTTTGTGCGAGCAACGGCATCCAACACATCTGTGCACCGCCTTTCCACCCACAGTCTAATGGAGAAGCGGAGAGGTTCGTCCGAACCTTCAAAACGGCTATGGGGAAAGCGCGGGCAGCGGGGACACCAAAGTCCCGAGCACTCTTAAGGGTCCTGGCAACGTACAGGGTCCTGCCAGGCTCAACGGGCAGAAGCCCAGCTGAAGTGCTCCACGGCAGGCAGCCCCGGACCCTGCTGTCACTGCTGAGCCCTAGCGACCCGCATAGAGCTGGAGGTATTAGACCAAAATACAAGGTAGGTGACAAGGTATATATTCAGTCACTTAAGAAAGAGCCAGCATGGATGCCCGGGGTAATACAAGAGATTCGAGGCAGCAGAGTTTATGCGGTACGAACCTTAGAAAGGCTGGTCACACGCCACCAGGGGCAGATCAGACCTCGAACTAACGAGAGTCAAGTAGACAACAGGCCGTGGATATCACCCGAGGAATTCCGCAGGAAAGTGATGAGGGAAATAATTTATGTCCCACAGGAGCGCACGGCCGTTGGAACACCAGCAGTTGCAGCGGACACGCGGGAGGAAGCAGCCACCAGCAGCAGCAGAGAATCCGCCTGTTCGACCAGGACAGAGCTCCGGCCCAGGAGGGTTACTCGTTCAGTGCGTTTTGCGCCATACGCAACGCATTTGGGCGCGGAGGGTGCCGTGGCCGAACAGACACCCTTAAAGTTGCCGCCGGTTGACGGTACCAATACCGCCCAAGAGAGTGCGCTGTCCGACAGCGCGGCAGTACCGTCACGCTCGAGCAGACAGCGGCGCGCGAGAACTCACCCGTATCACCGGGTTGGCCAGCGGACCTTTGCCTCGAGCGGGCTATAAAAGAGCCGCTCGGGCAAGCAGGAGCCAGTCGATAGCGAGCGCCTGCAAGTGATTAGTGAGTTACATTGTGAATAAGTGATACGTCGAAGTGCTAACGGATTCTGGACAGCCCCACGGATATTTGGTGAACTAGCGACGTATTTGGACTCTCTTCTGGAATTTTGTTAGAACTTGGCTTTTGTTATTGGATTTGCTCTTTTGGATTGTGAAACAAAACACGTTTTAAGAAATCGTGTTATTCTTTGTTGTTTCTGGTCACAACAAACCTGAATCGTGGAAAAGAAATTTCTCAACGTTGCGTAAAACTCCCATTCCATTAGATTTTGATGCCTAAAAATAATTTTGAAGTGACCTCTAAAACAATGACAAAAGTAAAAACAATTGTTTTAATTTTTTTGAAATTAATTTAAAATTGATAAAAGATATCTGAATGCGCAGTGAAAAAGGGGTCTTTTAACTTATGAACTAATGGCAGTAATTCCTCGTACATTGGTTTTGTAATGGTGAGAAGTTACTAACGTTGAAGTACATTTTACCAAATTTCACCGATTGGTAATAAAATCCTGATTTTACACAACTTTGAAAAATTTTAAAAGTAGTGCCCTCCAAATTTGGGATTTTGGATAAACCGATTATTCTCTGTCCATACAGATATATTTTTTCTCCTTGAAATAGTAATTTGAAACAGAAAACTATTCTAAATGATAAATTACTAAAGATATTGTCTGGTATCAATACTTTTTAATCAACTTATGATCATTTCGATCGCGTTGCGATCATCATCAGAGCTTGCAGCTTCTGGGACGAAAACAAAGTTCTTTGTTTTCGTAGAACTTTGTTTTCGGCCCAGAAGCTGCAAGCTCTGATGATGATCGCAACGCGATCGAAATGATCATAAGTTGATTTAAAAGTATTGATACCAGACAATATCTTTAGTAATTTATCATAAAAAAGGTATCTACATCACCAACAATCCAATTAAGAAAACTGTTCTTTATAATGAATGATGCAGTTGTAGTATTTTAAAATGAGATTAACGTAAACTATAAAAGACATTGAGTTTGACAGCAATTTTTTCAATTCTTACTTTTGGGGTTATTTACAGGAGAATGAAATGACATTTTCAGTTATTATTATCAGTTTGTTAAGCAATTGACAAGTAGAAAATGTAAGAAAAATATAAACACGAGCATATTAATGAACCTAAGAAAAATTATGAATCAAGAAATCATAAATGATATGTAATAAACCTCCACAATGTGACACGAACTTACAGTATGATTTAAAAATGAATCGTCTCAGAATTTGAAAAGCAGTGAGTAAGGGCAAATCATTGATGTTGTACCATATCTCAGCTCATAGGTTATGAATCAAGGGTTCTTGGAATCGATATGTCAAAACACAAAGGATAAATGAAAAACACAGAGGTAACTTAATAAAACAAAATAAAAACCGCGATCAAAAACTGTTCGTATCTGCAGTGAAATAAGCTCTAATAAGTACGTTTTGATAGTCGCACTTACGAATATAACGAGAAAAAAATTACAGGGTACGTAGTATATCACAGTTCAGCCCTTCTCTCCAGTTTCGCTCTCGTAATTTTTTCTTTATCTGACCACTTCACACTGCAAGTAATAGTTTAGCCATAAAACGTGTATGATCGCGATGAGACATACAAACTCATGTTAGATACAAATGAGAAGTTTAATTATGTTTAAAATGTATGCTTCAGTTTTATATTAACTATAATAATGTAACATTCATGACAAAGTCTACATATAAAGGCAATACTTCGGAATCGTGTAGCATTGTTTATTTATTTAACATACTTCACGAGGTTAAGAATACGGCGTAAAATAATGCATTTTTGCCTATATTTATAAGATGTAACTAGTAAGAAATTTCAAGTGTATCAAGTAATGAAAATAATGTTTCATTTTATGCAAAATTTTAAATTATAAAGCAGCAATGGATTTTTTATTAATAAAGGTAGGAAACAATCAGAAATTAGTTCAAAGTTTAAGTTATATATAAAGGTGGAATAACATTCAAAAAATTTAACAATGATGCGATTGGGATAGTAACAAGTTTAACTATGAAACAGGGTGCATGTGGAGAATGGACCAACGGACGCTCAAGGGGTGCTGGCTAATGGTTGCAATCATGGAAACTGGAACACCGATGGTAACTGCGTTTGGGAATGGGGATGTAGGGCAGACGGCGTGTACAGGATGAGGATGTGTGCAGTTGTAAAGAATACAGTTCGTGATAGAATATTACAGAAGTAATGCCCCTTGAATGTATAATTTAATGCCATTTCGTTATGAAATCTTAAATATAAATGGGTAATATCTTCAGTAATGAACGTTGCAAAATGATTCGGTTTTTTAAAATGGTTAGCCTCATAATTTAAAACATTCATAAAATCTAGCGTCCAATTATAAACAATCTAACGTCCTTTAAATGTGTTTCTCGTATGCGAGAGCATCGTCAATTCGCCAAAAATATTTTATTCGAATGGCGGACGTTAGCAACGCTAGACGGAGAATGTGCAGAATGTCGCTGAATAAGTGTTACAAACCTCTAGAGGATACTACATACCTTCTCTCTAGAAGGATTACCTCTGTAACCAACGATTTGTGAGACATTTCATCACACAGAGCCCCTGAATGTTAGGCAACCGCGTACACACAAGAATTCTGCGAGTACATGAAATGAACTTGATTTCTTGAGAACGCAAATGTAGAACACATCTGCGTAAGACGTTGCCTGACCATCAGGGACAAATGTTTGTTGTATAAAATTGGTATAAAACTCCTTTGTATAAAATTTCCCTCTATATGTTCATTAGGAAGCAGTGATTATTTTGACCTCTCTACACACAAAAAGAGTTTGTAAAATCTTTTCTCAGACTCTTGTAGAGAAATATTAAATATAATATTGAAGACTTAGTTTTATCCTGCATCTTTTGAACCTACATGCATAGAAATGTGGAAAGCAGTGGCGTTTTCAGTACACTACAAGAGTAACAATAGAGAGTGGTTTGCAGTTCCCATTAAAATAACATTAAGACCCTTCCAAAGAGTGTTTTAATAACTCGAAGCTCGACACTCTTCCAAAGAGTGTTTTTATAACTTTTTAATTTATTCTCCTGGCCTTTATTATTTATTTTGGGACATGCAGTATCACGCATTGAATGAGTAAACAAATATAGAAAATGCATTGGCAGGAAAATTATCGAGGTGTTGGAAGAAACGCACATGATTCCTTACATCGCAACACTTTATTTATTTAATCACTTGCATTTTATAGTTAAATTCATTTATGACGCTTGTAGTTTAGTACTTAAAGTCTGTGAATGTTTATGGTGGGAAGGACGGCATCCCGAAGGGCCTGGGAGAGGTGATAAGAATCCGCCAACGCGTCGGAGGCGGTGTGTGGAGGCGAAGCTGGAGGCCCAGGCTCACACTGGGTCCAAAACTTCATTACTGACAAAAGTTCAAAACTGACTTCCTTACATATTGTAGGAAGAATTTTACTGCATAAGGAAGCACGGAAAATATTACTTTCTGGAATCAGACACAACCCAAAATGTTTTGTATTTTTGTGGAAATATCGGCATATTTCTTTACTGTTGGTTGGTTGGTTAGTGATTTCGGGTGCGTGAACTAATGACGTCAGTAATTCCATAATTGTAGTGTATGTTTCCCCCTTCGAGGGGGGCGGCGTTATTTCCCCCGCTGGATGCCGAGATCCAGCACCGACCTACCGTCGGCTAGCGGGGTTTCCTCCAACTAGGTATCTCCCACCAGCAAGGCACACCCCAGCCGGGACACGCTCTAAACTCCTGACCGGTCTCCCGGCATATGTGGAAATGTATTGCATATAAGTGTGAGTGTGGTAAAAGGTGAGGCTAGAACAGGGAAAAGAAAGGATAGATCGCGCGTGGTCCGTGGTCCGTTTGTTAGGGTAGTGCTCCGGCATTCGCCTGGTGAGAAACAACAGAAAACTACCGATCCGAGCAACCGGTCGCAGAATTCTCCTCCAGGCAGAGATTGAATTCGACCTAGCTGACAAGATATTTTCGAATATTCTGCCACCGTCGGGATTCGAACTTAGAACCCCCCGTTCACAGGTACTGCAGTGACGTCAGTTGATGCCCTGGGCCACCCACTCTCTTCCAGAGCCGCACTCGCGTTTGAGACCACTGTGCGTCGCCGCTAAAGAGCGTGGTGCGGCGCCGAAAGGAAATTTCGCGCTTTTCTGCAGTTAGTTGTTATGGAAATAAACAGCGGCGCAGCGCCGCACCAGGGGGGTGGGGTGAGGGGGTGGGAACGGACAAAGGAAGCCCCAGATGCATCACAATGTACTTTCGCTGTTGGCGTTATGCACGCACAGAAACACATTTTTAAAGAATGTTTGGGTATAAAAGTCCATAGTCATATGCAAATCAGTTGGAGTAGTTTTTTGTATAATTTCAAGATGTTTTGTCAGTATGGGGAGGTCATTTTCTGCGTATTTAGGACCTATCTGTTCATTGTGATTTTCAATCGATACTGCAAGTACTTGTTCAGTTATCAGATATATATACACGTAGGCTTCCGCGGCTCGAGTCCATTACTTCTAGGCTGTCCGGGTGACGCCGCGTCGTTGGCAAATAGGCCTATCTGCCAACGACGCGGCGTCACCCGGACAGCCTAGAAGTAACAGTTATCAGATATGAATAAAGGAGCCGAAAAAAAAGGTTTTATTTTAGGTAAAAGTATAAATATTCAATGATAACCAATAATCAAAGATAAGGGAAATTTGAAGAGAAATAAGGAGCCGGTGAGAAGGTGGCTCGAGATGAATTAAGAAGAAATGCGTTGAGGATACATGTGCTAACTTGTACGTGGTCATCGAGTGCGATCAACATAAATGCAGAAAAGAGCTTCCTCATTAATCACAATATTATTATGTGAACTTCCTTCTGATGTAATATTACATTATCACCGTATGAATATTTAGGTGCCACGTCCGTCGGCTGAGGAGCTGCAGGCTCCATAGTACATAACAGTCTCCCCACCATCGCGTTAATGTGGTTCGTGATCCACTTCGGTCGTTGGACATGTAGTGTGACCAGCGCAGCTCAAGAGTCTACCGCGTTCGACTCTGTCAGAAGAGGGCCATGCTGCACCTCCATGGCGCTACTGCGGCTGCCCTAACCAGGTGAGCCCTAGTCTAATGTAGCTCACCTAGTCTTAACCCCACTCACACAAATTGCCGAGAAAAGGAAAGACATTAAGGATAGGTTTAGAACTCAAGGGTGATGCATGTTGTAGTGGTCCGGTTGTAACGCGCACTTGTGGAAAATGCCCCAATACTTTTGCCACCAGAAACGAATGTTATGTACTGGTTCTGCATAATTATCTGCTCGATAATTTCCCTAACACTTTGTTGTCATAATTACAAACGTGTTGAAGCTTCTAAATTCTAAAGGACTAAGTTTTGTTCTGTATTTTATGTCACATCAGCTGTCATATTTCTGGCTCCCAAACAATTTCTGCTTTTAATTTTGCATCACTTTTCATTCTTCTGATGCCACGTTTAATGTGCGGGTGTGGAAAAAATCATCTGCGGGCCAACTAGCCTTGTGCTTGACATTGTTTTACCCCCAAAAATCAACTAGAGCATGAAGCTTGAAATTTCATTTGGAGTGAATTGTATCTTAACATCATCTAGAATAAGACATAAATTAGTTAATTTATTATTTACATTCAGCGCAGTTTTGCAAGGGACATTTAACAGCTTTCAATTCATGTCCCTTTTGTTATTTCTTGAAATCATATAAAAGCATACGCTACAGCGAAACTTCAGCAATGGGAAGAAAGACTTTTCACCGAGTAGCTGTTAAAACAATTGAATAACGAAATCATCGAAAAGACAAATTCTTTAATATTAGATCTCATTATTAATCAATATTGCAAATAAATAGATAAAAAATGCCATTATCTTAAAATTGTCACGTGATAGAACAAAAAACGAATTTCAGATCTGAAATCAGCGCACCCGAAGTAGGTTTGGTACTTGATTTTCTCGAGAAGCAATATAACTGTAGACCAGTGTAGGTAACACATGGCGATTGGAGAGAGCCCTATCACCACAAAACACAAGCAACATTCACAGTCCGAAGCGAGATTCGACCCAACTACACATTAAATCGACACTAATCTGCGTCGGCCTCAGTACTCAGATACTTATTGAATTATTAAACCTTCAAAAAACAATTTTACCACTTCAAAAAACGTTTTTATTTCCATCTTCTGTAGATATAGGAAAAATAATCATGAAGATGTACAGAATAGTTAAAAACGCGGGTATTTATACGTAAGATTATACTGTAGTATAGAAGTTACTTGTAAACTATAAACTGTAATGTAAATTATTAATTCAATTGGAATTACTTCACAACAGTTTTTGAGGTTAAAACTATAACATCTAAAAGTGTCAACGGACCTTCGGAAAAGGTTTATTCATGCCCTACAGTAGATAAATAAGACAACTTTTAATAGTGTCTTAGAAAAAGCAATGTATTTCGTTTATAGAGGCTGTTGGGTTAACTTAATTTTGTTCTAACAATCAGTAAAAAAGTTTTAAAAAAATCTTCAACAATACATAAATCACTGTTTGAACTTTAATTTTGGGACCTGAAATAAGTTTCTGAGCGGAGTCATAATTCTTAATTTACCGCCTTAAAACTTCTTCCATTTACAGTCCAGACACAAGATACATAAAAATGTAATCTGCTAGAAGTTATCTGTCCTCATAAATTGCAGTGTTACACAAAATAAAACAGATAATGATAAACATATTTCTCGTGCGTCTACATACAAAATTCATATGATATGTACAATTTCTTCCGAACATTTCTTCTTGCACTCAACAAATCTTGTACATGCAGAGATATGTGAGAATCGTTAATCCTCTTGGAAATCAGGCAAGAATAATAAATTACTATTTGTTATACAACTCTTCCCTTATCCTTTTTGTGTAATATACCATTCGAGGTAAAGGATATCTCACTTCCCACTCACTAAAATGTTCTTCAATACGTTCACAACAAATGAATCAACATTTAATTTCATCATGCCATAACCAGCAGCCACCTCTACAACAATTAAAACAACGAGTCTGAAAAGTTTCATTGTCTGTAACTCTACAGTACCAAGATATTATGACAAACTGCAATATTAATATATGTTGGAAACTGCAAACTTACACTTTCCAGTATATGCAGAAATAAATAATTCGTTTGGAGGAACAAACCTCAAATGAAGGTTTTAAGGGATTACCATCAGGTAGGTAGGCAGGCTAGAATGCTGCAACTGGCAATCGTAGCGAGTTGCTTACGAAGGGAAATTGGATGGACTGAGGATTGCAGAAATTAAGGAGGGAGGCTGGGAATTAAACGTAACGAGGACTCATTTACTCTGAGAACCTCCACTCTCCCTAATTCGTAGATTCCTTTCCCGAGGAGAGAACGTTGCTGTCTCGATTTCGAAAACAGGACCCAGCCAAATGGCTCCGACCATCAAGCTTCTGTTCAGTGATGTATCAAATTCCTCCTAGAGTCTCCTTCCATCAGAACAGAATAAGAAGTTGTTCTTGAAACAATAATTGCGGTGCAATTAGTGAGCCAAACCATTGCGTTTTGAACCCCAAAATCACGTTTCCTAGGTTTGATTCCGGAAATTTCAGTTTAATTTCGTTCTAAATAATCTTTTCCCTTATTGAAGTTTCTACTCAGAATCGGGAAGCACAGTACTACTATCCACTACAGATTATCTACGCACTCCTATACTAATAATTTGTAAATTTAGTAAACTCTATAGAGATAAATTAACAGTTAAAAGATGGAGTTTGACTGTTAACATGATTTTCAAAGTGGTTAGATGTATTTTTTAAATATAAAATTTGTTCCTCGTTATTTGGTTTAATATTTAAAATCACTGATGAAATTAAAATAATTCCTGAAATATGTTAAATTAATTTTTGAAGCGAATGTTTTATTATACCTCGTAAAATTTTATTTCTTTTTCTATGCCTTCTAAATAACTATTGTAGCTATCATAGTGATCATAGGAAGTGGAAACCAAAACTGCGAAAGTCACAAGCAGTCTTAAGCTTCTTATGGAAACAACTGTACTTCAGTATCAGTACGGAAGCAAAAGGATTAATATAAATAACTCAACCTGCTAACTACAAGAATAATTAGTCCACTTCGGATTTTCGATTTCTGAGTTTTCGATTAGAAGGGAAACTTATTCATTTTAAAAAGATCACTGAACCCACTTCGTCTATTACCAGCTATTTTAAACAAAGGAAAAAATACCTTAAAATGTTAAATTAAAAATTACACTAAAAATCAAATGATGAAGACATTCATAAAGATAATGCGAATAGTTTTATGCAAATAAAGAAGTATGCTTCTGCAGAATGAGTCAGAAGATTTTTCGATGTTCCGCGTCCTAATGATAGCTGGCAACTTACGCAACCATGCCGAGGACGTAAGACTTTTGAACAGCCAATAATTCAATTAATACATTTAAAGAAAGTAGTCGCTTTATCAAGAAGAATTATTTCTTGGAACTACTTAAAAAATTGGTGATGCACAGATCAGTCACTTAACAAATTACTTGAAGCAATTTTGAAAATGAAGTACGTCCCCTTAGTGACACAATTAGCGGACGGTCATTAATCCTAAGTCGCCAGACCGACTTAGCCTTTCTGTCAGACAAAAGCACTATGCAAGATAAGGGAAGTGTACTCTCTGACAGCCACTTTCTTAACAGTCCATACAACGAATATACTTAGAATTACGAAGAGTATTTAAATGATAAAAGTTCAGAATCATCTAGAATATGACTTAAGGATTCGTTCAAAGCAGTTATCGATCTCTTAGTTTCTTATCTTTGCAAATTTTGTGATTAAGCTTTTCGCAAAAAGTGCTTACAAGCAGAAAAGTGTGGACATCAAACTAACGTGGCAAAGGACAAAAAGTCACAATTCGTAATTCAGAAACAAGGGTCTAAAATTTAAAACAAGGCTTCTGAAAGGAATTGTAGCAACCCAGGATTTCCCGCGAACGATCTTTGGTCCATTTGCCCATCATTACGAAAGGAATAACCATAATTTTACAAATGAGTAACATACAACGGTCCGTTTGAATATTTCTAATAATCGTTACGTAAGAAATAGTTCATAATTTAGTAAATACTGAATGAATAATAAAGATAATGGAAAACAAACGTTGCAAATTTTGAATATTATTTAATGTTCGCCAATTATTATTCTCCATGAAAATGATCAGTTATTTACAATATCATTTTTTTGTTATTTAAGGTCGCATCTACATCTAGGTCATTAGCGACAACTAGTGCATTTAACGGTGTGGTAACTGTGAAGATGACATGATATGGTGATTACGGGGGGGGGGGACGAACACAAATACAACCATGCTCGAGGAAGGACTCGAACCCGAGATCCTTCAGTCCGTGATCGCTACTGACTTAGCGATCAAGTCAATAATAAAGTCAAAGATTTTGGAGAAGAATATGCACTTGCTGTTGATTATAAGCTGATGCGTAGAGTAATCTTTATGACTACGAATCCTTTACACCATCAAAAGTTGTTAAACAATAAATATAAACGCATAAAACCTGTACTCTCGATCGATGTAAATAGCAACGTAGCACTCCCCTCTGAGACCTCGTGTCACAAACGCTCGCAGCAAAAATTACACGTACTCGCACGTATGTATAATGCGTGTGTACAATGCATGCACGGCAAAGAGCGCATGGTCTAAAGGGTGCGTGATACAGAGAATCGCAAACCTCTCACATTGACAGATCGCTGCGTACTGGGACGTCTGTAACACTAGATCCAGCGGAGAACACGGCGGGCGTGAGAGCGGGTGAGTGAGTGGCGGAGTGAGTGGGGGAGTGAGCGGAGGAGTGAGCGGAGGAGTGAACGGAGGAGTGAGCGGAGGAGTGAGCGGAGGAGTGAGCGGAGGAGTGAGCGGAGGAGTAGCGGAGGAGTGAGCGGAGGAGTGAGCGGAGGAGTGAACGGAGGAGTGAGCGGAGGAGTGAGCGGAGGAGTGAGCGGAGGAGTGAGCGGAGGAGTGAGCGGAGGAGTGAGCGGAGGAGTGAGCGGAGGAGTGAGCGGAGGAGTGAGCGGAGGAGTGAGCGGAGGAGTGAGCGGAGGAGTGAGCGGAGGAGTGAGCGGAGGGGTGAGCGGAGGAGTGAGCGGAGGAGTGAGCGGAGGAGTGAGCGGAGGAGTGAGCGGAGGAGTGAGCGGAGGAGTGAGCGGAGGAGTGAGCGGAGGAGTGAGCGGAGGAGTGAGCGGAGGAGTGAGCGGGCGAGCGAGCGAGTGAGTGAGTGAGTGAGTGAGTGAGTGAGTGAGCGAGCGAGTGAGTGAGCGAGTGAGCGAGTGAGTGAGTGAGTGAGTGAGTGAGCGAGTGAGCGAGTGAGTGAGCGAGTGAGCGAGTGAGTGAGCGAGCGAGCGGGCGAGTGAGCGAGCGGGCGGGCGAGTGAGTGAGTGAGTGAGTGAGTGAGCGTGCGAGCGAGCGAGTGAGTGAGTGAGTGAGTGCGTGAGTGAGCGAGCGAGCGGGCGGGCGAGCAGGTGATCAACTGGCGGAAGAGCGGCCGGCCAACGGTCAGCGAGCGGGTGGCGAAAGGGTGGAACCAGAGGATGAGAGAGCTTTTCAACGGCGGAGCGAGTGGCCGGTGAAGAGATAGCAGGAGGGCTCCGCGACGACGACGTCTACGATGCGGACGGAGCGACGGGGACGAGAGCCACCCTCAGTGCAGCGAAGCGAGCGAGCGCGGCAGAGACCGTTTCCGAGGCGAAGAAGCCAGAAAGGCTTCGGACCGGCTGCAGCCTCTGGGGCGATTTCCCAGATTACGTTTTTCTAGTGAGAACCAGTCGAGCTGCAGTCATCGGAGATTGTGATGTTCGCTGGCTGCATTTGACAGATAAAATTGCCTTCTTTTTTTCATCCGATTTTTAATATCTTCACCTATTGAAGATGTTTCTTCTTTCAGTATTTCAAATTATGAAGTGCTTCACACTCCAAAGACCAAAACGATGAAAAGAGAAAATTAGGTAATCTCATAGTTATTGTTTAGAACTCTAATGTGCAAGTGGTTATTTTGAGATTAGTATTTCTAAGAACTGCAACATTAAATGCGCAGTAGTACAGCGATTGATTGTAATTCCGGGCGCGACAACGGTTGAGGTCATTAGTACCGTAAGTGTAGTGCATGCTTTCCACGGAAGATGGCCGAGATCTGGCGCCGACCTATCCGTCCGCTTGCGGTGATTTCCCCAATCGGGTATCTCACACCAGCGGGCTCCACCCCAGCCGGGATAAGCTCCCGACTTGTCTCCTGGCATGTGTTGTAGTGTAGTACATGTAAATGTGTATGTAAGTAAGGCATGGGTTTGAGTAGGAAGAGGAAGGAAATATCGCGCGTGATCCATGGCCCGTTTGGTAGGGTACTGCTCCTGCATTCGCCTGTAGTGATCGAAGAAACCTTCTGTAGAATCTGTAGAATTCTACAGATAGCGGCTGTGTTCGACCTAACAATGTAGCTATTCTCGAAAATCCTGACACCGTCGGGACTCGATCCCTCGACCTCCCGGGCAGAGGCACGGCAGTTTAATCAATCGATTTCATGAGCCACCTAAGTCAAACGGCAAGCAAACTTATACATTTGCAAAGCGTTCTTTGAAAGATAAAATGATAAAAGTTGGGTGAGTCGAACTGAACATTGAAAAATCAAAATTAAAGAGTTTCTTTATTTTAAAAACTATAATATTTCGTTCAAGAGCGCGCATTTTTGATCTACAAATACCAATAACGGCGTGAACGTCACCATGCGGTCTTCCTAGTAAGTCTTTGACAACACATGTGCCTAATTACAAATTAGTCAGCGGAATTATGTTGGCATTTCCCATCACGATAGGTTTTGTGCATGATTTATTGGCTCCTCAGAGTCGTTCCTTGTTCATATTTTCCCAAATGGAATATAAGGTCATAATAAAATTAACTTAAAATTAGTAGTCATGTCAAATATATGGACTCTTTTGACCTCGATTCTATTGTCCCTATTTCGTAACTTTGTTTCTTTAGTATTCGAAATATGTAACATGAATTTTAACTCTTTACTATTCATTTAGCTGAATGTGGCGTCACCGACGCTGTAAACTGTTTCAAAAGTATTTTGCATGTGTTGAACATTTTTAAACATCATGCATAGCTTTGTTCAAAAAAGTTCTTACAGTAACTGCCATTTGACTAAAGAATCGTAGTAGCTGATGTTATAGTCCGTTCAAAAAATCCCAATACGTAATGGTCTTGCATTTTTCCGCCATTAGGAATAGGAACTGGTAAGATTGCTATTTCAAAATTGTAATCGCCGTAAAAAAGCACTTGTACGTATGAATGTTGTAAATAGTTGGAATTTGATTATAGTTTCACCTTTTTACACTTGTTTGCTAATATGCGCAAAATGCAATAAAAAAAAACACTTGTAAATTTTGTCGAACGTTATTCTCTAAGGATTATATAAGATAATTTTCAATAAGTTCCGAACATTCTAAGGCAAAATCTTATATAATTGCATTTGATTCTTCTCCGAATTTGTCTAACACTTCCATATTTTCATCTCCTAATTTTTGAAGAGTTGAAAACTTCTTATTTGTGTTGAGTTTACTTCTGCACTTGGTCTATTAATCGTTTTGCAATCAATATCAATATTAAAAGGCGACTTTTTTATATGATAATCAACAAGGCGTTAAGTAAGTTTAATAAGAATAAGATGTTAATCACATTCATTTTAATGTCGGTACTTGGACACTTAAGAACGAAAATGAGAAAAGTGAAATAAGGATGTGCTCTCATTCTCCAGCATTACTCACAGTTTCTCCATATTCACTTGAAGTCCTTCGAATTTAATACGTTCCAAGGATTCAATAATACAGGAACACAACGTACTTTCCAACGAATTAGCATTAAACATATCAATTTCTGAAAGAGATACCAACCTAATTACCTCTTCAATAACATTTACACATCAGTATTTATTTGCTTCGTGACTACGTTTCGATAACTTACATTTAAATAACAATCTTCGACAAAAAAGCTCGGAAAAGACCTTGATTCACAAAGATGGCGTGTTTCTTTTTAGACAACGGGTTCTCTACCTCACTAGAAGGTAGAAATTCCTTGGCTACGTCTGTTGTGGCGAGTGGGCGCAAATTGGTAAAATTGGGCTGATACGCTAGCGGTCCCGCTTCACTGAAATTCAGCTCATGCTTATACTCCGTATTTCATTTGTTAAAATAAACACACTTTGCTTTTCTCGTTGCTAGCTGACTACAATTCTAAATCATTATAAAATATAGTCTGAAATAATGGTGCAGCGCATGAATTTATGTGTAATTGCGAATCAAACGCTTGGTCTGCGTTTGTTCCACAGACCAGACCCAGCGCACTTGAACATATCAGGTGTTATTTTGCCAGTTGAATTACTTCCACCCGGAAAGTTCAAATCGCTGGAATTCTGATGTCTCACGAATAATTATGTTTTACTATGACATCAAAATATGTCCTTTACGAAAACAATTAATAAAATCTGCTCCAGTAGATAAAACAACAAACAAATTTCCGAGCTAAAATAGACAGAGCTTTCATACTCGTGAGTACAATTGTTAATCTATTGTTAGCGCAGAATATTGTTTATATGTTAAAATAACTGCAGTTTGAAATATGTGTAAGAAATGGTAGATATTTTTTGCCGAAATTTGCATTGCTATTTGCTGGTGAAGAGAAACAAAAATGAAATCTAAAATTGTCTAGAGGTAGTGTTTGCGTACGAGACCTGTGCACCCAGCGACCGTTAAAGCAGGAACGACACACACAAGAAGGGAGACACGACGCACACAAATTAAGCCATCTACGCATTCTATAGCTTTTTTAAAAAAACCGCCGGATAGCGTAATGCGGACTAGGGAATATAATGGATCAGAAATTTGTTTTCTCTGCAGTTTGAACTATGTGTAAGAAATGGTAGATATTTTTTGCCGGAATTTGCATTGCAATTTGCTGGTGAAGAGAAACAAAAATGTAATCTAAAATTGTCTAGAGGTAGTGTTTGCGTACGATACCTGTGCACCCAGCGACCGTTAAAGCAGGAACTACAACTTACAAGGGAGACACGACGCACACAAATAGAGCCATCTACGCATTCTATAGCTTTTTTTTAAAAAACCGACGGGTAGCGTAATGTGGACTAGGGAATATAATGGCTCAGAAATGTGTTTCCTCTGCGATAGTCATTTGTTACATTGATTTTCTTGTGTGCTTTACTACATGATGAAATGTAATTTTTTGTGCCAAGGTTGCCTGTCATAAAGCCAGGAAGTCGAAGTTTTTTGAGACGGCAATCGCTTTAGCCGTCTCCCTCGCCTGACGTCAGCCGTGTGCACAAATTCATTCGTTCTTAGCTTATCCTTCCTGCAATTACGAAAACCTGGTAAAGCCGATAAGGCAATTCTGACACCTTATCAATAGTTTTTTCTCTGCCGCCAGCGAGTTGGTATTTTGAATTTTTAGTTTATGGTTAATTGTGGCCAACTCATTTCCTTTGCCCGTACATTTTGGCGTACTCAGCACGCCGAGCACCGACTTATTTAAATTCATAATTTTCCATTTTTGTAATGGAAAGTCTTACTTCAGAAGTCTTTATTAATTCATTCTAATATTGATCATAAATATAATTTTGGATTTCTTTGAGTACATTACTGTCCTTTGGAACACGATGAAGCGCACATTAGTGCCATTGCAATTCACATTCTCAAACATACATCACAAAAATACTAGATATCCATTTTCTTGTATTCTGTGAAAATTCTGTTGTTCCAGAAACTCATGCATGATTTCTTCTCTTTTCGTTCTGCAATAACCAATTCTTTCATCTAAATACGGACCACATTATGTGTCTATTTTCGGAGATCAATTTACCTCCTCTTCAGCCCAGAATAACCACAAGCATAAAAAGAGGAATATAAAAAAATATTCAACTTTGTACGACACTAAAAGTGCTTTTCTTTCTAACTAGGCACAAGTTTAATGCAATCTGTCAAACTTACAAGGACAATTACCTTGTTTTTAAGAAAAACAAACAAATTCCATACGTCACGATTCTGTTTTAAACATTTGGACCAACATTTGTTCCTTTGTCTCTCAATGCACGTGGGACAGTATTCTAAAAAATTCCGCTTGTGCAAAATAATTAAACAGAAAAGACTGAAAAACGTAACAAGAAAATTAAGTAAATGGAAAATAGATAAGAGATTGCCCCTCTGATACAAGGAAACAAATGCACTCTGAAAGAAAAGAGTAAAAAGGAAAGACGATCTCCACAAGCAAGGCAGACAGGAGGCGGCGGGAGCGGCCAGCAAGAAAAAAAGAGACCGAACCCGAGTTTCGCCTTAAAAAGACTTCGCGCCTCTGCAGCAGAAGAAATTGGCACAGTCTTTACAACACCCTGAAACACAGGGAGACCTAAACAAAAAAATAAAGGAAGTAGTCGGTTGTTACAGCTGTTGTATCGACAAATGTGCTAACCAACCTTCAGGTTGTAATTTTTAAAGGCTAAGCATGGTTCGAGAATTTTTAATTTTATTCATTACCACACCGTAAACGAGCTTAGAGCGTGTGCTGATTGGGGCGGTGTCCCGCTGGTAGGAGATACCTGGTTGGGGAAAACCCCGCAAGCCAATTTTTATGTCGGCGCCAGATATCGCCATCAGGCGGGGAAGAAAACCGCCATCTCCAGCGATACAACATGCACTTCACTTACGGGACCAATGACCTTAGCAGTTGACCCGCCCGGAAACACCAATCAATCTGTTGGCTGGGCTATCCGGGACGAGCCGCGTCAAAGTCATGGTGGCTGACGTTTCGGCCAGCGTGTTGTGGCCTTCTTCAGAGCGTACTGCTGAGCGTACTTCTGAGCGTACAGCAGTACGCTCTGAAGAAGGCCACAACACGCTGGCCGAAACGTCAGCCACCATGACTTTGACGCGGCTCGTCCCGGATAGCCCAGCCAACATAAACTCCGGCCGCGGAAGCCTACGCAACCACCAATCAATCTGCTGAGCAGAGAAACGTCAGCGACGAAATCGGCGTGTGCAGTAGAAATCCTCTTGCAGCGTGGAACTCTGCATAGACTTTTATTTTACCGGGGATTTCATTCCCTCGGACTGAACACTTATGGAATTTATTGGTTCTTATTCTCACCCTTTGCAGGCACAGAAGTAGTATACCATTGGAGCAGTGTAAAGATACGCTGGGACGCAATGTAAAAGTCTACCCATCATCTGGGCGAGGTCGCGGGTATGTCTCAGATGTACCATTTCCCGTTGCCTCTGCAATTTTGATGACATGAAGATACTAGAGTTCGATTCCTGACTGTGGTGAATGTTTTATACTTGCTATGAAGCTACTTCGAATTTAACTACTCTCTATAGAAGAATTCTAGATGGATAATTTTCTGTGTTTTCTCCTATTTTTAACTTGGTTAGGCAGAAGAGCAATGGCTTAAGCCTCACCACTAACAATTTTATTATTATTATTATTATTATTATTATTATTATTATTATTATTATTATTATTATTATTATTATTTATTATTTATTATTTATTATTTATTATTATTGTTATTATTACTAAACAATGATATTCATCTGTAACCATCATTTGCAAGAGAAATAAAATTCATTACAAATATAGTTTTAATATTTTATTGACACTAGTACCTTGCGGCATTTTGCTGCAAGGTACACAATATTTTTTTTTAGACGAACAAGAAACCTCTTGAGAAGACAAATTCATCAATACCACTTATGTTCGTAAGTGATGAATAATTAACGAAACAAAAGTGTAAGCTTAAATCTGAAGTGAAATCTGGCGTCACTCGAAAAGCGGATACACGGACATTCATAGATCGGTCGGGCAGCTCAGAGGTCTCCATGTTGCGAAGGCCGATATACTTTTTTTACGATTAGGTAGTTTTTGAAAAGACAAATTCAGAAATACTACATCTGTTGATATTTGATGAATAAAATAAACAATAATGAGTTTCAAAATCCGACGTTTTATGAGGTTTGGAAGTAAGCGATGACGCTAGCATTCCACAGCCGCTATCGTACGTTGGTTCAAAACGCAGCGCAATAAGATGTCTAGGGCATGTTATGACTTTTAGTCGACACCGCGGTATATCAGTATAAATAAAGTAGCCTACAAATCCTGTGTGTCGCATGCACGGTGAATGGCACAGCTAGTGCACAGCAAGATTTGTAGCCCCGAGGTGCTTCGTTTCTGCGGACAGTTGACTTTGAAACTTTTAGAAATTTGCGAACCATTTCGTATTATTAATTTACGGTTAAACAATTCTTTAAATACCAAAACAGTTGATATTCTATAATGAAACATTAGAAAAGTAAATATTTAAATGCGGACAAACTCTTCCTTAAAGTTTTGGTGTCGCATGACATCAACTATATCGTACGCAGTGATGTATTGGATACACGAGAATACATGACTAACAAAAATATATTGGAAAGAACGAAAATTAATAAAAATCTATATCAAAATAGAGGACGACCGAACAAAAAAACGGTGTAATAATAAAAACGAAAATAAGCAATGAAAGTAATTCGTTCTTCACCGATGAAAACAAATCATTCTATCGCATTCTTCTGACACAGCAAACTAATACGAACTCAACTGTATCCCCTTCCTTTCTTAGTTCCCAGTCATCAACAAGGGTTGATAACGTGATATGACCCCACAACTGACATGAGTGGTTACCAGAATACCAGTGGCAGTGCCCTGGCCTGCAATGAAATACCAAGCGCAAACAAGTTTGGCGCCCAACCTGCGCGTCAAGGCCAGAGCATTTGTACTTCGACGGGTGACGTGGAAGACAGTTCGGTCGAAGTCGACCACAGAAGCCGGAAGGACACTCCATCTCCCACCTGAATCACCTGTAACTGAGCTTCGCGTTGGAACAAGCTCCAGGTTGTGGGTAATATTACGCAAGAGCATAAACCAATCTGCGGAGCAAAAAAAAAGCTTACTCAGCCTTTGCCCTTCTCACATTTAAGATGAACGGAAATAATGAATTGTGGAACGATACATAACTCAATATTTAAGTAAACCAATTAACATACACTCAATTGGAAATTGATTTTTATTATACTCACTACTACATAATATATTCATTCATTTAATATCATCTTCATCATTTGATAAAGCGGTAGGAATGGAAGTGAATTGCAATAAATTTCAAATACAAACGATTATTCAGTTCCTTATCATGTTAACAAAATTTCCTCACTTGGATGAGGATTAAGAAAAACTCTTGAAACCCCTTAATTGCTTTATCAAGCGAAAGCGTCCCAGTTCTTGAGGTAAATATAGGAGTTTTTTTTGTGGAAAGAAAGTTTAATGTTTTGTAAAGAAATAAATTGCCATTTCCGGAGACTTCCTGTTGGTTGAAGAACAAAAATGTAAATAGAATGCAAAATAAATCAAAAAGTTTCACCCAAAACTTCTATATGACCCTTTTGAGACTTCTGAGCGAAATCTTTGCCAGATGTTTCGTGGTGTAGGTTTCGAAGAAAGAGAAGAAGAAAACAAAAGAAAAGTAAATCAGAGAGGTAAATATCCAATTCTCCTTTTCTCAAGCTTGTGATCAGCTGCATCCGAAACGGATGTTACTATTTTCTGTCGATGCGCTCTGAAAGTCAAATGACAAAATATAGATGTGAACCAATTGTCACACCTTAAGAACACACGAAACAAAGTGAATACACTTTATTGATAATTTTATTTCGAGAAGATGATTTTACATTATTCCCTTCTCTACGATTTCAAGCAAGTGTGACCCGCGAGAAACATCGCATTCGTTTTGGTATGGAAATATTTGAGGTTTGGTAGAACTAATTTCTTGCTGAGAAAGTAGCAAGTAATTACATTACCAGAGCTTACTTATTTCTGAACGAATACTACCTTCTTATTTGCAAGTAAATTTTTAGTGTCATATATAATTATATAATAGTTTTGGCGTTCGGCACATATTGGCAGTAACAAATACTAAATAAACATGTAATTATTAATGGAAGCCATATTTAATTTTGATTCAATAGCAATTTTAGATGTGAATTGCAGTAAGAACCATAAAGTTTAAAATATTTCCCCCCTGATAATATGCAGTCGAATCAAATATTCTTACAATAACAGTAGCTGCCGATTCCTGCGAGCAGGCTACAATTCACATTTGAAGTCTCCCTTCACGTCCGTATCCGAACTCTCGTCGCAGACAATATTCCGTCCGTCGTCACGAATTCAGTCCCTCGAGTAACGGATTAACGTAATTACACCAGACTTCATTTGCACTCCTGTCGGCTGACTCTCCCCCAGGGGGAAGGAGGTATATCTCTACTTGGAGGCGGGCGCGGCCGCCGCCCACCCGGCCGGTCCACCGACCGACCGACCGACCGACCGACCGACCGGGTGGGCCTTGTAATCCGCTGCTCGAAGTTCCTGGTGCTGAGCGGCGCCGTCGCCAGCGCCCTTCTGCCCTTCTGCCCTTCTGGGCGAGACGGCGCGGCGCGGATTATGAAGTGAAACGGAATGGAATAGCACCGGGCGCTAAGAGGTGACAGTAGGAGACGAGGAAATGGGGGAAGGAAGAGGCGACGTCACGACCTGCAGCAGATGAAAGCAAATGAAAGAGAAAGCAGCAGACGGTGAGGAAAGAAGGCTGCAAGCGAAAGGTGAAGAATGAGAAGGCACAAAAAGACAATGAAAAAGGCAAAACCCGTGAAGTTCATTTAAAGATGAGAAGGCAAGTGATTGGAAAGGAACTAATGAGCACGGCATGCTCGCTTTCCATGACGCGATCCCGAATTCTATTCCCGATCGGGACGGGTTATAGTCTGTGCTTTCTTTGCAATGTCCCAATATATATGAGGAAGATACGAGGAAGATCACATCTCAGGTTGAGAAGACCAGAATATGGCGTAGGGATGTCTATGTACAAACCACACGCACCCTTCGATCCTTGATCGCAAGGCCGGGACGCCGTTGATAGGCCTTGGCACCGTCAGGAGCTCTTGCGCCAGTACAGACAGGATGTAGATACATGTCGATGCGAATTATTAAATTTATTCTCTGAATATCCTATTCGACAATAGTATGTTTCAAATATTCATACAGCGGAAGATATGCCTAAGAAAGGGCAAGCAGAAGAAGGTTATCCGCAGCGGAGAACGCCTGTTGCCGAGGCAAGCGGTGGGGTGCAAGGCGACGTCAAGCAGCGCTGGAAGGTTCGCGGCGGCGTGGCCCGGGCAGCGACGCTGCGCGGCCGGGGGCGACGGGGGTGGGGGGTGGAGGCTGCGTGTGTGGCGGGGAGGGCCTGCGGGGGTGGCGGCGGCGTCGCGAACGAGGACCGCGGTGGCCCGGGCGCAGCAGCTGGAGCCCGGAGCCTCGATCGATGCGCAGGGCGGCGCGGGGGCGTGGCGGGGGCGGCGCGCCGTGGGGCAGGTCGTGCGAGGCGGAGGCTGGGGCTGGGGCGGAGGTGGCGCCCCCGCTGCGAGGTTGCCCGAGCGCGCGGCTCCTGTTGCGTCGCTCCGCCTGACATCCGAGCGCGCGACCTTGCGCCACCTCGCGGCCCTTCCGCGAAACGCACTCCAGGGGGGGGGGGGGGACGGCCGCGGCCGCTGCGAATATGACGAGTCCGTGCAGCGTGGGAGGATAGACGGACACACCCAGTGGCGTAACGTTCGGGTGCGCAAGACCCACAGTGCCCGGGCCCGTTTTTAGGGGAAATTTTTATTATTGAAAGTAGTAACACTACTTGTGTTAGCTTTACACTTTTGTGAAGGGGACCCGGATAAATGTTTTGCGGGTGGACCCGCACACATTTCGTTACGCTACTGACACACAGGTCAGGAATTTGGAAACGGGAAGAGATAATATGAAAAAGAAACGGACGAGACGAATACTTCATAAGCGAGAAGCGTGAAGATGTATCTAGACAACGAGAAGACAAAGAAATCACGGGAGACGAGAGAAAGAAGATGAAACGGAAGGTGGTACGAGAAAATTTCTGCGACTATTCCACTCGCGAAATTAAAGCCAATAATGTTTAATTGTACACACAAAATGTCCCAATCAGGGCGGTGTATCTCAGAGAGTTTATCGCTTTTTCTATCCGATTTTTCTTACCGCTTCTCCCTTAGGAGGTACCTTAGAAGGTGGTATACATCGAGCGCTATGCCGATGTTCAATAAACTGCATAGGTACTATAACAAAGTCTTTGCTTTTATTGTAGTCTTCAGTTATTTTCAATACTTGGCGCATTTTGGATCTCTGTTGGACATAATTTCATTCGTCGTACAGTCCTATTAAATACCACTTGTGCTTTGGAAATTCCCAGATAAATCCACTCCTCGCTTCGAGAGTCGGGGATTTATCGACAATTTCCAAAGCACTCGTGGTATTATCTACTATAATGAACCTCAGATAATCCTTTCTGGGAAAGTAATGAACCAGCTTTGAGGGTACGAGAAGCAACAGAAAGATGATGAAGATATCGTAAAAGGAATAAAAAAACGAAAATATCGATGGACAGGAAGGCGAGGAAAGGGAAGACGAAGAAATATAACAGAAGAGAACGAGAAAATACGGTGCCGGAATAAATCAAACGGGAGGGGTGAGAAATAAAAAGACTTTCACTTCTGAGGTAAGGACCCCAACGGAGAGGAAACAACGGCCGCTGCCTGGGAATATAATGTTGTGCAACGTGGCTACTTGTGAGAACATCGATTTAGAGGTAATTGAGAGAAAAGAACAAAAAATGCCAGGGAAATGGTTTTGGAAGCCACTTTTCTCTCGGGGAGATGAGCAGAAACAGTGAACTAGGATCCTTGCATTATCAAAGATCTCTAAGATCCACCTAATGATGCAATTTATCACAAGACGATGTAAACATTTCAGATATTACTATCCGTGAGGAAAAGATCCGTACACTTTTTTCGAACATGAACATTCAGAATATTAATTGCAAAGAATTGTAGTATTTTTAGTAGTATTATAACAGAGTAATATTTTATCATAATGTGAAGATACATAGGCTTTTTTGACGTTTTCAATATTTGGCGCATTTTGGAGCTCTGTTGGACATAATTTTATTTGTGGAATAGTCCTATTAAATACCACTCGTGCTTTGGAAATTCTCATATCAATCCACTCCTTCAATTGTCTCCAATAAAAAGTAATAGGTTTTGTCTTTAAATATAAATACTGATGAGTGAAATTGAACTTTTTTCAATTGAAGAGCAAACCTTTGAAACATTAATAAAATTACAATATTGTCTCAAAAATATATATTCTTGAAGTATCAAACAAAGTGAAATTCAATGCCTCAACGGTGGAAAATGATTCTTACTACGTTGACGAAATGTGACAAAAATATGTAGTTCATGCCCCTAGATGACCAGCATGGCAAATATTGCAGAATGTGTGGCAAAGCAAGTCCAAGTATCCCGTAAATTACGTTTTGTTAATGATAAATCCACGATGGAGCGGCCGTCAGTTAATCTTCAGTAATATTTGCTCACATTAAGTATGTCAATGCTCGTGGAAGCGAGGGGGGAGGGGAAAGGTCGCGATAGCCACCTTCCCCAAAAGCCACAGTTGCCAGGGCTCAAAATCTGTTGTAAAAATCAGCGCTTTGAAAAACGTCATGTACAATTGTTTTGACGAAACGAGTAGTTTGTGCTTGAAATTGTCAAAATTTCTAAAAAAATATTTTCTTAAAAACCGCTCCAAATATTTTTTTGATTTTTTCCCGGATATATGAAGGGACGCTAAAAAATTACGTGGGTCTCATTTTCATTGAACTCCCTTAATTTTAGAAAATTGCAAATTGAAAAATAATGCGAGAACGTATTTGCTGTTGTAACACCACTAGTATACAATATCCACCTTCCACTTGTGAAGTGTACCATTTAAAACGTCTTTGTTTTATTTAGAACTATATTTTGAAAACACAATATAAAGTATTGCTAACCAACTTTTATGCTTCGTTATTTCTTAATAGTACTTAGTCGTGCGACGCAATTATAAATTAAATCGTTACTGCGAGAACAACCCTAAGCTCATTTCATACGGCGATCTTTTTGCTCCAGTCAAAGCCCTTCTCGTACACCAGCGTCCGACGACATAGTTCCAAAGCACTTAAGTGTTCAGTGGCTAATTACACAAGTGCCATGTTCGTAGTTCGCTTAAACCGGAGCCGTTAAGCCGTCTTGCCCCTCTCCCCCCCCACACACACACACATCTCCGCGACAAACTGCACCGCTTCTCCCGCGTCTTGGCACAGCGCCCGCGCCGGCGATTCGTGCGGAGGGGAGAGGAACGAGCGGGAAAAAGTTCCGAGAATTCCTCGGATAAAAATATTTCCCGGGCTTTAATTAATTTTCTTCATTTAAAACAGAACGAAATTCAATAAGAACGACAAAAAGGTTCGGCCGTGATCAAACACAGAAGAACGACAACAAGGTTCGATCATGATCAAATACCGAAGAACGAATTTCGAAAGACCTTTTCTTTCTCGAGCGCGGTGTATGCCCCTTGAATTACCGGCCTGAAATGATCGTAGGAGCCTCAAAACGAAGCGTCAGGGCAGCTAGAATTACCAGTTTTATTTGTTATTAGTGGATACGAGTAAATCGTAATACTCATATTTTCTATTACTCCCAATCACAATTCCTCAAGTTTTCTTATTCCTAGCTCTTTCGACCGAACTTGGGACAGACGATGAAATGAAAAAAATATCAACGAAAATGATTTTACCAAGGCCGCAAAATGGAAAGGATCTATTTCCGAAGATCTTACTCAACACCAACGCAATGAGAAACGGAAGCGATTGGCACTCCAGGAAAAGGTGGGAAAGTCAAGTTGAGGAAAGGAACGTATCACATTTAGGCTTAACAGTCAGTATCAGTGATAACAAGATTGGACGAAACTAATTATTGGATATATCTAATTGAGTAACTGAATTACTTCAATCTTAATTACTGGGTTATCTTAAATTACCTGTAAGGAAGACGTCTTGTGGGTTGTTTGTGTTTAGACAAAAACAATTTTTTTAAAGAATAAAACTCCATTTGTATATTCATAGTCAGATGTTACAAATAGTTCCTCATTGGGAATTGCTCAGTGTTCTTCTAAATGTTTGTGGACGTCGTATTTTTAGAAGAATGTAAGAAAATAGCTTTTATGCTTCAAGTTGTGTACTCCTAACACAACACCAAGTTCGAAAACTGTCATTGCATTGTAAATACAAGTGGCAACAAGAAATTGGACTTTGGGGGAGAATTCACGCTTTCTTACAGAATACAGCTCGCAGGCATAAATTAGAATACAAATTATGGGTAGAAAATTTGTTGAAGGACTTTTATGGCGTATAACGATTTCAATACATTTACTAAATTTTGGTGATATATGTAGATACCATAGTTTCAAATAGATCATATCACATATCATCACATATTTTATGAATGGAGAACCAACCTTTAAATACAGTATCATTTCACATAACATGAAACTTGGGGCAACAATTTGTTGAGTAAGAAAACAAAAATAAGAGATGAGCATTGTAATTTCTTTACTAGAATCGAACACATTTTCATTAGAGTATTTATTTTACCCCTCAAAATAAAAATTTTAAAAAATACAGGATATCAGAAAAGAGAAAAAATTGTCAGAAAAAACTTTTTACAAGAAATGAATTGATAACGATTAAATCTTGATTTCATTCGAACCGTCAACGAAACACATTGAAAACACTTTCGCCTTGACGCTTCTTTTCCGGGAGTTATAAGGACATGTTTTAGCAAGCGATATGATTAATAAAAGGATGTATGTATACACACTTATTAATATTATTTCAGAAAAAATATTTGAGGAGAGAATTTGATGTGAAAACGTTCGAAAAGCCAGCAACCAGAGGCATAACGATATCTCAGGCAGTCTTTGATGAACTCTGTATAACAATGCAATTAAGCCAATCCAATCAATTGAGAGGTCAGCCTAGTTTTAATAAAATTAACCCTAGAGAATAAAGTGCACACGTGCTGTCAAACACTGTCGAACGTAACTAATAATTGTTCTGGAACTACTGGCCGATTTTGAAATAACAACAGCATTTAAATTAAATCCGCAGCTCATGATTTTCATTCTTACGTAAGAAGGAGGGACACCCAGAACTTATTTATAATTCTATTTCAATTGTATGTGAATGCTAGTCCCCACAGTTTTGGCTTATTAATTTTTTAATTCTTTTCTTGAAAGAAAAGAAAATTATAAGTGTGTGGAAACACACATTACAGAAGAGAAAGAAAAATTAATTTAAGTTAAAATTTTTCAGTAAAGTAATTAAATACACATATAATTGCACTAAAGTTTCATAGCTTTTATATTTAAATTATAGCTCTACGAACTCACCACTCTTGGGAGCACAATTCTCAACTTGCAACACGTTAGTACGCAAACAGCAACTCACCTGGGAAAAAAAAGACAAATAGTATTATTATTAATGCAGATAACATAAATATATAATTTTTCACAACACTGAGAAGGTAGACATTAGTAAATAGATAATATAGATGGATGAAAAGAAACTTTCAAGGAGCAAGAGAGGTCACATACAAAAAGTGTTACGCCCAATATGACATACTATTTCATTGTGAGATAATCATTTACCTAACGAAATAATTAATATTCACCTTAACGTTTGTGAGGAGATTCTTTTTAGAAATGAAACAAAAACAAAAGGATTGTTAACTATTTATTTTGTATGGTGATTTCGCATTTATTTAATCCGTGCGAAGTTCATGTATTTTAATGGGTATCAGACTACATTGTTACGGAGTATGTAGCCGCCAACCACCAACAGACACTTTGTTGACTAATAGGTCCAAGTTCTATTTTCGAGGTGGCAGTAGTGGTTTCCTTACATCAACAATGTAATATAAGCGCGTACCGCTGTAGCTCGCGTGACACAAGTAGCTAGAGAGCGGCTGCGTCTGTTCTTAATCCAGGCACAGTTTCAGCTCAGATCCATACACAGTTTCAGCTCAGATCAGCGGACGATCGTTTGGGCGGGTTAAAAAACAGCGGAGCACCGACGAAAAACGCATCACTCCGTAAAATCTATAATACGCATTACACTATCACCTATACCAGGAGGCTTAGAGCTGGTTCCGGCTGAGGCGGCCGGCATGAAGGCCGGCGCCGGATCACACCATTCAGTGGGGGCAGATCGCCGCCTCCTCCTGCAATAAAACATTCACTACACTAACGGGACTACTGACACTAATTAACGCGCCCGAATCTATCAACAACAAACCAAGTAAGTTACACGATTATTCTTCTTCTTCGTCCTTCCAGAGGGTGGGGGAAGCACAGATTCCCCCGTCACTCAATCACTCCAAACACGCCAGCCGTCCCAGTTTGCGGGTAACGCACTGGCTTCCAAGATCCGACGGAGGGCGGCAGGTTGTCGAAGGGCGAAAGCGTGCCATGCCACGTTTTTGGCTCGTAAAGGATACCTGGAAGAAGCCCCGCACAGATACAGCGCTTCAGGAATCGCCCGTCCTAACGATATCTCACGAGACGAGAGACGAGACGAGAGATTCGAGACGAGAAATTCAATGGTGCAAACCAAACTTCAATCGGACTATTAGTTTCGAAATTAAACGCTTGAAAAGAAATGAAGCCCAAAACCCGGAATTGGGGCAAAAAATGGGAAAAAACTTAATTTCGTAGGATCGATCTGAAATCACGTATACAAGTACAACTCGAGACGAGAAATTCAATGGTGCAAACCAAACTTCAATCCGACTATTAGTTTCGAAATTAAACGCTTGAAAAGAAATGAAGCCCCAAACCCGAAATTGGGGCAAAAAATGGGGAAAAACTTAATTTCATAGGATCGATCTGAAATCACGTACACAAGTACAACTCGAGACGAGAAATTCAATGGTGCAAACCAAACTTCAATCCGACTATAAGTTTCGAAAATAAATGCTTTAAAAGAAATGAAGGCCAAAAACCGAAATTGGGGCAAAAAATGGGAAAAAACTTAATTTCGTAGGATCGATCTGAAATCACGTATACAAGTACAACTCGAGACGAGAAATTCAATGGTGCAAACAAAACATCAATCCGACTATTAGTTTCAAAATTAAACGCTTGAAAAGAAATGAAGCCCAAAACCCGAAATTGGGGCAAAAAATGAGAAGAAACTTAATTTCATAGGATCGATCTGAAATCACGTATACAAGTACAACTCGAGACGAGAAATTCAATGGTGGAAACCAAACTTCAATCCAACTATTACTTTCTAAATTAAACGCTTGAAAAGAAATGAAGCCCCAAACCCGGAATTGGGGCAAAAAATGGGAAAAAACTTAATTTCGTTGGATCGATCTGAAATCACGTACACAAGTACAACTCGAGACGAAAAATTCAGTGGTGCAAACCAAACTTCAATCCGACTATTAGTTTCGAAATTAAACGCTTGAAAAGAAATGAAGCCCAAAACCCGAAATTGGGGCAAAAAATGGGGAAAAACTTAATTTCGTAGGATCGATCTGAAATCACGTACACTAGTACAACTCGAGACGAGAAATTCAATGGTGCAAACCAAACTTCAATCCGACTATTAGTTTCGAAATTAAATGCTTTAAAAGAAATGAAGGCCAAAAACCGAAATTGGGGCAAAAAATGGGAAAAAACTTAATTTCGTAGGATCGATCTGAAATCACGTATACAAATACAACTCGAGACGAGAAATTCAATGGTGCAAACAAAACATCAATCCGACTATTAGTTTCAAAATTAAACGCTTGAAAAGAAATGAAGCCCAAAACCCGAAATTGGGGCAAAAAATGGGAAGAAACTTAATTTCGTAGGATCGATCTGAAATCACGTATACAAGTACAACTCGAGACGAGAAATTCAATGGTGCAAACCAAATTTCAATCCAACTATTAGTTTCGAAATTAAACGCTTGAAAAGAAATCAAGCCCAAAACCCGGAATTGGGGAGAGAAATGGGAAAAATCTTAATTTCGTAGGATCGATCTGAAATCACGCATACAAGTACAACTCGAGACGAGAAATTCAATGGTTCAAACCAAACTTCAATCCGACTATTAGTTTCGAAATTAAACGCTTGAAAAGAAATGAAGCCCAAAACCCGAAATTGGGGCAAAAAATGGGAAAAAACTTAATTTCGTAGGATCGATCTGAATTCACGTATACAAGTACAACTCGAGACGAGAAATTCAATGGTGCAAACCAAACTTCAATCCGACTATTAGTTTCGAAATTAAACGCTTGAAAAGAAATGAAGCCCCAAACCCGAAATTGGGGCAAAAAAGGGGGAAAAACTTAATTTCGTAGGATCGATCTGAAATCACGTACACAATTACAACTCGAGACGAGAAATTCAATGGTGCAAACCAAACTTCAATCCGACTATTAGTTTCGAAATTAAATGCTTTAAAAGAAATGAAGGCCAAAAACCGAAATTGGGGCAAAAAATGGGAAAAAACTTAATTTCGTAGGATCGATCTGAAATCACGTATACAAGTACAACTCGAGACGAGAAATTCAATGGTGCAAACAAAACATCAATCCGACTATTACTTTCAAAATTAAACGCTTGAAAAGAAATGAAGCCCAAAACCCGAAATTGGGGCAAAAAATGGGAAGAAACTTAATTTCGTAGGATCGATCTGAAATCACGTAAACAAGTACAACTCGAGACGAGAAATTCAATGGTGCAAACCAAACTTCAATCCGACTATTAGTTTCGAAATTAAACGCTTGAAAAGAAATGGAGCCCAAAACCCGAAATTGGGGCAAAGAATGGGAAAAAACTTAATTTCGTAGGATCGATCTGAAATTACGTATACAAATACAACTCGAGACGAGAAATTCAATATGCAAACCCAACTTCAATCCGACTATTAGTTTCGAAATTAAACGCTTGAAAAGAAATGTAGCCCAAATCCCGAAATTGGGGTAAAAATGGGAAAAAACTTAATTTCGTAGGATTGATCTGAAATCACGTACAGAAGTACAACTCGAGACGAGAAATTCAATGGTGCAAACCAAACTTCAATCCGACTATTAGTTTCGAAATTAAACGCTTGAAAAGAAATGAAGCCCCAAACCCGAAATTGGGGGAAAAAATGGGAAGAAACTTAATTTCGTAGGATCGATCTGAAATCACGTACACAAGTACAACTCGAGAAAAGAAATTCAATGGTGCAAACCAAACTTCAATCCGATATTAGTTTCGAAATTAAACGCTTGAAAAGAAATGAAGCCCAAAACCCGAAATTGGGGCGAAAAATGGGAAAAACTTTATTTCGTAGGATCGATCTGAAATCACGTATACAAGTACAACTCGAGACGAGAAATTCAATGGTGCAAACCAAACTTCAATCCGACTATTAGTTTCGAAATTAAACGCTTGAAAAGAAATGGAGCCCAAAACCCGAAATTGGGGCAAAGAATAGGAAAAAACTTAATTTCGTAGGATCGATCTGAAATTACGTATACAAATACAACTCGAGACGAGAAATTCAATATGCAAACCCAACTTCAATCCGACTATTAGTTTCGAAATTAAACGCTTGAAAAGAAATGTAGCCCAAAACCCGAAATTGGGGTAAAAATGGGAAAAAACTTAATTTCGTAGGATTGATCTGAAATCACGTACAGAAGTACAACTCGAGACGAGAAATTCAATGGTGCAAACCAAACTTCAATCCGACTATTAGTTTCGAAATTAAACGCTTGAAAAGAAATGAAGCCCCAAACCCGAAATTGGGGGAAAAAATGGAAGAAACTTAATTTCGTAGGATCGATCTGAAATCACGTACACAAGTACAACTCGAGAAAAGAAATTCAATGGTGCAAACCAAACTTCAATCCGATATTAGTTTCGAAATTAAACGCTTGAAAAGAAATGGAGCCCAAAACCCGAAATTGGGGCAAAGAATGGGCAAAAACTTAATTTCGTAGGATCGATCTGAAATCACGTATACAAGTACAACTCGAGACGAGAAATTCAATGGTGCAAACCAAACTTCAATCCGACTATTAGTTTCGAAATTAAACGCTTGAAAAGAAATGAAGCCCCAAACCCGAAATTGGGGCAAAAAATGGGGAAAAACTTAATTTCGTAGGATCGATCTGAAATCACGTACACAAGTACAACTCGAGACGAGAAATTCAATGGTGCAAACCAAACTTCAATCCGACTATTAGTTTCGAAATTAAATGCTTTAAAAGAAATGAAGCCCAAAACCCGAAATTGGGGCAAAAAATGGGAAGAAACTTAATTTCATACGATCGATCTGAAATCACGTATACAAGTACAACTCGAGACGAGAAATTCGATGGTGCAAACAAAACATCAATCCGACTATTAGTTTCAAAATTAAACGCTTGAAAAGAAATGAAGCCCAAAACCCGAAATTGGGGCAAAAAATGGGTAGAAACTTAATTTCGTAGGATCGATCTAAAATCACGTATACAAGTACAACTCGAGACGAGAAATTCAATGGTGCAAACCAAATTTCAATCCAACTATTAGTTTCGAAATTAAACGCTTGAAAAGAAATCAAGCCCAAAACCCGGAATTGGGGAGAGAAATGGGAAAAAACTTAATTTCGTAGGATCGATCTGAAATCACGCATACAAGTACAACTCGAGACGATAAATTCAATGGTTCAAACCAAACTTCAATCCGACTATTAGTTTCGAAATTAAACGCTTGAAAAGAAATGAAGCCCAAAACCCGAAATTGGGGCAAAAAATGGGAAAAAACTTAATTTCGTAGGATCGATCTGAATTCACGTATGCAAGTACAACTCGAGACGAGAAATTCAATGGTGCAAACCAAACTTCAATCCGACTATTAGTTTCGAAATTAAACGCTTGAAAAGAAATAAAGCCCCAAACCCGAAATTGGGGCAAAAAAGGGGGAAAAACTTAATTTCGTAGGATCGATCTGAAATCACGTACACAAGTACAACTCGAGACGAGAAATTCAATGGTGCAAACCAAACTTCAATCCGACTATTAATTTCGAAATTAAATGCTTTAAAAGAAATGAAGGCCAAAAACCGAAATTGGGGCAAAAAATGGGAAAAAACTTAATTTCGTAGGATCGATCTGAAATCACGTATACAAGTACAACTCGAGACGAGAAATTCAATGGTGCAAACAAAACATCAATCCGACTATTAGTTTCAAAATTAAACGCTTGAAAAGAAATGAAGCCCAAAACCCGAAATTGGGGCAAAAAATGGGAAGAAACTTAATTTCGTAGGATCGATCTGAAATCACGTATACAAGTACAACTCGAGACGAGAAATTCAATGGTGCAAACCAAACTTCAATCCGACTATTAGTTTCGAAATTAAACGCTTGAAAAGAAATGGAGCCCAAAACCCGAAATTGGGGCAAAGAATGGGAAAAAACTTAATTTCGTAGGATCGATCTGAAATTTCGTATACAAATAAAATTCGAGACGAGAAATTCAATATGCAAACCCAACTTCAATCCGACTATTAGTTTCGAAATTAAACGCTTGAAAAGAAATGTAGCCCAAAACCCGAAATTGGGGCAAAAAATGGGGAAAAACTTAATTTCGTAGGATCGATCTGAAATCACGTACACAAGTACAACTCGAGACGAGAAATTCAATGGGGCAAACCAAACTTCAATCCGACTATTAGTTTCGAAATTAAATGCTTTAAAAGAAATGAAGCCCAAAACCCGAAATTGGGGCAAAAAATGGGAAGAAACTTAATTTCGTAGGATCGATCTGAAATCACGTATACAAGTACAACTCGAGACGAGAAATTCAATGGTGCAAACCAAGCTTCAATCCAACTATTAGTTTCGAAATTAAACGCTTGAAAAGAAATGAAGCCCCAAACCCGAAATTGGGGAGAGAAATGGGAAAAAACGTAATATCGTAGGATCGATCTGAAATCACGTACACAAGTACAACTCGAGACGAGAAATTCAATGGTGCAAACCAAACTTCAATCCGACTATTAGTTTCGAAATTAAACGCTTGAAAAGAAATGGAGCCCAAAACCCGAAATTGGGGCAAAGAATGGGAAAAAACTTAATTTCGTAGGATCGATCTGAAATTACGTATACAAATACAACTCGAGACGAGAAATTCAATATGCAAACCCAACTTCAATCCGACTATTAGTTTCGAAATTAAACGCTTGAAAAGAAATGTAGCCCAAAACCCGAAATTGGGGTAAAATGGGAAAAAACTTAATTTCGTAGGATTGATCTGAAATCACGTACAGAAGTACAACTCGAGACGAGAAATTCAATGGTGCAAACCAAACTTCAATCCGACTATTAGTTTCGAAATTAAACGCTTGAAAAGAAATGAAGCCCCAAACCCGAAATTGGGGGAAAAAATGGGAAGAAACTTAATTTCGTAGGATCGATCTGAAATCACGTACACAAGTACAACTCGAGAAAAGAAATTCAATTGTGCAAACCAAACTTCAATCCGATATTAGTTTCGAAATTAAACGCTTGAAAAGAAATGAAGCCCAAAACCCGAAATTGGGGCGAAAAATGGGAAAAACTTTATTTCGTAGGATCGATCTGAAATCACGTATACAAGTACAACTCGAGACGAGAAATTCAATGGTGCAAACCAAACTTCAATCCGACTATTAGTTTCGAAATTAAACGCTTGAAAAGAAATGGAGCCCAAAACCCGAAATTGGGGCAAAGAATGGGAAAAAACTTAATTTCGTAGGATCGATCTGAAATTTCGTATACAAATAAAATTCGAGACGAGAAATTCAATATGCAAACCCAACTTCAATCCGACTATTAGTTTCGAAATTAAACGCTTGAAAAGAAATGTAGCCCAAAACCCGAAATTGGGGCAAAAAATGGGGAAAAACTTAATTTCGTAGGATCGATCTGAAATCACGTACACAAGTACAACTCGAGACGAGAAATTCAATGGGGGCAAACCAAACTTCAATCCGACTATTAGTTTCGAAATTAAATGCTTTAAAAGAAATGAAGCCCAAAACCCGAAATTGGGGCAAAAAATGGGAAGAAACTTAATTTCGTAGGATCGATCTGAAATCACGTATACAAGTACAACTCGAGACGAGAAATTCAATGGTGCAAACCAAGCTTCAATCCAAATATTAGTTTCGAAATTAAACGCTTGAAAAGAAATGAAGCCCAAAACCCGAAATTGGGGAGAGAAATGGGAAAAAACGTAATATCGTAGGATCGATCTGAAATCACGTACACAAGTACAACTCGAGACGAGAAATTCAATGGTGCAAACCAAACTTCAATCCGACTATTAGTTTCGAAATTAAACGCTTGAAAAGAAATGGAGCCCAAAACCCGAAATTGGGGCAAAGAATGGGAAAAAACTTAATTTCGTAGGATCGATCTGAAATTACGTATACAAATACAACTCGAGACGAGAAATTCAATATGCAAACCCAACTTCAATCCGACTATTAGTTTCGAAATTAAACGCTTGAAAAGAAATGTAGCCCAAAACCCGAAATTGGGGTAAAATGGGAAAAAACTTAATTTCGTAGGATTGATCTGAAATCACGTACAGAAGTACAACTCGAGACGAGAAATTCAATGGTGCAAACCAAACTTCAATCCGACTATTAGTTTCGAAATTAAACGCTTGAAAAGAAATGAAGCCCCAAACCCGAAATTGGGGGAAAAAATGGGAAGAAACTTAATTTCGTAGGATCGATCTGAAATCACGTACACAAGTACAACTCGAGAAAAGAAATTCAATTGTGCAAACCAAACTTCAATCCGATATTAGTTTCGAAATTAAACGCTTGAAAAGAAATGAAGCCCAAAACCCGAAATTGGGGCGAAAAATGGGAAAAACTTTATTTCGTAGGATCGATCTGAAATCACGTATACAAGTACAACTCGAGACGAGAAATTCAATGGTGCAAACCAAACTTCAATCCGACTATTAGTTTCGAAATTAAACGCTTGAAAAGAAATGAAGCCCAAAACCCGAAATTGGGGCAAAAAATGGGAAAAAACTTAATTTCGTAGGATCGATCTGAAATCACGTATACAAGTACAACTCGAGACGAGAAATTCAATGGTGCAAACCAAACTTCAATCCGACTATTAGTTTCGAAATTAAACGCTTGAAAAAAATGAAGCCCAAAAACCCGAAATTGGGGCAAAAAATGGGGAAAAACTTAATTTCGTAGGATCGATCTGAAATCACGTACACAAGTACAACTCGAGACGAGAAATTCAATGGTGCAAACCAAACTTCAATCCGACTATTAGTTTCGAAATTAAATGCTTTAAAAGAAATGAAGCCCAAAACCCGAAATTGGGGCAAAAAATGGGAAGAAACTTAATTTCATACGATCGATCTGAAATCACGTATACAAGTACAACTCGAGACAAGAAATTCGATGGTGCAAACAAAGCATCAATCCGACTATTAGTTTCAAAATTAAACGCTTGAAAAGAAATGAAGCCCAAAACCCGAAATTGGGGCAAAAAATGGGAAGAAACTTAATTTGGTAGGATCGATCTGAAATCACGTATACAAGTACAACTCGAGACGAGAAATTCAATGGTGCAAACCATGCTTCAATCCAACTATTAGTTTCGAAATTAAACGCTTGAAAAGAAATGAAGCCCAAAACCCGAAATTGGGGAGTGAAATGGGAAAAAACTTAATTTCGTAGGATCGATCTGAAATCACGTACACAAGTACAACTCGAGACGAGAAATTCAATGGTGCAAACCAAACTTCAATCCGACTATTAGTTTCGAAATTAAACGCTTGAAAAGAAATGGAGCCCAAAACCCGAAATTGGGGCCAAGAATGGGAAAAAACTTAATTTCGTAGGATCGATCTGAAATTACGTATACAAATACAACTCGAGACGAGAAATTCAATATGCAAACCCAACTTCAATCCGACTATTAGTTTCGAAATTAAACGCTTGAAAAGAAATGTAGCCCAAAACCCGAAATTGGGGTAAAAATTGGAAAAAACTTAATTTCGTAGGATTGATCTGAAATCACGTACAGAAGTACAACTCGAGACGAGAAATTCAATGGTGGAAACCAAACTTCAATCCAACTATTAGTTTCGAAATTAAACGCTTGAAAAGAAATGAAGCCCAAAACCCGGAATTGGGGCAAAAAATGGGAAAAAACTTAATTTCGTAGGGTCGATCTGAAATCACGTACACAAGTACAACTCGAGACGAGAAATTCAATGGTGCAAACCAAACTTCAATCCGACTATTAGTTTCGAAATTAAACGCTTGAAAAGAAATGAAGCCCAAAACCCGAAATTGGGGCAAAAAATGGGGAAAAACTTAATTTCGTAGGATCGATCTGAAATAACGTACACTAGTACAACTCGAGACGAGAAATTCAATGGTGCAAACCAAACTTCAATCCGACTATTAGTTTCGAAATTAAATGCTTTAAAAGAAATGAAGGCCAAAAACCGAAATTGGGGCAAAAAATGGGAAAAAACTTAATTTCGTAGGATCGATCTGAAATCACGTATACAAATACAACTCGAGACGAGAAATTCAATGGTGCAAACAAAACATCAATCCGACTATTAGTTTCAAAATTAAACGCTTGAAAAGAAATAAGCCCAAAACCCGAAATTGGGGCAAAAAATGGGAAGAAACTTAATTTCGTAGGATCGATCTGAAATCACGTATACAAGTACAACTCGAGACGAGAAATTCAATGGTGCAAACCAAATTTCAATCCAACTATTAGTTTCGAAATTAAACGCTTGAAAAGAAATCAAGCCCAAAACCCGGAATTGGGGAGAGAAATGGGAAAAAACTTAATTTCGTAGGATCGATCTGAAATCACGCATACAAGTACAACTCGAGACGAGAAATTCAATGGTTCAAACCAAACTTCAATCCGACTATTAGTTTCGAAATTAAACGCTTGAAAAGAAATGAAGCCCAAAACCCGAAATTGGGGCAAAAAATGGGAAAAAACTTAATTTCGTAGGATCGATCTGAATTCACGTATACAAGTAAAACTCGAGACGAGAAATTCAATGGTGCAAACAAAACATCAATCCGACTATTAGTTTCAAAATTAAACGCTTGAAAAGAAATGAAGCACAAAACCCGAAATTGGGGCAAAAAATGGGAAGAAACTTAATTTCGTAGGATCGATCTGAAATCACGTATACAAGTACAACTCGAGACGAGAAATTCAATGGTGCAAACCAAACTTCAATCCGATATTAGTTTCGAAATTAAACGCTTGAAAAGAAATGAAGCCCAAAACCCGAAATTGGGGCGAAAAATGGGAAAAACTTTATTTCGTAGGATCGATCTGAAATCACGTATACAAGTACAACTCGAGACGAGAAATTCAATGGTGCAAACCAAACTTCAATCCGACTATTAGTTTCGAAATTAAACGCTTGAAAAGAAATGAAGCCCAAAACCCGGAATTGGGGAGAGAAATGGGAAAAATCTTAATTTCGTAGGATCGATCTGAAATCACGCATACAAGTACAACTCGAGACGAGAAATTCAATGGTTCAAACCAAACTTCAATCCGACTATTAGTTTCGAAATTAAACGCTTGAAAAGAAATGAAGCCCAAAACCCGAAATTGGGGCAAAAAATGGGAAAAAACTTAATTTCGTAGGATCGATCTGAATTCACGTATACAAGTACAACTCGAGACGAGAAATTCAATGGTGCAAACCAAACTTCAATCCGACTATTAGTTTCGAAATTAAACGCTTGAAAAGAAATGAAGCCCCAAACCCGAAATTGGGCAAAAAAGGGGGAAAAACTTAATTTCGTAGGATCGATCTGAAATCACGTACACAATTACAACTCGAGACGAGAAATTCAATGGTGCAAACCAAACTTCAATCCGACTATTAGTTTCGAAATTAAATGCTTTAAAAGAAATGAAGGCCAAAAACCGAAATTGGGGCAAAAAATGGGAAAAAACTTAATTTCGTAGGATCGATCTGAAATCACGTATACAAGTACAACTCGAGACGAGAAATTCAATGGTGCAAACAAAACATCAATCCGACTATTACTTTCAAAATTAAACGCTTGAAAAGAAATGAAGCCCAAAACCCGAAATTGGGGCAAAAAATGGGAAGAAACTTAATTTCGTAGGATCGATCTGAAATCACGTAAACAAGTACAACTCGAGACGAGAAATTCAATGGTGCAAACCAAACTTCAATCCGACTATTAGTTTCGAAATTAAACGCTTGAAAAGAAATGGAGCCCAAAACCCGAAATTGGGGCAAAGAATGGGAAAAAACTTAATTTCGTAGGATCGATCTGAAATTACGTATACAAATACAACTCGAGACGAGAAATTCAATATGCAAACCCAACTTCAATCCGACTATTAGTTTCGAAATTAAACGCTTGAAAAGAAATGTAGCCCAAATCCCGAAATTGGGGTAAAAATGGGAAAAAACTTAATTTCGTAGGATTGATCTGAAATCACGTACAGAAGTACAACTCGAGACGAGAAATTCAATGGTGCAAACCAAACTTCAATCCGACTATTAGTTTCGAAATTAAACGCTTGAAAAGAAATGAAGCCCCAAACCCGAAATTGGGGGAAAAAATGGGAAGAAACTTAATTTCGTAGGATCGATCTGAAATCACGTACACAAGTACAACTCGAGAAAAGAAATTCAATGGTGCAAACCAAACTTCAATCCGATATTAGTTTCGAAATTAAACGCTTGAAAAGAAATGAAGCCCAAAACCCGAAATTGGGGCGAAAAATGGGAAAAACTTTATTTCGTAGGATCGATCTGAAATCACGTATACAAGTACAAACTCGAGACGAGAAATTCAATGGTGCAAACCAAACTTCAATCCGACTATAAGTTTCGAAATTAAACGCTTGAAAAGAAATGGAGCCCAAAACCCGAAATTGGGGCAAAGAATAGGAAAAAACTTAATTTCGTAGGATCGATCTGAAATTACGTATACAAATACAACTCGAGACGAGAAATTCAATATGCAAACCCAACTTCAATCCGACTATTAGTTTCGAAATTAAACGCTTGAAAAGAAATGTAGCCCAAAACCCGAAATTGGGGTAAAAATGGGAAAAAACTTAATTTCGTAGGATTGATCTGAAATCACGTACAGAAGTACAACTCGAGACGAGAAATTCAATGGTGCAAACCAAACTTCAATCCGACTATTAGTTTCGAAATTAAACGCTTGAAAAGAAATGAAGCCCCAAACCCGAAATTGGGGGAAAAAATGGAAGAAACTTAATTTCGTAGGATCGATCTGAAATCACGTACACAAGTACAACTCGAGAAAAGAAATTCAATGGTGCAAACCAAACTTCAATCCGATATTAGTTTCGAAATTAAACGCTTGAAAAGAAATGGAGCCCAAAACCCGAAATTGGGGCAAAGAATGGGCAAAAACTTAATTTCGTAGGATCGATCTGAAATCACGTATACAAGTACAACTCGAGACGAGAAATTCAATGGTGCAAACCAAACTTCAATACGACTATTAGTTTCGAAATTAAACGCTTGAAAAGAAATGAAGCCCCAAACCCGAAATTGGGGCAAAAAATGGGGAAAAACTTAATTTCGTAGGATCGATCTGAAATCACGTACACAAGTACAACTCGAGACGAGAAATTCAATGGTGCAAACCAAACTTCAATCCGACTATTAGTTTCGAAATTAAATGCTTTAAAAGAAATGAAGCCCAAAACCCGAAATTGGGGCAAAAAATGGGAAGAAACTTAATTTCATACGATCGATCTGAAATCACGTATACAAGTACAACTCGAGACGAGAAATTCGATGGTGCAAACAAAACATCAATCCGACTATTAGTTTCAAAATTAAACGCTTGAAAAGAAATGAAGCCCAAAACCCGAAATTGGGGCAAAAAATGGGTAGAAACTTAATTTCGTAGGATCGATCTAAAATCACGTATACAAGTACAACTCGAGACGAGAAATTCAATGGTGCAAACCAAATTTCAATCCAACTATTAGTTTCGAAATTAAACGCTTGAAAAGAAATCAAGCCCAAAACCCGGAATTGGGGAGAGAAATGGGAAAAAACTTAATTTCGTAGGATCGATCTGAAATCACGCATACAAGTACAACTCGAGACGAGAAATTCAATGGTTCAAACCAAACTTCAATCCGACTATTAGTTCGAAATTAAACGCTTGAAAAGAAATGAAGCCCAAAACCCGAAATTGGGGCAAAAAATGGGAAAAAACTTAATTTCGTAGGATCGATCTGAATTCACGTATGCAAGTACAACTCGAGACGAGAAATTCAATGGTGCAAACCAAACTTCAATCCGACTATTAGTTTCGAAATTAAACGCTTGAAAAGAAATAAAGCCCCAAACCCGAAATTGGGGCAAAAAAGGGGGAAAAACTTAATTTCGTAGGATCGATCTGAAATCACGTACACAAGTACAACTCGAGACGAGAAATTCAATGGTGCAAACCAAACTTCAATCCGACTATTAGTTTCGAAATTAAATGCTTTAAAAGAAATGAAGGCCAAAAACCGAAATTGGGGCAAAAAATGGGAAAAAACTTAATTTCGTAGGATCGATCTGAAATCACGTATACAAGTACAACTCGAGACGAGAAATTCAATGGTGCAAACAAAACATCAATCCGACTATTAGTTTCAAAATTAAACGCTTGAAAAGAAATGAAGCCCAAAACCCGAAATTGGGGCAAAAAATGGGAAGAAACTTAATTTCGTAGGATCGATCTGAAATCACGTATACAAGTACAACTCGAGACGAGAAATTCAATGGTGCAAACCAAACTTCAATCCGACTATTAGTTTCGAAATTAAACGCTTGAAAAGAAATGGAGCCCAAAACCCGAAATTGGGGCAAAGAATGGGAAAAAACTTAATTTCGTAGGATCGATCTGAAATTTCGTATACAAATAAAATTCGAGACGAGGAAATTCAATATGCAAACCCAACTTCAATCCGACTATTAGTTTCGAAATTAAACGCTTGAAAAGAAATGTAGCCCAAAACCCGAAATTGGGGCAAAAAATGGGGAAAAACTTAATTTCGTAGGATCGATCTGAAATCACGTACACAAGTACAACTCGAGACGAGAAATTCAATGGGGCAAACCAAACTTCAATCCGACTATTAGTTTCGAAATTAAATGCTTTAAAAGAAATGAAGCCCAAAACCCGAAATTGGGGCAAAAAATGGAAGAAACTTAATTTCGTAGGATCGATCTGAAATCACGTATACAAGTACAACTCGAGACGAGAAATTCAATGGTGCAAACCAAGCTTCAATCCAACTATTAGTTTCGAAATTAAACGCTTGAAAAGAAATGAAGCCCCAAACCCGAAATTGGGGAGAGAAATGGGAAAAAACGTAATATCGTAGGATCGATCTGAAATCACGTACACAAGTACAACTCGAGACGAGAAATTCAATGGTGCAAACCAAACTTCAATCCGACTATTAGTTTCGAAATTAAACGCTTGAAAAGAAATGGAGCCCAAAACCCGAAATTGGGGCAAAGAATGGGAAAAAACTTAATTTCGTAGGATCGATCTGAAATTACGTATACAAATACAACTCGAGACGAGAAATTCAATATGCAAACCCAACTTCAATCCGACTATTAGTTTCGAAATTAAACGCTTGAAAAGAAATGTAGCCCAAAAACCCGAAATTGGGGTAAAATGGGAAAAAACTTAATTTCGTAGGATTGATCTGAAATCACGTACAGAAGTACAACTCGAGACGAGAAATTCAATGGTGCAAACCAAACTTCAATCCGACTATTAGTTTCGAAATTAAACGCTTGAAAAGAAATGAAGCCCCAAACCCGAAATTGGGGGAAAAAATGGGAAGAAACTTAATTTCGTAGGATCGATCTGAAATCACGTACACAAGTACAACTCGAGAAAAGAAATTCAATTGTGCAAACCAAACTTCAATCCGATATTAGTTTCGAAATTAAACGCTTGAAAAGAAATGAAGCCCAAAACCCGAAATTGGGGCGAAAAATGGGAAAAACTTTATTTCGTAGGATCGATCTGAAATCACGTATACAAGTACAACTCGAGACGAGAAATTCAATGGTGCAAACCAAACTTCAATCCGACTATTAGTTTCGAAATTAAACGCTTGAAAAGAAATGGAGCCAAAAACCCGAAATTGGGGCAAAGAATGGGAAAAAACTTAATTTCGTAGGATCGATCTGAAATTTCGTATACAAATAAAATTCGAGACGAGAAATTCAATATGCAAACCCAACTTCAATCCGACTATTAGTTTCGAAATTAAAACGCTTGAAAAGAAATGTAGCCCAAAACCCGAAATTGGGGCAAAAAATGGGGAAAAAACTTAATTTCGTAGGATCGATCTGAAATCACGTACACAAGTACAACTCGAGACGAGAAATTCAATGGGGCAAACCAAACTTCAATCCGACTATTAGTTTCGAAATTAAATGCTTTAAAAGAAATGAAGCCCAAAACCCGAAATTGGGGCAAAAAATGGGAAGAAACTTAATTTCGTAGGATCGATCTGAAATCACGTATACAAGTACAACTCGAGACGAGAAATTCAATGGTGAAAACCAAGCTTAAATCCAAATATTAGTTTCGAAATTAAACGCTTGAAAAGAAATGAAGCCCAAAACCCGAAATTGGGGAGAGAAATGGGAAAAAACGTAATATCGTAGGATCGATCTGAAATCACGTACACAAGTACAACTCGAGACGAGAAATTCAATGGTGCAAACCAAACTTCAATCCGACTATTAGTTTCGAAATTAAACGCTTGAAAAGAAATGGAGCCCAAAACCCGAAATTGGGGCAAAGAATGGGAAAAAACTTAATTTCGTAGGATCGATCTGAAATTACGTATACAAATACAACTCGAGACGAGAAATTCAATATGCAAACCCAACTTCAATCCGACTATTAGTTTCGAAATTAAACGCTTGAAAAGAAATGTAGCCCAAAACCCGAAATTGGGGTAAAATGGGAAAAAACTTAATTTCGTAGGATTGATCTGAAATCACGTACAGAAGTACAACTCGAGACGAGAAATTCAATGGTGCAAACCAAACTTCAATCCGACTATTAGTTTCGAAATTAAACGCTTGAAAAGAAATGAAGCCCCAAACCGAAATTGGGGGAAAAAATGGGAAGAAACTTAATTTCGTAGGATCGATCTGAAATCACGTACACAAGTACAACTCGAGAAAAGAAATTCAATTGTGCAAACCAAACTTCAATCCGATATTAGTTTCGAAATTAAACGCTTGAAAAGAAATGAAGCCCAAAACCCGAAATTGGGGCGAAAAATGGGAAAAACTTTATTTCGTAGGATCGATCTGAAATCACGTATACAAGTACAACTCGAGACGAGAAATTCAATGGTGCAAACCAAACTTCAATCCGACTATTAGTTTCGAAATTAAACGCTTGAAAAGAAATGAAGCCCAAAACCCGAAATTGGGGCAAAAAATGGGAAAAAACTTAATTTCGTAGGATCGATCTGAAATCACGTATACAAGTACAACTCGAGACGAGAAATTCAATGGTGCAAACCAAACTTCAATCCGACTATTAGTTTCGAATTAAACGCTTGAAAAGAAATGAAGCCCAAAAACCCGAAATTGGGGCAAAAAATGGGGAAAAACTTAATTTCGTAGGATCGATCTGAAATCACGTACACAAGTACAACTCGAGACGAGAAATTCAATGGTGCAAACCAAACTTCAATCCGACTATTAGTTTCGAAATTAAATGCTTTAAAAGAAATGAAGCCCAAAACCCGAAATTGGGGCAAAAAATGGGAAGAAACTTAATTTCATACGATCGATCTGAAATCACGTATACAAGTACAACTCGAGACAAGAAATTCGATGGTGCAAACAAAGCATCAATCCGACTATTAGTTTCAAAATTAAACGCTTGAAAAGAAATGAAGCCCAAAACCCGAAATTGGGGCAAAAAATGGGAAGAAACTTAATTTGGTAGGATCGATCTGAAATCACGTATACAAGTACAACTCGAGACGAGAAATTCAATGGTGCAAACCATGCTTCAATCCAACTATTAGTTTCGAAATTAAACGCTTGAAAAGAAATGAAGCCCAAAACCCGAAATTGGGGAGTGAAATGGGAAAAAACTTAATTTCGTAGGATCGATCTGAAATCACGTACACAAGTACAACTCGAGACGAGAAATTCAATGGTGCAAACCAAACTTCAATCCGACTATTAGTTTCGAAATTAAACGCTTGAAAAGAAATGGAGCCCAAAACCCGAAATTGGGGCCAAGAATGGGAAAAAACTTAATTTCGTAGGATCGATCTGAAATTACGTATACAAATACAACTCGAGACGAGAAATTCAATATGCAAACCCAACTTCAATCCGACTATTAGTTTCGAAATTAAACGCTTGAAAAGAAATGTAGCCCAAAACCCGAAATTGGGGTAAAAATTGGAAAAAACTTAATTTCGTAGGATTGATCTGAAATCACGTACAGAAGTACAACTCGAGACGAGAAATTCAATGGTGGAAACCAAACTTCAATCCAACTATTAGTTTCGAAATTAAACGCTTGAAAAGAAATGAAGCCCAAAACCCGGAATTGGGGCAAAAAATGGGAAAAAACTTAATTTCGTAGGGTCGATCTGAAATCACGTACACAAGTACAACTCGAGACGAGAAATTCAATGGTGCAAACCAAACTTCAATCCGACTATTAGTTTCGAAATTAAACGCTTGAAAAGAAATGAAGCCCAAAACCCGAAATTGGGGCAAAAAATGGGGAAAAACTTAATTTCGTAGGATCGATCTGAAATAACGTACACTAGTACAACTCGAGACGAGAAATTCAATGGTGCAAACCAAACTTCAATCCGACTATTAGTTTCGAAATTAAATGCTTTAAAAGAAATGAAGGCCAAAAACCGAAATTGGGGCAAAAAATGGGAAAAAACTTAATTTCGTAGGATCGATCTGAAATCACGTATACAAATACAACTCGAGACGAGAAATTCAATGGTGCAAACAAAACATCAATCCGACTATTAGTTTCAAAATTAAACGCTTGAAAAGAAATAAGCCCAAAACCCGAAATTGGGGCAAAAAATGGGAAGAAACTTAATTTCGTAGGATCGATCTGAAATCACGTATACAAGTACAACTCGAGACGAGAAATTCAATGGTGCAAACCAAATTTCAATCCAACTATTAGTTTCGAAATTAAACGCTTGAAAAGAAATCAAGCCCAAAACCCGGAATTGGGGAGAGAAATGGGAAAAAACTTAATTTCGTAGGATCGATCTGAAATCACGCATACAAGTACAACTCGAGACGAGAAATTCAATGGTTCAAACCAAACTTCAATCCGACTATTAGTTTCGAAATTAAACGCTTGAAAAGAAATGAAGCCCAAAACCCGAAATTGGGGCAAAAAATGGGAAAAAACTTAATTTCGTAGGATCGATCTGAATTCACGTATACAAGTAAAACACGAGACGAGAAATTCAATGGTGCAAACCAAACTTCAATCCGACTATTAGTTTCGAAATTAAACGCTTGAAAAGAAATGAAGCCCCAAACCCGAAATTGGGCAAAAAAGGGGGAAAAACTTAATTTCGTAGGATCGATCGGAAATCACGTACACAAGTACAACTCGAGACGAGAAATTCAATGGTGCAAACCAAACTTCAATCCGACTATTAGTTTCGAAATTAAATGCTTTAAAAGAAATGAAGGCCAAAAACCGAAATTGGGGCAAAAAATAGGAAAAAACTTAATTTCGTAGGATCGATCTGAAATCACGTATACAAGTACAACTCGAGACGAGAAATTCAATGGTGCAAACAAAACATCAATCCGACTATTAGTTTCAAAATTAAACGCTTGAAAAGAAATGAAGCACAAAACCCGAAATTGGGGCAAAAAATGGGAAGAAACTTAATTTCGTAGGATCGATCTGAAATCACGTATACAAGTACAACTCGAGACGAGAAATTCAATGGTGCAAACCAAACTTCAATCCGATATTAGTTTCGAAATTAAACGCTTGAAAAGAAATGAAGCCCAAAACCCGAAATTGGGGCGAAAAATGGGAAAAACTTTATTTCGTAGGATCGATCTGAAATCACGTATACAAGTACAACTCGAGACGAGAAATTCAATGGTGCAAACCAAACTTCAATCCGACTATTAGTTTCGAAATTAAACGCTTGAAAAGAAATGAAGCCCAAAACCCGGAATTGGGGAGAGAAATGGGAAAAATCTTAATTTCGTAGGATCGATCTGAAATCACGCATACAAGTACAACTCGAGACGAGAAATTCAATGGTTCAAACCAAACTTCAATCCGACTATTAGTTTCGAAATTAAACGCTTGAAAAGAAATGAAGCCCAAAACCCGAAATTGGGGCAAAAAATGGGAAAAAACTTAATTTCGTAGGATCGATCTGAATTCACGTATACAAGTACAACTCGAGACGAGAAATTCAATGGTGCAAACCAAACTTCAATCCGACTATTAGTTTCGAAATTAAACGCTTGAAAAGAAATGAAGCCCCAAACCCGAAATTGGGGCAAAAAAGGGGGGAAAAACTTAATTTCGTAGGATCGATCTGAAATCACGTACACAATTACAACTCGAGACGAGAAATTCAATGGTGCAAACCAAACTTCAATCCGACTATTAGTTTCGAAATTAAATGCTTTAAAAGAAATGAAGGCCAAAAACCGAAATTGGGGCAAAAAATGGGAAAAAACTTAATTTCGTAGGATCGATCTGAAATCACGTATACAAGTACAACTCGAGACGAGAAATTCAATGGTGCAAACAAAACATCAATCCGACTATTACTTTCAAAATTAAACGCTTGAAAAGAAATGAAGCCCAAAACCCGAAATTGGGGCAAAAAATGGGAAGAAACTTAATTTCGTAGGATCGATCTGAAATCACGTAAACAAGTACAACTCGAGACGAGAAATTCAATGGTGCAAACCAAACTTCAATCCGACTATTAGTTTCGAAATTAAACGCTTGAAAAGAAATGGAGCCCAAAACCCGAAATTGGGGCAAAGAATGGGAAAAAACTTAATTTCGTAGGATCGATCTGAAATTACGTATACAAATACAACTCGAGACGAGAAATTCAATATGCAAACCCAACTTCAATCCGACTATTAGTTTCGAAATTAAACGCTTGAAAAGAAATGTAGCCCAAATCCCGAAATTGGGGTAAAAATGGGAAAAAACTTAATTTCGTAGGATTGATCTGAAATCACGTACAGAAGTACAACTCGAGACGAGAAATTCAATGGTGCAAACCAAACTTCAATCCGACTATTAGTTTCGAAATTAAACGCTTGAAAAGAAATGAAGCCCCAAACCCGAAATTGGGGGAAAAAATGGGAAGAAACTTAATTTCGTAGGATCGATCTGAAATCACGTACACAAGTACAACTCGAGAAAAGAAATTCAATGGTGCAAACCAAACTTCAATCCGATATTAGTTTCGAAATTAAACGCTTGAAAAGAAATGAAGCCCAAAACCCGAAATTGGGGCGAAAAATGGGAAAAACTTTATTTCGTAGGATCGATCTGAAATCACGTATACAAGTACAACTCGAGACGAGAAATTCAATGGTGCAAACCAAACTTCAATCCGACTATAAGTTTCGAAATTAAACGCTTGAAAAGAAATGGAGCCCAAAACCCGAAATTGGGGCAAAGAATAGGAAAAAACTTAATTTCGTAGGATCGATCTGAAATTACGTATACAAATACAACTCGAGACGAGAAATTCAATATGCAAACCCAACTTCAATCCGACTATTAGTTTCGAAATTAAACGCTTGAAAAGAAATGTAGCCCAAAACCCGAAATTGGGGTAAAAATGGGAAAAAACTTAATTTCGTAGGATTGATCTGAAATCACGTACAGAAGTACAACTCGAGACGAGAAATTCAATGGTGCAAACCAAACTTCAATCCGACTATTAGTTTCGAAATTAAACGCTTGAAAAGAAATGAAGCCCCAAACCCGAAATTGGGGGAAAAAATGGGAAGAAACTTAATTTCGTAGGATCGATCTGAAATCACGTACACAAGTACAACTCGAGAAAAGAAATTCAATGGTGCAAACCAAACTTCAATCCGATATTAGTTTCGAAATTAAACGCTTGAAAAGAAATGGAGCCCAAAACCCGAAATTGGGGCAAAGAATGGGCAAAAACTTAATTTCGTAGGATCGATCTGAAATCACGTATACAAGTACAACTCGAGACGAGAAATTCAATGGTGCAAACCAAACTTCAATACGACTATTAGTTTCGAAATTAAACGCTTGAAAAGAAATGAAGCCCCAAACCCGAAATTGGGGCAAAAAATGGGGAAAAACTTAATTTCGTAGGATCGATCTGAAATCACGTACACAAGTACAACTCGAGACGAGAAATTCAATGGTGCAAACCAAACTTCAATCCGACTATTAGTTTCGAAATTAAATGCTTTAAAAGAAATGAAGCCCAAAACCCGAAATTGGGGCAAAAAATGGGAAGAAACTTAATTTCATACGATCGATCTGAAATCACGTATACAAGTACAACTCGAGACGAGAAATTCGATGGTGCAAACAAAACATCAATCCGACTATTAGTTTCAAAATTAAACGCTTGAAAAGAAATGAAGCCCAAAACCCGAAATTGGGGCAAAAAATGGGTAGAAACTTAATTTCGTAGGATCGATCTAAAATCACGTATACAAGTACAACTCGAGACGAGAAATTCAATGGTGCAAACCAAATTTCAATCCAACTATTAGTTTCGAAATTAAACGCTTGAAAAGAAATCAAGCCCAAAACCCGGAATTGGGGAGAGAAATGGGAAAAAACTTAATTTCGTAGGATCGATCTGAAATCACGCATACAAGTACAACTCGAGACGAGAAATTCAATGGTTCAAACCAAACTTCAATCCGACTATTAGTTTCGAAATTAAACGCTTGAAAGAAATGAAGCCCAAAACCCGAAATTGGGGCAAAAAATGGGAAAAAACTTAATTTCGTAGGATCGATCTGAATTCACGTATGCAAGTACAACTCGAGACGAGAAATTCAATGGTGCAAACCAAACTTCAATCCGACTATTAGTTTCGAAATTAAACGCTTGAAAAGAAATAAAGCCCCAAACCCGAAATTGGGGCAAAAAAGGGGGAAAAACTTAATTTCGTAGGATCGATCTGAAATCACGTACACAAGTACAACTCGAGACGAGAAATTCAATGGTGCAAACCAAACTTCAATCCGACTATTAGTTTTCGAAATTTCCCAATGCTTTAAAAGAAATGAAGGCC